>JAOWBL010000016.1:1210792-1233732 GCA_028564865.1 Zenarchopterus dispar
ACCCCCCCCCCCCCCCCCCCCCCAAACCTCCAGAATGTTGGAAGAGGGTTTAATAAAGGTTTTCTAAGGTTACAGACTTAAAACTTTAAACACTCATCTTCAGCCAGGGTTCCTTCTGGCTTCTTTGGAAGATTCTGTTTTGTGTGCCCCCTGGTTTGGAAAACTACAGCACCATAGAGTAGTTAACCCCCTTTTAAGGCTGGTCATTAATCTGTTAGTCTACACTTTAACCCTTTAACTGCCCTACTCCCCTCATTGAGACATAGTGATCCAACATCACCTCAACCATATGGTTGAGCAGGCACTTAAAGGGTTAAAAAAGAAAGGCTAAATTTATGAATGTAATCTTGAGATTAAAAATCTGAAATTGGGTTAGCAAGCCAAAACAAAGCTGTGCCACAAATCATCCTCTACACGTGTTATAATGAACTAAAAAAGATGTCAATCATTTTGCAGTGATTTCAGAATATCCATCCGTCTTTTATTTTATTTTTTTGTAAACACTAATAAAAAGTCATGGGGTCAGCTGGAGCACATCCCAGCTGTGATCAGGCACCGCAGGGCACCTCCTGAATGTTTACTGACAATTGTTGTACTCTTTATTCTGCACAATGCATCACAACAAAAGTGTCTAATCACTGGTCACTAACTCAGCCATGCAGCATTGATCTGTTACGTTTTAATTGTTCAACAGATACAAAGCAAATAAGTGTGTCCAAATGTTCATTCAGCTGATGACAGACACCTTCTAAGAGATGATCAATTTATTACCCTACAAAAACAGGCCACAGCTTCCCTGTCAATGCACTGTGTTTATAAGCATCATTTCATTTATGAAACAATTAACTGATTCAGTGGTGAAGCACTTTGGCTTGAGTCTAACTGAAATAAATTTGAGTGGATGTAATTGGACTGAATTGAACGTTTTAAAATTTCTGTTAAAAATGCCTTTAGATCAACAAAGACCTGAAATTTTTAATTCTACCTAAATATAGTTTCTTGGGCCTTCGGTACCCTTCAAGGAGCTACATCAGGCTTGCTAAGCCACGTTGATCACAAGAGCGTGAAAAATTGCAGTTCCGCGATCGAACACTAGGGGCTGTCTCCAAAAAGCAGGTGAATCTCCACTGACACAAATGTTGAAATGTCAAAATTCGCAGCACAAATAAACATATTTACAGCCTGGGGCAAAGAATGGTTTTGGTCTCCATAGCTAGACATCCCATCCATGACAATTGTGTGAGGTTGAGATTTTATGTTTCTGATTAGGTGAAATTATGTAAAGCCATAAATATATGCATAATTAGAGAAGATTCCCAGGACATTTCTTAAATTGTAGCATCTATATAATATTGAGGGAATGTTCCTTTAAACTGCCAGTTTTCTCAGGGAATAGGTCATATCCCCAATTAGCTTTTATATGTGTTTCATTAAAATATCTTTTGCCGTCGTGCATGATTCAAATAGAAGATGAGGTGGACATTTCTTGCAGTGTGCTCTCTGCTCTCTGATGTGACTCACAGAGACACTTGTCTTCCAGCATAATCGCTGAGACAGCGTTTTGTTTGTGTCCCTCATTGGTTTTGTCTCCAGAACTTCCAGCGCATCGAACAAAGTGATCTCTACACATCACATACAAAGATTTAGAATGAGTATTTAACATTTTATTGTGATAGACCACAAGTATAAATGGCATCCAAGCAGAAAAAAAAGTGTCTTTGTCACTGTTGCAGCGTAACATCCGAGACCATGTGCAGATTTATAAGATGATTCAACATAGGAAACGCACGGCAGACAGGAAATGTTACAGTATCAGCAAGTTGTGTGGTTTTGCATGAGCCTTCAGGAAAATAAGAGTCAAAACCAAAAACTCTAAACTTCAAGCTGCTTCCCAAAAAGAGCCCCAAAATACGGAAGGATTGTGCACCTGCAGCAGACTTTGAGCTTCCTCATCTCCGGGCTCTTCCTTAAAAACTTCAGGCTCCAGGAGGCTGTAGGGCATGGACTGGAGTCCGGCCCCGACCCCGGAGAAGTCCCTGGTCAGCTGGTACAGGGCGTCGCTGTGGATGGAGGAGGACTCGCTGAGAGCTGTGGCCGCTTGGGTCAATCCGGTGAATCTCTCGTTGGGCCATGGCTCTGGAAGACATTTATTTTCAAAAATTTAGGTGACAATCCGGGACAAGTTCAAAGGCTAACAAAGCACTCAAATGAACACAAAACTACTGAAGTTCTTAAAAAATAAAAAGAATCCACATTTAGAGTTGTTTTCGCTATGAAAAGGACGAGCTCGCTTTTCAGTTTCTCTCACACCACGGGGCTGAAAAGAACCAGAAATGTATCATAAATAGATGTAAAATTGTTCGTTTTCCTTCGAACACACATCAGGGGAGACCGACATCACCAGATGACCTGTTGCTCGGCGTTCAGATCCGATCTGTCCCAACGGTTCCTCTGAGGGATCTTAGCTGCAACGATAGAACCTGTGATTTTCCTCCATTTTTGTCAGTCTGGCCACCATGTTGTCAGGAACGACAACAGATTGCTGTTTTTTGTAATAAGGTTAGCGTGTGTATGGTTATTTTAGGGATATAGACAGCTGTAGCCATAGTAACGCACCAGGCCATGTACCATGCTCTCATTTCAGGGCCGTGGACATCTCTCTCTCTCTCTCTCTCTCTCTCTCTCCACATTGCGTCTTTCCTATCAAACGCACTTTAACACACACGGTAATGCGTGGTGAAGAGAGCTACCGGCCAGATCAAGAGGGCAACTTGTTCTTGTGATTTTAAGACCCAAGCCAAAGGGAAAAACACTGAGTCGCAACAGTTTTGCTGGTGTTTTCGTACCCTCCGGCTCCCTTGACATAAGCATCACAGCTTGGCAGAAAGAGAGGGAGGCCTGTAACTGGGAGGTCGCCAGGTTCCGTCTGGTGGGAGGGGAAATGAATGAGAAAATCCCCCTCATATAAATATAAAACAGACCATTGGTTTGTAATTCAGTCATATGCAAGACTGAGTACCTGCTCTTTAAATTCAATGTTTTTGTGAATAAAATCATTCAAAAAAAATCACCTGATTATAGTGGGCCAAGTATTAGACAAATCCAACTTCTGGCCAAAATCAGTGGAGAACTACTTTTCATCATGTTACTGTGAATTTTAAACACATGGAAAAAAATGTGGGCAGTACTAAGTATAGCTAATTATAGGTCATCGATGAACTAGATGTTAGCAGGTGTGCAAAACATCTGCTTTCTATCAAAGCAGATGTTTTGAGAGTTTGCTGGCCTGGAGTATTAAAGGTATCTTTTAACACAATGCCAAAAGGGAAAGACAGTAGCAATGGTCATAGAGAGGCAATTGTTGCTGCACATCAGTGTGGAAAGAGTTACCAAACCAAACAAGAAGGAGTTCAGCGTTCTGTAATAGGAAAGACTATTCACGAGTATTTAAGACCGTTGCTGATCTTCACAGGATTACAGGCAGCGTAATAAATCAATATAAACTTTTAGAACGATATCCTATGATGAAATGAGACCAAAGGAGAGTTTTTTGTGTTTTGTTTTTCTTAAATGTCCAGTGCCATGTTTGGTTGTGACTTGTTTCTACTGAAATACTGATTTTTTTTTAATTTTTTTTTTTGACATTGTGAAGCACGTTGGTGGAGGGGTGATAATTTGGAGTTGTTTTGGAGCCACAGGACCTGGACGCCCTGAAGTTCTTGAGTTGAACATGTAACCGTTTCTGTCCTTGAGGCACATATGAGATCATCTGTCCAGTAACTTATATTTGGTGAAAACTGGATCACGTGACAGAACAACAATCCAAAGTACAACAGCAGATCTACATCAGAATGGGAAAAGCTGAAGGATCCAGGTTTTCAGTCAAAGTCCAACTGAAAAGCAAAAGTGGGACTTTACTCTCCAGATCCCAAATCTGATTTAAAAGCTTCACTCAAAAGCTTCTTTAAAAGTTTCTGTCACCTGTCTGACATTAAAGGTTGCCAAAGTGAGTTTTGGGTCTGAATTGCAGCGAAACTGTCTCTCCCATCAGAAACTGAGAAAAGCAGAACTTTTCAGTCGACATCACAAGCGTCGGCCAGTCAGATGGCAGCTCCACAGCCCGTGCCAGCCACTGAAACTGTACACTTGTGTGCCAAGCAGGAAGAAATTTGATTGTTTGCTTTTTTTTTAAAGAAAAAAAATACTCACACCATCAAGCATAGCTGCAACACTCCTGTGTGAGTGCACGGTGGGAGAGCTGAGGAAGAAGTGAAAAAACTCGACGAACTAAAGGCTTGTTGTAGTGAAGAGTGAATCAAAGCTCCCCCACAACCGTGTGAAAGACAGATAAAGTCATACAGAAGACGAGTACGTCACATTATTGCTGTCAAAGGTGATTATTGCTTTATTTTTGTTCAGTTTAATAAAGGCATGGTGAAATAAATGTCGCTGGCAACCCATCCGGGGTGTCCCCCTGCCTCTCGCCTGTAATGGGCTGGGATTGGCTCCAGCACACCCCCGTGACCCTGTAGATGGATTCAGCGGGTAGAGAAAATGGATGGATGGATGGAGGAAAAAAAAATGTATATGCCATTAAGTGTCAGAGGTTGTACTTACTTATTAAAATCCTGTATCATCAGATTGATTTTTTATTATAATTTTACACAAAAATACCAACTTTTGCACCTGATTGAACTTGAAGCTGTGATTACTGATATTATGTGTGGAGTTTCAAATCAAAGTAAAGTTTTTGCTGCTGTGTCAAGTTCTCTATAAGACAGTTAAAATAAAACAAGCTGTTGGAACATATCTAAAAATAGACATTTTCTTTTTCTTATTTTTCATAGCAAGGGCTGACCAATTCAGGTAAAGTGAGACGGTGGACCTCTTCTGGAGTTTGTAGGCAGCTTGTGTTCCTCAGAAGGAGTGAGTAAGAAACGCTTTCCCTGCTCTCATTTCCAACAGCGGAGACAAAGGGCATCTTTCAGGGAGCAGATAATGGCCAGCAGCAGCGCGACACAAAGACTTGACGCTGATGCTTTTATCACATGCTGTCTCGGCTCCGGAGCACTGATTATATGGAGACTTCTGCCAGAGACCTGTCTTGTTTAGTTTCATGTTATTAACCGCTGATGAGAGAGACGGCTAATGTGGCACAGCTGTAAAGATCTGAAGCATCTTTAATGTGTTTTTGAAACATTTTTGAGCATTTTGGGGGGTTTTTTATGCTGGAATTTATGAGTTTGTCCTAAATATGAAAGCAGAGCCCCCAAATTCAAGGATGGACAGCACTTATGATGTATGTGTTTCGATAACATATTTCAAATTTTTAAAATGTCATTTGCACCATTCCTTCTCACAGAAGGAATGGTGCTACGTGACTGTTAGATGACTGTCTCAACCCTCCAAACACATCGCTGCCATTCATTCAACTGACTAAACAAACTCCCTTTGGTAACTATTTTGACTGCTTTCAGAATATAAATATACAGTGTTTTATTGTGGTTCATGTCGGTCGGTGCTGTGTTTTTTAGTTTATTTTGGTACAGTTGCAAGAACGGTTGGTGGTATTTTATTTTGTGATATATTTTTGTGTTGCTTTTTCTTATTCCTTGAATCCCCCCGGTGCAGAATGATGCATGTGAAAGTGTGGCAGACTGTCTTAAGAAATGTCAGCCGAAGGCCTCTCTGCATAATTTAACATTTGGTGACATCACAAGCGGCTTTTTCTGTTTCTTTTTTTTCTCCCAATGTTGACACAAACCTAAGTGTATGTAGGATTTATGGGGATTTCCAGTTGGAGCTACTGGAAGAAGTCTGTATGTGAAGGCTGGAGGGGTTCAGTGGTGGAGTCAGAGACCTGATTCTCAACTAGCTGACCCAAGTTTGCTTTCTGCCCGACGTTTACTTTTTAAAATTCCTTTTATTAACTCAGATGTCTGTTTTTATTTTCCATACAAAAACAATGATGGAACATTCCTTTTTATTTACATTACAAAGAAAAACTAAGAAATTGAACAATCAAAGTCTCATAATGGAACATTCAAGACTTAATATAACCTTGGATCTATTACTAGCTAGTCAGAAATGCAAACTTTTGCACTAAACAATGTCAAGCAAAGCAGTTATGAGTGAGTGAGTTTGAAGCAAAATGGCAATTAACATTAACACTCAAAAAATGCCACTTTACATCAGTGGATAGGCCCCAAAAGATTAACCAAAGTTAATTTTACTTTATAAATGTTCAGAAAGCATTTAAAAGCGACTGTTCAGTCATCTTCTTGCAGTCACTGCCACCTAGTTAAAAATCTGTACGACTACTGCTTCTGCTTCTAACACTGGCTGTTTTGTCATAAATATCAAAATACTGCTCCAGTTTTATGGAAGAAGAAGCCGTGAACTCGCCTCCTTTTACATCTGTTGAAAGTGGTTTGGATGAACTTGGTAGCTGACTTGGACAGACCTCTGATAGTACAGCATCAGAGACACCTAAGAGCGCGATCATCACTGCCACTCAAGTGGAGTGCCATTTTTGAGTGTTGTCAGAGACTTCAAAAAGCTGTTTATTTTGATGTGGGTTGATTTTGCTGCAAACGCACACTCTGTTCTGACTCCAAACTGTTTATATCACTTACGCCTTTAAAATCAGCTGCTTTAATCAAAGTTGTCAGGATGATATTAAATGTGTGTTTAAACTATATATTCTCAGGTGGCGGGGGGGGTCTTGATCAAAGCACTGACATATCCTTAAGACCTCTGGAAAACATATAATCTTTTGTTTATAATTGCTTAAGTGAGAAAGAATACTTTTCTTATCACGTGTTTGGGGTTCAAGAGTATGTTAGACGCAAGTGTCTCCTCATTTCAGAACACACCGGCTCCTCACCTCAGAGTGGAGAACCGAAGCGGGCAGCCATGTAAATTAACCTGGATTACCGGTATGTCGGAGCCTTACTTCGAGGAACATGTGCCTCAGACACAGAAAACTGATGAATTCTTTTCAGATTTAGTGACATAGTCCCCCCAGGAGATAATCCGAGATCCACAAGGTACGTTAGCACAGTGGGGGCTGAATGCATAACCGAATTAAACAGCCATGCAACGTTATACCTGACATGGACCTTGATGGCCGCCCCACACGGCCTCCTGACACATACAGGCAATCACGCACATCCTCACGCACGCACCGGGGGGACAATGAAGGGACGATGAGCAGGTTACTCTACAGTGGTCCTGCCTTTTGTCGGGTGAAGATACAGGAGGGACAGCTAGGACAGGCCACACAAAGGAAGGAGAAGAAGGCTTCCTATAGGTTTCTGTGGCACACTCACCTGCACAGGTGAAGGAGGGGGATCTCCGCAGAGCCATTTCACCCCCAGTCTGAGTGAGTCCAGTAGGCAGCCCTTTCACCACCGCGCTCCCAGTCAGTCTGTCATGCTGTTTCACTGTTAGCAGCAGGTGAGCACAGCAACAACGACCTGACTCAGTAGTGCAGTCCTCAGCTAGAGGAAGCTTAGCTCTGTAGAGATAATACAAGCTGGCAGGGGAGCCGAAACTCAGCAACTCTGCTTATTGTGCACACTTACTTAATGCACTACAGCACGGGGCTCATGGGTGGCAGACCGGACAGCTGATTGGATGTTTGGCCAAGGAATTACAGGCGCACAGACTCAAGAAGATTATTGGGCTTTCTCGTGTACATTAATTAGTTTGCCTTCTGTTTAGGTTTAGCTGCAGAACTGCGAGGTCTTAAAGGTCATGGAGCCTGAGGCGAGGGTGGAGGTATCATGGCGAAGTTTAAAAAAGTAAAGTGAAAAGTTCCCTCCATGAAAGGGAAATAATGATAATACATATTAGGTAAAGAATTATAAAATAAAAGCGAACAGCCTCAACAAAATTAGAACACAGATGGGAATCCAGCCTGAATCTGACAAATTGTGCACAAATAGCAAAAGTATCTGTCAATATGCCTATGAGTCACCTGCCGAGACTAAAAAGAGAGTTCTAATAAAGTTATGAGGACCATATCATACAAAAAAAAAGAAAAAACACTTTTCTTGTGATTGTATAATGAAAGCTTTCTGAAGAGTGTTTTTGGAGCCTCTTTCATCTTGCTGCCCATTGTCATGTTTGTAAGATGCAACGCCACCCATCACTGGTTAACGCAAAAATCAGCAATGGGTGGAACCAGCAGGGCTGGAAACCAGCTGGAACATGCTGGAACGGCGTGGAGCAGTCGGGCAGCTGACGGTGGGATCTCCGGTAGTTCTCATTTCAGCTCCAGCAATACTTGCTTTGGATGTTTTTGGCTAACAGTGGGGTTAGTCGATTTCTGAAATGATCCAAGGGGAAAGTCCTTTGATTGAAGAGGTATAAACCAATGAGCTAGAGGCTGGCAGCCTCTGGCTCAAATGTAGGTAAAGGAGGCTGCCTTGTTAAGCTTCACTCCCAAACCCTTCCAGGTTATCCCAAAAGAGTCTCTTAGTACAGTCAATCCACTGTGTATATATATATATATATATGTGTGTGTGTGTGTATCCATTGGATAAAGTTTTTACCAAATCATGGTACTATGCAGACAAAAAAAAAATCCCCCTCATACAATTGTCATGAATGTCAAATCCAGCTGTGGAGACAAAACCAGGCTGTGCATATGTTTATTGCTGCTGCAGAATTGGACATAGTAACATGTGGGTTGATGGAGACTGACTAGCTCTTGGAGCTCCTAGCTCCTAGCTCTTGGTCATCCAGTGAACTGAAAATTTTCTTAATTTCTGCAGAGAAAGTCCCAGAAAACCACATATTGCCTTTTCTTATGAAGTGACAGCTGACTCAAAAACTCTGCTATAACATAACCTCACTACTGTATTCTTGACAGCCGAGGTCAAAATTTCTCTTTCAGTGAATTGTTTAGGGTCATTTGAGTTGTGAAGTTGAAAAACTGAGCTTGAAAACTTGTTATTTGTGGTATTCCTGCAGCATTTTAACCAAACCATGTCAGAGACATTTCATTAATACCTCAAACTGCTGTGTCAACCTTTGAAAATAAAAAGGGCACATGTCCATTTAAATCAAGAAATTTAATGTGGGTGTGTTATTCTTTAGTTAAGCGATTCTATCACTTTTTAAATAAATGTCAGTGTTGTGGTCTTAGTTTTTGGTCAGTTCCTGTTTTAGTCTGAAGGCCTGTTTTTGTGTTTAGTTAGAGTTAGACTTCCCTTGCTCCTGTTGGCCCTGATTGTTTGCACCTGTGTCTCATTAAGTTTTGTTAGTATATATTGCCTTGTCTTTTCCTTATGTTCCCTATGTCTTTTGAGTTGTGTGCTAGTTTTCTTTATGTCTTTTTTTTTTTGGAAGTTCATTGGATCCATACTTCTGTTTCTTCCATTAAAGAATTTTTGATTTTTGTACCCCTACCATCCTCATCTCCTGCACTTGGGTGCTGCATCCATCTCTTCAGCACACAACAGTCAGCATGAAAATTAGCAGGCGACCATATCATCTGTAACGCTCCAAACTGTTTGACATTTTTTACCAGCAGTATGTTTATTTGGGTTAAATGTTCATTAATGTTACTCAACTAGTTTTCACTTTTTGATATACAGTTAAGGCCTGAATTATTAGCCTCCTTTATTCAGTTCAATTTAGTTTTATTTATACCATGCCAAATCCTGACGAGTGTCATTTCAAAAATACAGTTGAACTCATTCCAGATTACTCCATTTTCTACAAAGCTAATAAAAATGATAATTGCCAAAGCAAGGAAACCAACAGACTGCATCAAAATGTTTTGTTCCACAGTCGCCTGAGCAAGCACCAGGCGACTGTGGAAAGGAAAAACTCCCATTTAACAGGAAGAAATCTCAGACTCATGGTGTGCTGTCATTTATCTGGACTGTTGGGGGTTGAGAGCATAGGAAAGAGGAGAGAACATGACAGAACACCTGCTGGGAAGAAGAAACACAGATTACAGCAAAATTAATTCATAAATACAGTTGAAGTGAGAGCAGAGTGAGGTGTCTCCCACCCTTCACCAAACAAAAGTGTGTCCAAACAGCTCAGATTTGGTCTCATCACACCAAAGGACAGACCTCCATGTTTCAAAGCCCATGAACACATTTTTTAAGCTTCACGGCAGTCTTTTAAATTTAGTACAAGTCCACATGTGCTACACTCGTATCATTGCTAAAATGTTTTGGGTGTGATGGTACACATATCTACTTTCTTTTGTCCATTGCATGACTAAACATTACAGCCCACATGAGGAATGTTTGAGTTTAATATTCAGCCTTTAATTTAGATCTCGTCATTTCCCCTGCAGGTAAAGTGTCATTTTCAGATAAAATAATAGGCCCTTTCCATCTAATTGTTAACTATGAGATGTTAAATTCTGGAAAGCTTTTCTACAAATGATGTAATTAATGAAATAAATGACAGGATTTGCCTCAGGGCTGTGTGTTACGCTCTCTACTTCCTACCAATCTAATTGCTTGGCTGGCCTCCTCAGTGACTAATTGCTCTACCTGATGGTAACTGATGCTAAATACAGATAGAGTGTGAGAGCCAGAGTCAGGTTACACACACACCCATGAGCGAACACACGCCAACACACACACTCTCATGTGTCCTGGTTTTCTGTCAGTAAAGGTATCTAATGTGGCACACTGACAAACACACACACGTGTGCGGACCCAAACACACCTCTCCGTCCTGGCTCCGGTTACGGCGGGTGCAGATATGTCGAGGGTGTTAAATATTCAGAGGCTGTAATATTAACGGCGAGGTGTTGTCATCGAGGAAACTGCTAAAAGGTCAAGTTCAGACAGAAGGCGGCCCAGTGGTCATGCAGCGGGTCGTCTTGTTGTGTCCTCGTTGGCGTTTCTCTTGTTCTTCACGTGCAAGAGTCACTGAAATTCAGTAAAAACTCAAATAAATCCATGCACCTGCAAACTACAGGACCCAAACAGGCTGAAGATCCACAATGCAGTTGTGGAACAGGTTTTGTTTTGTGCCTTGAACTTCTGAAATCAGAGCCAGGCTTTAATGGCAATTTTTGTCCCAACAGTTGGATCCAATGAAGCCGTAGCTCATCCTGTTCAGGGTGACGAGGGGCTGGAGCCTCTCTTAACCGTTGTGGGGAGGAAGTGGGTTACTCCATCTGGTCTGGAAACAAAACCAGCAGGACGAATATAGAAGCGAAGCCAGTCACCATGGAAATATACTAGAGGAAGACGGAGGGAGTGCATGAGATTTTCTTTTATGTTGCGATCATAATTTTCCTGTCAGTGAGCATTGCTCATTATTATTCTCTAGAAATGGGAACAGCTCACCGATTATGACAATCACATCACACACCCCTCTCGTGTGTGTGTGATTTATTGCTTAAGAAAGGCAAAAATCCTCACTGGTGAACAGAAACACCGATTTGTGAAATTGTGGGAAAATTTTAAGATTTTTTCCAATTTTGTCATTTTCATTCAGTATCATTATGCAGATCAGTGTTGCTGGAAATATGAACGTGTAACCAGGAAAATCTGTTTGTTTTAGATGTTAGCTGGGTATTAATTAATCAGTTATTGCCGCGTTGTCTAGCCACTGGCTAGACAGCAGAGTCCTCCAGGAGAGGCGTGGGTCTTCAGCATCTTCCTGCATCTGCTGGTTTGTGTTGCATTTACAACAGGAAAGGAATTTATGACTCCTCCTGGATCTCAGCCTGCCTCACCATCTCTAAAACTTCACAAAGACAGTTGTATCTTAAACTTGCACATGAAATATAAAGGACTTAATCAGTGTAAACTGCAAATCCCAACTATCTCCACTGACCTCAGTGTAAAAAAATGTCCAATTTTACAGCAGGAATAAACATACTTATAAGCTCTTGTTTAATAAAATATACGTTTTGCAATCTGTTGAAAAGTTCAAAAATCACCTGAAACATAATAATAATAATAAGTTGTAGCTGGTGACCAGAACTTGCATTTCCTGTCTATTTTTGAAGCTCATTTTTCAATTTAGGTGCACTGAACTTTAATGTTGTCATAGAAAACCACAAACTTCCTCAGCTTTAACTCACAATTCATACAAGTTAATAAAAGACAAGTTATTTCATGTTTAACACAAATCAGACTTTGCTTTTCAGGTTTTATTCAGCTTAATATTTTACATAGTAAAATAAATGATAAAGACTTAGACAAACACTATGAATCCCATAACATAATAGTTTGTTGTATATGTTCAACAGGATTTGGGCTATCGGAGGGCCACTTTAGTACAGACCGTTGTTTGTTTGTGTGTTTATTTTTAAATCAGTCATTCTTTGGTGGGTTTTGGGTTTGTATCCTGTTACAGGACCTTGGACCTGTGACTGAAGCTGAGCCACCTCGTACTAGCAGCATATCTCACACCAGGATGCTTTAATAGTCTTGGGAATTTTACCGTGTCCTGCACAGAAGCAGCCAAGCAACTCCAAACCATAACAAAGCCTCCTCCGTGCTTCACAGTAGGTGTACTTTTCTTTGAAAGTTTCACCTTTCCATCTGTGAAAAGAGAGATGGCGTATCAAGTAAGTACTAAGAGTATTCTTTCAGGCTTTTCAACGTGCAGTTTAGCTACTCCCAGTCTGCCATCAATATTTTCCTGGAATAGTTTTCCTCTGAATAGCGGAGTCCTCGGTCGTCTACCCGCTGTTGTTTAAAAGGGACCAGATGGTGCTGTCACACTGCGACGTGCCGTGACTCTGGAGTTCAGCTTGAATGTCTTATGATGTTTGCTTCGGTTCATCTGTTGATCATACAAATCAACCTGGGGTTGGATTTCCTGAGAAGTTTGCTAATGATACTTGCAGCTGTACTCGCATGAAAACAAAGCTGGTTGAACATGGTCTTATTACCTTTTAACATGATCTAATGTTCTTCCTGAGCTCCTCAAACAACTCTCCCTCCTTTGCTTATTTAGCTCCATGTTCAGTGTGGTGAACATTCTCTCTGTGGTGATTTTCTCTCTTTAAAAAGGATGAATTGCTCATAAAACACTGTCACTTGACATACTAAATAAGTTTAAACATTTAGTTTGACAGGTATCCTTACAATTTAGTCCCTTTTTATTAGTTTCCTTCATATCATACTAAACCCGTGCAGGTATACACCAGTCTTTGATCAGTCCCACCTCTACTGTGCTTCTCTCAAACCATATTAAATTAGGATCACTTGAAATTTGGGATTTAGTTCACAGGAAACATGTCAAATGTTCAAAATGAGACGTTTTACCATTCTTGGAAAATGTGACTTGAGGGCAGCGGTGTGTTTCAGATAAGTTGGCACACAGTTGACACAAAGCATGAAAGGTCAATGACGCTAAGAAGAAAACCCCCGTGGATCATTCTGCATCTCATCTGGCTGACTGCTGACAGATCAGCGATATGACTTGGTATAAAAAGAGCCTTTCAAAGAGACAGAATCTTGCAAAAGTAAAGATAGTAAGAGGTTCAGCTCTTTGAAAAAGTGCATTGACAAACTCTAAACTTTAAAAGCCTTTAAATATCACACCATCTGCTGCATCTAACATCATCAAAACATTCAGAGGATTTGGAGAAATCTCTGTGTGCTGGGTACAAGGCAAAGTTGTGAAAACTGTCTAAGCAGCAGGGCTACAATGGATCACGGATGATCCGTGATCCTAATCCACAGCACACCACTTGAGCCACGGATTGATTTTTTTTCCTGACTAAAAAGGAAGAAAACAAACGTTTGATGCAGCAGTGTGGATTGTGAGTGGATGGTGAGTGCCAAGAGGACTTTGAAAAGCCTCTTCCCTCTTTTAATTTACCAGCATGAAACAGCACTGGTTGTGGAACAAGATCCGTCGTTGGTTCGCCACAGAAGCATAAATTACCTTATCAGTGATAAATAAATGATAAAGTCACCTTACATCTTATTTATGCTTTATTTTAGAGTGATGGACAACATGGCTGCAGTATGTCAGCATCACAACCATCCATCCATCCATTTTCCTCTGCGTATCTGAGGTCAGATCCAGGGGCAGTGGCCTAAGCAGGGAGGCCCAGACTCCCTCCTCCCCTGCCACTTCATCCAGCCCATGTGGGGCGATCCCAAGGTGTCCCAGGCCAGCCGAGAGACATAGTCTCAACATGTCAGGAAAACCTCACCAGAGAGGCGTCCAGGTGCCATCTCCTCCGGGCCCTCTTGATGTGGAGGAGCAGCGGCTCTACTCTGATCTCCTCCCGGATGACCGAGCTTCTCACCCTATCTCTAAGGGAGACCCCGGACACCCAACAGAGGAAACTCATTTCCACTGCTTGTATCCATGATCTTGTTCTGTCACTACCCACAGCTCGTGACCATGGGTGAGGGTAGGAACGTAGACTGTAGATTATTAGCAGTCAGTTTATAATCCTGCATCTCTGACAGCCTGAGGGACATGTATCAATGCTGATGGAGTGCACATTTGGCACATCTGGACAGAAATCATCAATGCTTAACTGTATATACAGGCTTTAGATCAACCTTTGCTCCCATTCAGAAATTCTTTTTCATTGAAAGTCTTGCATCATTCAGCAAGACAATGTTCAACTGCCTTCTGCATCTGTTACAAAAACATGTCATTTTTTTAAATTTAGATTTCACACAATGCCTAATCTTTATGGAACTGGGGTTGAGGACGTCTCCAAAGGAGACAAATCTGTTCCCAGTAAATGCACGAGTGGAGACATCTTCATCTGCTCCCAGAAACACTTCACGCTCACAGTGAATGCAGCAGGAAAGCATTAAATCTGTATTTATGCTCTTCAAGCCACTTAAAGACGCCCACTATAAACTGAGCGAATCACACCCACACTTCATAATCGCGTACACGCACATAGAACAGCCTTCACATTTACACAGAGGAGTTCACACACAAATCTTCCACTCCCATGTGCAAATCACATTCATTTCTTTTGGCTCCTTCCTTTTCTTCCTGTGATCCTTAACCCACAGCTCTGAGACACTAATGAGCTCTAAATAACCTCCAACCAGGTCCTGACCTTAAAACAACCCTTAGGAGAAGTAAGGTCAGGTCAAACGCCGTCACCCTAAAGATGGAAAGAGGAGCAACTTTTGACGTGCGGGAGCGCACGCACGGACACACATGGGAGGAGTGATTTCCCCCGTCGCCTGATCTGGTTCATGTCTTCCTGGAGAAGAACGGGAGATAATAGAAAAAGAGAGTGAATCGATTCTTGACGCTCCAGTTTGCTCGCGTTTCTTCCAGCAGTTCCCTCCCACACCAGCCTCGCAGCCCTGTCACAGCTGAGGGAGTTATCCTGGGAAAGACACGGCGCATGTCTGTCCTCAAAAATAATAATAATGACGATAATGATTCCTGAAAATCATTAAACAAGAACTGAAGTTAGCTCCTCACGCATGTCCGGAGGAGCTGCTCTTTCTGGAGTCCGGTGAAACAATATCAGCAAAACTTCAACTTAAAATCAGCCTTGTGGTTCATCTACAGCGGGTTTGAAAATCAGCCTGTTTCCCTCCATTTATGAGAGGAGCTAAAGTATTTCATTTACATGAAACAGAGAAGTCTATTCAGGAAACACCTCTTTTGTTAAGTTCAGAAAGATTTCAATAGAAAGGGGCCTCAAAGCTGAGAAAAAGTTAGACCCAGTTAGACCCTCGAAACTGTTCACAGTTCGCCCAGTTCACAGCCGTGAAACAGGCAGAAACGCGTACGCTTTGTGCAGCGCGCTCACACCCACTCTCTGCCGACATCGTTCAGGAGAAGACAAAGACGAGAGGCCGAGCCGGAGCACCACGAAGAGACGGGAAACTGCGAGGAGGAGGCACGGATGAGGTCGTCTGATGTGCTGTGATGTCTCGTGAGGTGACGGGATTGGGATGTTACCCCATCTTGTGGTTGAAGTTTACTACCACACAGACACGACGTGTTTAGGATGATAACGCACAGTTATCATGTGCAGTGTCTGTGTTTTAGGACAACTGCACTGTTACTAACTTAGATGAATGTCAAACTTAACCAGGTGCAGGGTGCCAAACTGATGCTAAAAAGTCATGTGACCTCTTGAACCCCCAGCTCTTTACCCGTGGGTTTGCTAAAACCCCGTATGGCAGTTTGAGTGAGCATCCATCCATTAACTTCTGTTTATCTGGATTCAGGTTATGGGGAAGCAGCCTAAGTACAAAGGCCCTGATCTTCCTCTCCACAACCATCTTCTCTAGCTCCTCCAGGAGCACACCACGGCGTTCCCAGGCCACCCCACAAATATCGTCTCCTCAGTGTGTCCCAGGCCTACCTCGAGGCCGCTTGGATATGCCCAAAACACTTCCTCAGAGGCGACCAGGAGGCATCGTAAATTTGCTCTTCCTGTTGTGGAGGAGCAGCGTCTCTGCTCCAACTCGCCCTCACAGATGACTGAACTTCTCACCTCACCTCAAAGAAAGATTCTAGCCGCCCTGAGTTTGTGAGTGTTTACTCTTTCAGGCCAGTGCAGACAGATAATCTGTGGAGGATTAAATAAAATGAAAAATGAAAGGCACATTGGAGCATGATTGAAAACCTTTGCAATTCAAAACATTACTCATATGTTTTATGGACTGGTACCAGCAGTACTCAGCACCATGTGTGGTGCAAAAAGGGGACAGAAGCTATCACAGTGGAGAGATTTTCATGACTTGGGATTCTTGGTCTCATGTCCTGGATCACTTGACATCAAGGACGAAGAAATAAATTCCAACTTTACCAAAATGTCCTCTAAGATCATGTCAGGGTACAGCAGGTACATGAGTCTACACATGGAGGTGTGTCCACCACAGAGAGGCAGATTTTTGATACCGTCCAGTCAGGTCTCAGACCTCAACCCCACAGAGACTCCCCACCAGGCTTCTTACATACATGTCTGAGCTCAAGCAGGTCTGTCAAGAGTCAAAAACCTCTCCTGAACATCTGATCCAAAAGCACTTACATGACAAATGTTTTTTAAAATCTGATACAATAAAGCAAAGCTTATGTTTCAGATATTGAACAGTCAGAATCAAACAGATTTACAAGCTTAAAAACTTTATTGCAAGATGCTCTTTCTTTGAAAAAAAAAAAAATAATAATGAAGACTTCAGTCTTTCCAATGCACTTTAACGTAAAATGAAAACAAAGACATTTTTACAAACTTGGACATCACTTTTGCTGGCGACTTTTAACAAATAAGTTCAGGTTCTGTCCATGAACTCTTAAACGACCCGAGTCTCTACTTGGCTGCAGTTTCAAACGGACATACAGCAGCGAAAAGTCCTAAACAGAATCTCTCTTGAGTCTTGATTATTTAATCAGAAGATGCAAATCTGTGGTAAACTGGTGCATGTTCTGAAATCCTATAAAAAGCGAGTCCAGCCCGAATCCAGCATGCACAAACCTGCACCAACAGCCAGTGGACCTGCAAATGTTTTTACAGAAGCAAAGAAGTGCATTTGTACAGTAAAAAGTTCATTTTTTTTAAGACACACACACTAATTTTATATATATATATATATATATATATATATATATATATATATATATATATAAAATGTTGCAGCAGCCAGCGTAAATAAAAACAGTCTTAATGTAGAAGCAATAAAACCTTCTAAAATCTTCTATCTCTGATCAGGTGATTTCATGATCTTTTGCACATTTGTTGACAAAACTGAATATTTGGAATATAAAATATATTCTTTATCCCAAAAATGGGCCACCGGTCACATTTTAAAATGTAAATTTTATGGCAGAAATGGGAGAGAATCAATTTTTCTTGCAAAAAAAAAAAAGAAAGGGGCGGGGGAGGTAGGGCTTATGTGACCTGATTCGCAAGATGAGAAGAATCTTTAAAAACAAAAGAATATAAACAGCTTATAATCTCTACAAAACAGAATGACACAAAAAAAACATAAAGTAACTCTTAGAAAAACATTTCAGGTGGTCTGAGGGTCTAAAATACATTTGCAGGACCTTTATGAAGTTAAAAGATATTTATAAATATATTTCTGTGCAATCACTTCCAGTTCTTTGGTTGTGGGATTTTTTATAAGAATAGAGATTTTTTTTTTCCTCCAGTAAGTACTAAGTGGATCGTTTCTCCACTCCCTGCTTGATCCCCAGCACCAGATGAACAAACCAGTTGATCTGAACCATCCACCCTTTCTCCCTGCAGATTTCGATCTGGTCCAGCAGGTGGCGCTGCGCCTCGTCCTCGCTGCGGCCGACGGTCAGTGCCTCCCGGATGTACTCGATGTCCTCTTTGCTGGTCAGCTGGGGCATACCTGAGACAGATGTTCAAAATACACTATATTGGTTTTACAGGTAGGCTGCAGAAAAACAAACCAGTCAGTGATGTTATTCATAGGTTTTGAAGTTCGTTTTGGGCTTGTGGGTGGAGTGGAGGGCATGCCATCTTGACAAAAGCTGACCTGCCCCACCCTGACTAATCCAAAACTGAGTAAATTATTTTATTTCTGCCGTAAAGTTAAACATTTTAGAATGGCTTCAATAGAAATTGACTCACTTTTGAAGTCGACCCCTAGTGGTCATTTGACGAACTGCACTTATTTGTACTTACGGGTTGGTCTCGGTTTTGAAAACCAGTTTTTCCCCTCTTCAGATTTGCAAATCTGGAACTGAATCTAAAACTGCAATTTCCTGGATGACTACAAATGTCTTAAGAGCGGAAAAGTCGAAAGCAGAAGTCGTACCGGTCATCAGCATCATGGAGAAAAGGACGATGAGGAGATTGGTGTGATGGCGGAGAGCGAGGTAAGCCTTCACACACACATCCTGAGACCGACATGGAGAACAAAACAAGTATTAGAGGATGAGGAATGGAGATTTTTTGCATGTCTACATTGAAGCCCTTTCAATATATTTCTGTTGTGAATTGACAAGGGGAAAAAAACAAAACACATTTTTGGCACCTGGAACTTCTGGAAGTGGGGGCTGCTTTTCTTTCCCGACGTTCCCATAACATACAGGAAGTCTGGAGTGAGCACAAAGGGAACCCACTCCTTACTGATTCCCATGAAACTCTTGTAATTGCCCAGGATGTGACCAAAGTCGATGTGGAAGAGATTCCCTGCAGAAACAGAGAGGGCATTGGTTTGAGCTTCCCTCGCAGCGATGACACGGTTTCACCTTCGATCATCGGAGAGATGAACGTTTACCTGACTCAGTGATCATGATATTGTCGTTGTGACGATCCCCGATGCCCAGGACGTACGTCGCCACGCAGTATCCACCGCAGGAGTACAGAAACCTCTCCACGGCCTGCTGGAACTGCTCGGAAACAAACACAGGAACTGCTTTTCACACAATCGAGCAACTCTGAAGGATTTCTTAAGGAAATGTTTGGATTTGAAAGCTCAAATAATATCATTAAAGTGACAAAGAGGAAGCAATCTTTTTTTATTACGGGAAGAAAACACGAAAATGTGTTACTGAACAGTTTACAGGTCACATTACAAGGTACAAGGAACTAAAGACCTTGAAGAACTAATGATCCCTTTAAAACTTCAGGGAACTAAAGGATGGTTGGGGTATCCTGGACACATTACATGAACAATGCATCATATTTATTTTCCTTTATTTGATCTGCTGCTGTGAAATTGGATGACATTTCTAATAAGGACTCATAAATGCATTGTATAGTTTTCACACACGTATGAAGTGGTGGACCTGTGACCAACATGTCATGTTAATGTGTTTTTCTCCATCCGCTGTCCATTTATCAGCATCTGTCTATAAGTGTGTTTTCTTCGTCTCCACTGCGAGTGCACGCATGGGTCAGAGTTTCCACTGAGGTGAACACATTTCCCCATGAGACATTTTGTTTAAAAATCCCGTCTTCTGCGTGGGAGGTGATGAAGGGATCCATCATAGTCTGATGCAGTGGCCGTCGCCTGTTTTGTCCAGACTGATCTGCAGAATATCTTTCAATATCGATCTAAAGGGAAGGTAAATGACTTTAGAGCAAAGGGTACCGAGTTCTTCTCCTTTAATTAAGTCTCGGAGAGAGGTCTAAAATAAAACAAACAAACAAACAAATACAAAAAAAAAAAACAGTACGGAAATGTCAGCCACACGGGGGGGCACGGGGGTGGGGTGTTGAGCTAAAGGTGTGTGTGAAGACTGTGGGGGCAGGATAAACCCCCTCGCCTTCGCTTCCTTCCTGTCTTTCACGCTGCCGTTTCCTCTCATCTAACAAACAAATCGCTAGCAGGAAACAAAGCGACACTTTGATTACATAACGCAACTCAGCACCCGCAGAGAAACACACTCTTTCACAGGACAATATTCTCAAGTGCAGGACTATCCTCCCTGTCTTGGGACAAAGCTGTGAACACACCACCCAAGGCCACAGGTGTACTTGGTTTGTAACCACGTGCTCACATACTCGTACGTGCACGGGCCACTCGATTAGGGACACTTAAAATCAAACCCAAAGTGCTGGAGACCTTCCTCAGAGATCCTGGTCTTCACTGACATGAAAGCACCCCACACTTGCTGGCTGAGCATCCGTGGAGTAAATCTCCCACTTTCCCGTCTAACACACATCACTAAAGGATTCCACCACACCACCAGCTCTTTCATCAGCTGCTCTTCAGTACGAAGCAGGAAACGCGTAGCGGTCAGCGGGCGATCAAAAGCAGGAGTATTTCCGTCAGCTGGTTGGGACGCCTACCTTTTCCTCGCTGATGCACTTGTCCCGGAGCCACTGACAGAGGATTTCATCCTTAAACGCCCCGGTGCTTCCCACAACACTCTGCTGGATGTTGGCAATGGTGGTGGCATCTTTAACGATCTCTATCATACCTGCATCCATGACAAAGTAAACCAAGAGAGGCTTCAGGACCAGAGGGAACACCCGGCCTGCCGAGTTAACACGAACCTTGAGCTCTGTCAATGGGCTCAGCTTAAAAAGTGCATGTGAGTGTAACTGAGTGAAACTGACCGATCTTGTTGCCCGTGGAGATGCAGCCGTACGGTAATAAACACAGATCCAGTGACTCGGTCTCCCAGATTGACTCCATGATGAGCAGGATCTGGAAGGATGAGAAGGGAAGTGCACAGATGTTTTCCTGCATAAACTGCTCCCTTGCGTCCTGGAGACGAGCGTGCGTTGCTACGCACCTGCAGGATGAGCATATCCTGCCTGAGGTCATCGCCGTCTTTGAAGATGATGCCGATGGGGTCTTTGGACAGAGTTGTGGGGTCAGCCCTGATGAACTGCAGCCACAGGGGCTTCTTCTTGGACGCCATCACTTTGCACTGTTCGATCTGCGTGCACGTAAAAACTGAGTCTGATCGGGGGACTCAAGGCCCTTCTTTTCATTTGTCTTTTTTTTTTTTCCCCTCTTACCAGCAGGGCTCCAGCTCTCAGTCCTGGATCGTAAGGCACTCTGAAGCTCTCCGGCAGGCCAGAAGACTGAAGAGTCTCCAGTTTATGACGCAACTGAAACACCACTGACAGCCATACAACATGCCTTCATTTCTTTTTTGAAAACTTTTCAACGGACCAAAAGAGCAGCAAAAATGCACTTTCATCAGCTCCACCAGCCACTTCCTGTCCTCACCTTGTGCTGTGACGTCGTATTTTTCAGCACACATGGCTTTGATCTCGCGCGTGACTTTCTGCAGCGCCTCGGTCACCTCCACCTGGGGATCATCGGCTCGTTTTAGAACCTCATTCTCCTCCAAAAATCCCCCCCACTCACAAACGCGCCCATAACCAGGGGCTCCGTCACAAGATTAGCGCTGATGACTCACACCTACACCCAAACGTCTACGTATAAATAGAAAATAAAATCCACAGCTCGTATGTGGCATCCTACACGGAGTTTATAAAAAGACAGGAAATGCTGTAAGAAAGTAAAACAAGGAGAAACGGGAGCTTCGCAAATATTCAATAATGCAACAAAGCACACAAATGCACTACTCAGCTTTGTGCCAATAATGGAAATATTAATCCCTTGTGGTGTTAATGTAAGGTCGCTTGCAGGAAAGGTTAAATGTCCTGTTTCTCAGCATTTTGTCTTCAATACAAGCGTCACCTGTTTCCTGAAGTCCTGCAGCATGTCCTCCCCGCAGCCTCGGAGGTAGGCCTCCAGCAGCACGGCGTAGCGCTGCTGGTAGTGCATGGACTGGGCGATCTCGCTCCGCAGGAACCAGAACAGGAAATGACCAATACGCTTACTCTGAGGAGAAGAAAAGGAGGGTAAAAGCAGAGAACTTCCAGTTATGCTTGAGCTTACATTGTTTGTGTTTGAGAGAACAAGCTCACCCTCAGAGCTCTCTTCAGCAGGAATCTGACCAGAGCACTGTCGTGGTAGGGCTCAAACTTGACCGCCTGCAAGAACAAACAAACAAACAGACATAAGTTTCTGCTCTCACTTCATTTATGCTGAAAAAAGCTTTATCCTCAACCCAAAGAGGGAGTCTAGAAATAAAGTTTTACCTTATTAGGATTTTGTCCACATAAAACTAGTGCTGATTGTTGCCAGAAATGGTCCCAGTGATGTAACAATAATACACCTTGTTGTTTTTTTGTTTTTTTAAATTTTCTAAAGATTCTGTCCTTGACTTAATGCTTTCCTTATTTGTTATATCTTAAAGCTTACCCACAACATTAACATGATTCTAACCTTAAACATAAAACCTGGAAAAAAACTCTTCTAACATACAGGATCCCCTTTTCAGACCCAAGACATAAAAAGATTCCATATCACAACCAGTGTACGAACAAAACAAAGAAGAATGTGACTTACGGTTTAGTGTGAACCACATTTAACAGCAATATCACTGTTAATGTCACTAAATGAAAACACACCATAGTGGACGATAGTTTACTCCACCCACCCACCCACCCACACACACACACACACACACACACACACACACACACA
>JAOWBL010000016.1:1233832-1265237 GCA_028564865.1 Zenarchopterus dispar
CACACACACACACACACACACACACACACACACACACACACACACACACACACACACACACACACACATATATATAACCTCAGTGTGTGGTTTTAGTCAAAAAACCATGACATTATGAGCACTTGACTTGTAGCCTGATAGTGGAGACGTGCAAGATGATGCTCAACATCGTGGTCATGGGAGGGGTGGAGGCTGTCCCGCCCACATGTGTCAAAGCCTCAAGTACAAAAAAATAAAAAATACAAACTTAAAAAAGAGACAAACAAGTAAGAGCACCTGCATGAGAACGGCTTCAGACTATAGTCTGAAGAGGTCAGAGGAAGTGCAAAAAGAGCAAGGAGCTCATTGTGGTCACACTGTTTAATTTGTGTGTTAAGCCGAGGAAATGATGAATTATTGAAAAGGTCAAAGAACAGGTGCTGTGTAAGCTGCAATCCTGTCTGACGAGACAAACTGTTTCCTTAAGAAGGTGAGGACACGCTCTGACCACATAAGCTCTGAGACAGTTTGTAGACGGTTTATGGTTCTGTAAGTAAGCTAATGAAACATCACTAGTTGGTTTTTGTTTAAATGCATCCATCACTTGTACTTTACATTTCTTACAAAACAGATTTCCCCACCATCATTTCTATCGCGGCTTGAGCTCAGATTACCCAGCGTTTAGAAATAGATGAGCTGGAGCGACACATGTACTACTTGCTGTGAGTCATAGCGACACCTTTGTTCAGGTGTGACACCACGAGAAAGTGACAGAAATAGGGGACCTTATAGATCTGAAACACAACTAATAAATGCTCCAAACTGGTGACGAACAACAAGCCTCAACACCAGCGCAGAAATGAAAAGCTGGATATCTGAGCAAAGCTGCTACTTAAACACGCCTGCTACTGCTTATAACAGCTGTCCTATTTTAATCACGTTAAGTCAGACATGATTATGATCTGTTCGCTTTTTATTTACTGCATATGTTATCTGTTTAATCATGCGTAGTATTATTAAGAGTTATTATTGCTAGCCTGACGTTCGGAGAGATCCATTTTCCTACTTTTGCAACCAGGTTGAGGTCAGCTGACATCAGCCAACGCTGTGGTCGACCAGGATGCTACACATAGTTAACTTGTGTAGCATCAGGTTTTCTGCACAAACGAACACGAGGACACGACATTTCCAAATAATCTTTTACTCTTGTTTTCAACGTTGCTTACAGAGACTGATCGTGTCTAGGTTGGGGGTTCGGGTCACATCAGCACCAAGAGCTGCTTATGCAGCAACAGCAAGACTTCTTTCATTTTAAATCATATTACATAACTGCAACATATTACTCCATTTAACTATTATTAATAAATATAAATTCATTACTATTGTAAACATGTGGTAGACAACTGGCAGACAATTTGGCCTTCAGGCCACTAAAAATATAATGATTTGTTACCACAAAACCGTTGACGTACTGACATCCAGAATATAGACGCCATCAAAGTGCAGGTAACAAAATCAAGATGCATTGTGGGACATGACATTATGGTGTTTGTCATCAGAACAGAACAGAAATTGCATCACAAGCCCATAATTTTCTTTCCATGTTCTGGCGGGTCACATAACACGAGGTGAGGTCATTTATCTATTCAACTACTGGTATTTTAATCTTAGAATGTACCCGTTTATTCATTTATTTACGGGTTTGATGTATCTGAATTGTCACTTTCTGACTAAAGATGGTGCGTCCTTCATTCCTGCTGTATTATTGATATTGTTGGTTTGTGTCTGGGCTTGTGTTAGTGTAGTTATGTGTGTGATTGTTACGCTGGTTTAAACTTAAAATTATTATTATTAATTGTTTGTGTGTATAGAAGTTGTCTGAAAAGTGGTAAACAAATTGACTGTGGTGGGGTGGGGGTCCAGATATGGCCTGCAGGCCTCAAGTTTGACACGTCTAACTGAAATAAAGCCATGACCTCATGTAACAGCTGAATGTAATGAATGTGGACGTACAAGCGACTGAATTCTGGGCTGCAGTCCGTTGTTCACTCACTGCTTCTTCGTTTTGGATTAGTGTTTGTTCAAAAGAAAATTACACTCTGTAATATGTTGTGCTGTAGGTTCTATTTATGTCATATTATATGTCATATATTTATGTCATTTTAAGTTCTGATACATATGTAATGATTGTTTTCTTTAGGCTCATATTAACACTACACTGATATTTTATGTCTCATAAAATAAGATCTGTGAATTGCGCAGCAGTGTTAAAAGTATCAAGGAAGTATGATTTTCCTCCTACATCAAAGGGCTCTTTGTTAGTGTCAGCTGATGATTCCTGCACATGCAAAGCTGAGCCCACTATCACTTATGAAAACGCACAGGAAGACTAAGTGCACCACGTGTCCGCTGATCTGTTTCTTTCCGTGCGCTGATGACTCATGTGGAGGACGAGTGTAAATAGAGGAAGTGCTTCGTCGTCATGTGTTTGGCACTGTTATGTCTTTATTCGGCGGAGGAAGAAGGCGGGTTTTCCCGTCTCTGTGCTGAGTCCGACTAAACTCACTGGCTGCAGGAAGAAAATCTAATATTTGAAATAAAAGATTCAGAAAAGTTCTGAATGAAAGAGGGAATAAAAATATTCTATACTGGCTTCAGGATGAATAGTTGAATATTAATGATGTGAATTAGTACTAATGCAAATGTAGATATTTAATGAAGCTGTAACAATTCCACAGTTACTTGAGGCTGATGGAAGGTAGCATTCAAAAAAGCTTGAATATTGGTGGTAAATAAAAGATTATATTGGAGTGACAGAATCTCTCAGAAGTGAAGACAAGCAGAGGTTTGAAAATCTGTGAAAAACTCCATCTAGAAACAGTTTGAGGATTATATTCCTCGGCGTAAAACTGAGAACTGAATATCTCACCATCTGTGGTGCATTTTATCAAAGATACAGTTTAAGAAGTCTTTCTGCCAATAAATTCAAGTTTTCCTTTTTTTTTTTAAAGACACCACATTTGAACATTTGTCGTGTTTTTGAGCACTGCAGATATCCAAATCACTGACCTCTGCTTGCTTCTGAGGGTTTTACTTGTACTGGTTCTCAAAGATGAGCACGAAAAGACGAAGACAGACGACGGAAAGAAACGACCCACCTGGACAAGCTGGAGGAGATATCGCAGCACGTCGTCATCCTCGAGTGTCTCCAGCTTCCTGACGGCCATTGAACGAACCTGAGCGTCTGAGTAGTGGCAGTCGAGCAGCTGCATCGCCAGACCGACATCCAGACCGCTGGAGAGGAAATACGCCCCACAGGTGAACCTACGCACCACACGTACGTAAGGGAAGTACAGGTGGATACGTCTCCTACCTGGTGTCCCACGCACTGCTGCGCTCCAACAGATGGTGCGTTGCCAGAACGTCTTCCTGTTTCCCCCACCTGACCGAGCCCAGCAGCTTTGGGTAAGCCCTACAGCAGATCATTAGCAGAATTAAGGAGCAAAAATGGCGCTGGTAGAGCAGTCTGTGGATTGTCTGCTGTGGTGTTTAGGTACCTGGGGTCACGCATACACTCCTGCCTGAAGTGCCACAGCAGCTCTTTGTCCTCAGGACTGAGTGGATGTAAGGGGTCCGTAGACACAATGGCCTCAAACTGTTTCTTCAGGTGGTTTGGCATCTCCCTCTGACCCCTCTCCCCTCCGTCGGCCTCCTCCCCCCCGGCCCCACAGTCCCGACCCGTGTCCCTGCTCTTGGGCAGCACCACAGGGTAGCAGTACTTGTCCACTAAAATGGCGATGGCCATGGAGTTGGCCTTGTCCGGGTTGGTGGCCGAGGTGAGCTTGTCCGCGTTGATGCTGCTGCTGCTCTCCTCGCTCTTCTCGGGCATTTTCCACATGTGGAGGATGAACTCGCCCTGGCGGAGCAGAGACCGGTGGTCAATCAGCAGCAGGTTGACGTAGTACAGGAGACGGCTCTTGGTCTTTCCTGAAAGACGAAGGAGACGTCATGAAGGCCCCCTCTGTGGGATCGAAACACGACTGACAAGAAGATGAGGCAGGACTCTACCATCGAGGCTGCCGGTTCCCGACGGGTTCTCGTGGTAGGAGCCTCCTTTGGAGTTTGGTGTCTGAGGCTGCTTCCCACAGATCACCTGTGGGGTGGGTGTGGGGTTTAGGGCAGATGGAACCATTACAAACCTCCTTTCACAATAAGGAAACAATCGGTCCAGAGTTTGTCAAATCCCTTGAATCAAAGCTGAAAGTTCACCTGGAGGCTGAGGCGCGCCCCTTTAGGCAGGTCCTTGATCTTGATGTTAAACTCCAACCAGCAGTTCCACAGCACTTCTTCATTGAACGTTTTCGAGGTTGTCCTCTCCTAAAAGATTTCATTCAAGGTCAAAGTCTGCTGTCTAAAAAGTTCCTGGATGATTTGTCAAAAAAAAAACAAAACACAGTTTTACATTGTACGGACTTCCGGAGTCTACTTTTAAGATGTTTAGGACATTTTATTCCACTTTAGATGCCATCTATGGGGAACACTTTCTGGTCATGTCAGTTTTCTTATTTTTACTTTGCGACTACTTCCTCAGACTGTGTTCTTCTGTTTTACAGCCACAGAATGCGTCAACTCTGTGGGATTCAAGTGATTTCCACAGAAAACCGTGAACAACTGGATCCTACATTACTGTTTTTAATTTTATCTGCCTCTTATCAGCCCCTCTGTTTACTGACTTCACAGGAAATGTGTTTCCCTAATAAAAATGTAAATCCACTGTTTACGACTGCTCCTGCTTTGCATTGAAACCATTTGGCAGGCAAAATACAGGATCGCTGAAATATGAAATGAAATATGCTTGTCAGGGACGTTATCCTTGACCACATGGGTTCATGTATCTGTAGTAGAAAGATAAGTCTATGAACCCCCTTGAGTTAACCGTTTATTATGATTATATATTTTTTATTACTATTATTAGACAGAGGAGGCTCCTGATCTCATTAAGAGTGAGAAAGTTTCCCAAATAGAATTTTTTTTTTTTTAAATCATTAGGTGATTTTAAAAAAAAAAAAGGGATGATTTACCCCAATAGTGAAGTACGGAGGAGGGAGCATCATGATTTGGGTTTACACTGCTTTCTAAAGGCCTCAACTACTTTATATCATGGAAGGAAAAATGAATTACCAAGGCAACCAAAAATATCCTACAAGATAATATCACCATGGCTGTTCATCAATGAGAGCTTGGTGGAAGTGGGGTGATGCTGGAGGATTCAATATAAAATGATTTCAGGGAAACAAACTCTGCCTTATTGAGTGGTCCAGTCAATGTCCAGACCTTAATGGCTTTAAGATCCTCTGGCATGACATAAAACGAGTCATTCACACCATGCATTGATTATTTAAAGAGTCTTGCACCTACAGAGTACCTTTTTAATCTTCTCCAGGTTCTACAAAGCCCTTTACATTTATCCATTCACACAAACACACTCACACTGCAGTGCTTCTGTTACAGTCACTCTACAGACAGCAGAGCTTCGATTTGTAAAACTCATACGCACATTAGGGGTGTTAAATTTAGATTACCTGGGCTAAAAGCTGCTGCCCGTGGAAGATGCTGGCCTCGATGAAAACAATCAGCTCTGGGACTTTGGGGAGGGTTGGGATATCAATACCAAGCACCTTCACTCTGAACTTCCTGTTACAGTCCCACATGGAGATGGTGAAGACCCGTTCGTGGTCTTTCTCATCGATGGTCAACTGCTCATGGGTTCCTATGAAGAAAAATGTAAAGATTATGTTAGAGCAACGGCTGGCCATGTTTACAGAAAAGCAAAGGGCTTTTTTTTTTTAACTGGCTACCTGCAACTCCAGTACAATCATCCACCTGGGCCCAGTCCTCCTTCTGGACCAGATCCAGCTCAGGATCAGGTGGCGTCTCCAGAACCAGGTGGATTTCCTCCCCGTTCTTGAGGCACTGGCGGATCCAGTTAAAGTTTTGGAGGGGTTTCTCTCCGTACAGGTACTCCTCCCTGTATGAAAAAAGATACAGACACTGTACCTTTACAAAATAAAACTAAGTATTTCTAATTAAAACTAACCACCATAACAAAATCCAGTCAGCTCTAATCAATTCTGCAATCAGAAATCATTCAGACAATAATTCACATATTTCCCACTCACTTCACTCACTTTGGTGGCATAATGTGCTCTGAAGATAAACTGCAGAGCAGGTTTTAAGTTACCATGGTGATGTGGGAAGCTAAAAGAGAGCAGTCATCATGATATCCCGGCTTTAGGCTACACAGACATCAACAACCCGCTTATCTTTCTTCATAGTGCAGTTTGCATGTTTCTCTTACTTGTAAACGTTTAGATTCTTAACTCACAGTGTCACAGGTTTTACTGGAGCCTGGCAACAGAACATCATTTTTCCTTTTGTTTTACAACAGTTGGCAAACATCTCAGTGAACTACTTGTAGCAGCAGTAACCTATCATGCAGCAATTAAAACAAGTCACATAAACTACTGGATTTAAGGCGACAGTCACGTAGACTGCTCATTTAATGTGTCAAGTATCCTTAAAACTTTACCAGTCGTTATTGGCTCCTGACGCAACCTGCTTTTGTGCACGAGCGTTTTAGCGCGAGCCATACCTGCCACACACACGCAGTACAAAGTCCGTCTCACACATGTCGTCAGGGATCCCCAGCAAAGCCCTTTTATTTGTAGTCTTGGTGAAAAAGCTTGCCAATACCTAAACGGGAACAGAAATGATCATCATCCAGTGGATAAAAATGCATGCTTTCTGAACGGGAAGTAGCGGACACAAGTGGGTTTACGACACGAACATTATAGTACTATACCTGTGAAGGTGTGTCGTCGATGGACACCTTGATTGTCTGGCTGGCCGTGCCGATGTGAATTACCACCAGAATATGGCCGTTGTTTACCTGAGAGGAGCCACAAACAGAGACTTATGTATGTATGGACCGAGTGAAACACGACTTGAAACATGTTCATATCAAAGCTGAAAGAGGCCCGGCTGGATACCAGCAACTATTTCAGACCCGTTAAAGCCAAAATCTGCCCACGCCATACAACCATACAGGCTTCGTTATTTCACAGCAGGTCCCTACCAAATAGTGGCTCTGAAGTTCATGAGTGGGCGTTTCACAATCAAAGTGGGAGTTCTGAAAGCAACAGCCACTTCTTGGCTGCTAAAAGTGGTTGGCTGGAAATAACCAGTGATCAGTCCAAAACGCTGAGGGTGAAGAAGGTGTACAGTTAAAAAAATTATCCATTAAGGTCATTCACTGATGATGACCTTGAACACAGAGGTCAAAGATTGTCTTGATGGTCACTGTAGTTACTTTCTTTAGCATTTAAAGAAGGGGTCTTGAACTCCAATCCTCGAGGGCCACAGTACTGGATGTATCCTTGAAGCAACACACCTGATTCAAATTAAAGATCAGCAGCAGCTCGTCATCAAGGTCTGAACAACTCTGTTAATGACACAGTCACTTGTATCATGGTGTGAAGAAGCAGGGAAACGTCTAAAATCTGCAAGGCTGAGGCCCTCGAGGACCCGAGTTTGAGTCCCCTGATTTAAAGAGTTTGACCAGGTGTTAGTTACCATGTCCCTCACTTAGATACTTATGGGTAAATTCTCTTAGACTGGAGCCTTCTTAAACAAAAATGACTAAAGAGAGCAGAATGAAATATTGATTACGGCTTACTCTGAATCCAATGACAACTAGAAACTTGGCATGTAGGATCCAAATAAGGATTTTTCTCTAATGATCATGTTCTGCATACGGATTTAACATCTTTTATTTATTTTTATTTTGTGATGTCAGATGCCTTTCTTGTAATTTATCTGAACTTTGAACCAGCAATTAGTGGTGTAATGATTAGTTGACAAAAATCAGTTATAAAAATAGCCGCCAACTGATTTAATTGTCAGCAAACAAATTTCAACAGAGTGAGTTGTCTTCTTTTATTCTTATCTCTGTGAATTCCATATGAAATAGCAATGGCCCACTATTGTCACCACAAGTGTTTTTCAACAGAGGGACACATCTGCCTCCCGTCCTATCTCTTCTGAGAGTACAGGGCCAGGTAAACAATATGGCATTGGCCGATGCAACACCACATCTTTCTTGTTTTGAGCATGTCCTTTAAACAACCTCGTGCAAAATTTAAAAGCTGAAAGCTAAATAAGATTCACAATCCGATTAATCGACAAATTGTTTCCATAGTTAATGACTAATCGACTATCAGAATAGTCGTTTGTTGCAGCTTTATCAGCAATATGAGAATACTGACTTGTGACCAGTTAAGTGGCCGGGTTTTTGAGATATGAGGGATTCAGCGTTCTACCCAAAGACACTTCAACCCCTGATGGGGTTAGGAATCAGTCCACTGATTCTACCCAAGATCCTTCAGTTAATTAATTATTTCACATATTACATTATTCTCCAATTATACAACACTCTGTTATTTGAATCTAGAAAAGCAGCATGAAACATAAGTTTGAGTTTCCTGTCACCGATACAGATCAAATGCAGGATGAGATTAGACTCTTTACAAGAGAATGAACTTTCCCACAACTTTAATATTAAGACCAGTGGCACGTCTGGAACTCGGTGAGCTAAAACTGCATCTCATCAGCTGATAACATCTGAGGAAAACTGAGAAAAGATGTGAGAATCTCTATCAGAGAATGCACAAAGAAAACAAAACAGATCATGTATCAACAGGTGATATAACTGGGGGGGGGTTTTGTTTCAGTTTACTCTGAGTGGATCTGCAAACCTGTTAACCCTCTTCATCAGAGTCTTAGGTTGTAAATGGTTAAGTTTGCACTATTTTAAAAGAATAGTGCTATTTTCAGGATTTGGTAGGTGCTGTGAAGGAAGGTGTTTCCACCTCAGCAGAATGTGTAAACAGAGAAACTAGAAAGTAGCAAAGTATGACAGAACCACACCTTGGAGAGCAGGTGCTCAGGAAGCGGTTTGCGGGTGACCCAGGGGTCCATGGAGTAAAGCTTTGGATCCCGATCCGACAGCTCGATTCGTCGTGGCGTCAGCAGCTTCCTGCGCGTGAACTCCAGCTCGTCGTCATGAACGTTGCTGACGTCGGTGACGTCATAACCAATCAGGTGGTTCAGGTAGCGCTGGTACAGCAACGACTCGTCGGAAGGCTGTGAACGAGGAACCAGCTGGATCCGCCCCACGTCCTTCTTCAGAGCTTTGGAAACACAAGACATGTCGTTGACCTCGCCGCCACGCATCATCTCAGCTTCGGCCTTTAAGACGCGGAGGAAGTGGTACCTCTCCAGTAGCGAATGCAGTCGAGTGTCTGGAAGACCTGGTGCTTGTCGTAGATCTCACAAACGGTACCTTTCTTCTGGTAGAGCAGGATGCAGTGGTCAGGAGAGTAGCGCTGGTAGAAGTCGGGACAGAGGTTTAAAGTGACCGCCTTCATCCACACCTGAGCTTTCACCTGGGGAACAACAAACAGACACGTCTCATTCATTCACCGTAGCCCACACTCAGAGCTACGTGGGGTATGGCTTTAACATCTCTGCTTCTGGTCAACCTGTTCCACGGTCCAGTTCCCGGCCACCTCCAGCAGCAGGGTGTCAGGGCTGCTCCCGCCCCGGCCCACGGTGGGCAGCACAAACTCAACAGTGATCTGATCCATGGAGGCGCAGGAGGAAGGCGTGATGGCTTTCTTCCTCCTCCTCCTCCTCCGGCTTTCTTCTGGCGAGACTTCAGGCTGTTTGACGCTCACCTGGATCTTCTGCCTGTCCATCGCCTAGCTTGGACACGACATAAACGTAATCATTAATTTGCAATCACTGCACTTGAAACGCAGTGAATAAAAAGTAAGTCCTCTGCAAACCAATGCTGTATTTCTGCCTTGAGCACTAATAACTTCCCGAACTTCATATAACTGCTACCAGTGTTTGAAATTTGCTGGCTGAAGTTGTTGACCCTTCCTGTGTTGCAAAACACTTTCAGTTTGCTGAATATCTGAGGGTTTTCTGTAATTCAGCTGTAATTATGATTTGGGAAGGAGGCCTTGACGTGCTTGAGCGTTAGTTTCTAAAACTAGCTCTTGGGACATAAAACCTCCTTGGTGGAGAAGGAACCTAAACTCATCCATGAAGTTGAATAATACCAACTAGACATAACCAGGTCAACTGATCCGGAGGACTGATGGAGGACATCAACAATCAGGACCGCAAGCAAAGTGGCACATCCTCTCTGATCTCAGTCCGAGTGGCGTTCTGTTATTGGGCTTCTGCGTTTCAGCATCAGAACACTCTACGTCACAGTTTGACAGCTGACTCTGGCCTCATGTCACTAGATCTGTGCGCGTCTGTTTTGAGGGAGCCAACCTGGCAACATCTCAGAAGTGACTTGGATCAGATGGCAGGGGAAGATGCTGACCAGGTCCAGTGGTCCCGAACACCTGGAGTATTTGAGTATGCAGATTCTGGGATGAGCATGCCCATAAACAGTACTCAGGTCACCTGAGAAGTTAAAAAGCTCTTTGGTGACACGGCTCGGGGTACAGTGTTGATTACCAAAGCCCTGCAACACTGCTTAGACACTGGGGGCACTACCTCTGGAGACCATGGTGGAGACAGGAGGATGTGTTCCAGTTCCAGTCGAATCCCACTCCTCAGCTGAGTTGCTGGAGAAAAGTCAAACCTCAGATTCAAGAGGAACAATGCAAGTTCTGTCCTGGCTGTGGAACACTGAACTACCTCTGCACCGTCACTGCAATCCAAGAGGGACGCGGCAGGTAGTCCAACTAGTCCACATGTGCTTTGAGGACTTGAAGACATTCCTTCGAGTTATTCTGGGGGTGGGGGAGTATGAGGTACAGGGTTTGTTCATATGGGATTTTGTTTTTTTTTTTTAAATTCCTGTCCAGACATAAAGGTATCTAAGTTCCTACTTCCTGAAAAAAACCCTAAACCTTGTCAGGTTCAGGCACAATGATGACGACACGCTTCAACAGAAAAGAGAACAGCAGATATCAGACATGTAAAAAAGGGAGGGGAACCACCTAAGAGGGTTCTCAAACGCACCATGTTTGAACGCGAGCACTCTAACTTCATGAATTGTAAAGTCTGGTAATCCAGGGATGTACTATCAAAAAGTAAATAGAGATATTTTTTCGTGGTTTATGTCATTATAACTCTTTAAGATACAAAGTTTCAAAGATTTAATTTGTGTGTCAAAAAAGCTGGAAGTTTCATTGATCTAGCGGGCTTCCTTTTTGTTTTGCTGCTGAGGACGTTTCACGTTCTGCCCTGAAGACTTCATCAGTTTGAAGTGGAAGTCCAGTCGCCTTGGTTCAAGCCCTGACCGTGACCATCTCCAACAGCGTACCTGAACACATCTTCATCTAGTCACCAGGAAACCCATTTGTGAAACTACTGAAAGGAAGTGTAAAAGGAAGCTTTTATGCCCAGGATGCTTCTGCAACACAACCTTGCCCGAACACTTGTACTGAACTAAAGAAAACATCCTTTTCCACACAGACCTCTGGAGGAAATAGTAAGTATGAAGTGACAGAAAAGAACAAAATGCAGCAACTATGACAGAGGTAAACATAAAAATGAGTGAATGTCATGTTTACTGTAAATCTAAATGGGATGTTAGAGGTCACGTTGAATGTTTTTAATAATACAAAGACGAATGAGTTCAGTATGTAAACATGACAATAATAATCACACAAATGATGTATTATCTCACTGAATGTTCAGAAGCTGTTGGAGTTTCCCTTCTGCTTCATCAGCAGAGGAAGCTTCAGAAAGCAGGAAGCAAAACTCTCAGTCTGGATAAAACCATAACTTCACGCACAGGACGGTGTTAGAAAGAAATCCAGAAATCTCTAAATCTGCCTGTAAACGACAAGGGTGGCAGCGAGGGCAAGTGGGAGCAGAGGTGGTGAGGCTTTGGTAAGAGCAGCCTGCGGTGTAACGGTGCAGCTGCATCATCATGACAGAAAGAAAAAAAAAAAAGATGTGAAGTTAAAGAAAAAAACAAACAAACGCCAATTTAAAGTCTAACTCACCAATGAACGGAGACGGCAGAGGAACCCGCAGCTTTGCGCAAAGGTTTCGGCATTTAGGCTGGATAAAGAGACCAAAACGCGAAGTTAAAAGTGTTTTTTAAAACTTTGAGTGCAGTGCGTGGTTTGAGGAAATGTTCCGTTTCTTGCTCTGAAAGATGTCAAGTTAACCGGTTAAAGTTTTGATGTTACAACAAAGCTTCCGGTTACTTTTCAAAATAAAGCAACACTGTACCAGAAACTCGGAACACAAACTGTAATAATTGATAATAAATGTAAATATGTTAAAAATATAAGATGTTAAATTAATTTATTTGTGTTTTTAAACGTATTTTAGTGGTCTGTATCACTCTTAAAAGCCAAGTAATGACTTTGCTGTTCATTTAAAAAAATATATATATATTATTTTTGCTGGCTTGACACAAGTCCAGCTCTGTTTGTTTACATTGCCCTCTTGTGGTCACGGTGGCGAACTGTCTATCAATCCAATTAAAAAAAAAAGTTCTCCCTGAATCACCACAAAAACACTTCAGTTAAAAATGTTTAACTTGCAATTATGTGTGTTGTGGACGTCTTATTTTCTGTCTATGTCCTATAAGATTCTCTCCTGGCCTTAACCTCCCTTCAGTGTCAAATAAAGGGTTTTTGAAATCAACTGATTTGAATTATAGACTTATTTCTCAATAACAATAGCAAAATATATCAAGCTGAATAAATAATTTGCATTTCACTGTGGGAATAATGTCCACTTGCTGGTTTTTAGGAGGAACAGGAGTAAGTCAAACACTGTAGTTTAATTGTAGAGGAAGTGAAGGTGGCAGAGTATAAACACCTTGTGTTCAGCTGGGCAACAAATTAATGCTGTGTACAAGAATTGACAGAGCAGACTGTGTATTCATATTCAGCTTAAATCCTTCAGTGTTTGCAGCAAGATATTGGATGTTTTCTATAAGTCTATTATGGAGACTGACTTTAAAAAAGCTGGCTTTATTCTAGAGTCTCTAAAGCTGATCGTGCAAAGATGGATACTATTTTAAATGAAAAACACACTGAGCATCTTCTTCAACATGACAATAATTCAACAACAGAGTGCCTTCAGTCAGGGGCCTCTTCAGATCAACACAGACCACTACAGGACATACTTCCTCCTCACAGCCACAAGTATCTGAAGATACTTAGATAATAAGAGATACTACAACATCTAATTATCCTTCAGAATGAATGAGAAACTGTTGATCTGAATTGAATTGAATTGAATTGAATTAACATATTGACAATCCATAATTAAAACCCAATTCACACTGTTTTTGGTTGGTGTTTGATTTGTTTAAGTTAATTTATTGTGGACTTTTAGTCCTGGTTATGTAAATAAAGGTGAAATTTTTAATTATTATGCAATCACTTAATTTGCCTTGAAATTGTTTCAACTCATGACCACTAGATGGCAGTAAAAGTCTTCATTAGTGACGACTGAATTTCACATAGATGCTTCATTAAGAAGCTTTTAAAATGTATTGCTCACGATTAATTATTATTGTGGCATTTAGATGTAACATTTTATTCAGAATAACTGGTGAGATATCCATGGATTTTAATTGTATTAAATCAACGCTGTCTTTGTTGGGAAATGGACTTTTGAATGATCTGTTCTATTCATTGTGTGACTCTAGGTTTATGTTAGAAATGTTGTATACTTATTACATGTTTAGAGGACTACATCGTTTTCATTTGTCACTTGGGGATGTTCTGGCTCTTATCCATCTTTCATTAAATCAACCCACCCAGAATTTTATTGTTGTGGTGGTGATAATAAAGAAAGCAAGCCCAGACTTAACTGACCAATCAGGGTGAGGAACGCTTTAGATTGGCATCCCATCTAACCAATAAGATATCTTGGAACATTGTGTTTATACCAGCCCCTTTTCCCCGTACAAGCAACTGTGTTGGTGAGTTTAGAAAAGTTAATTGAAATAATTCTTCTGTTTTAAAGCGTTGATTTTAAGAAGAGACGTCTCAGATTGAACTATTAATATTTTGATACAACACAGGGATGAAAATATTAGGGTGACAACGTTTGTTTGAAGCTGTAAATGCGGTTTCGTAGCTCGCTCTGTGGTACTTCTTTGTTGACGTTGGTCGTTTGTTGAACAGCTTTTTGCGCAATAGAGTGATTCGGGTCATTTACTCAACTTAATCAGATTTTCACATCACGATTGTTGTCCAGTTCATACAGTGAAGCTTTAGCTCGCATTCGTCGAAAACGAGAGTTCGACTGTACTTTTTCTTTCGGTACAAACAACACAGCGTCCCCCAAAGTCGTACAAAACGTATAAAATATCGACATTTGTAATTGTTAATGTAAGCTGACAGTTTTGAGACATTTTGTTCGTTTTGGCTGATTCACTTCGTGGTTTGTTACTCGCTTTTTAATAACTTCTTTCAACCGTAAAATCGCTGCCTTTCTCGCTATAGAATGAATGGGCTTTTTGTGCGCATGCGTGCTGGTTCTTCAAGTTTATAAACAAGACGTGGTCACATGACGAGACAATTATGAAATTGATAAACGTGAAATGCATTCTTGTCCCTGGGCCTAATGTTTTTTTAAGTGAACAGTTCTTTTTATTTAGTCTAATTGAACATATAACCCTGTTATATTATGAGACACCTCAATCATCTAATTCCAGTCAAAGAATATGTTTCTGTGTGATGTTTTGCTGATGTAAGTGTCTGAGTTAAGGACAGCTACAAGTTAAATTGAATAAATGTTAATAATCATGTTGTTTGCATAACTGTCAACTGTGTGATTGTTTCAGTTTCTGGACATCATGGTGTGGGAGGTGGTAACCCCAGCTGTGTTGTCTACTGAGCCCAAATATGCCCACATGCAGACGGCCCAGTCTGAGACTGAATGCACAGGTAACCTCCAACTTTATTTCCTTCTAGAGTTGCATTCATGTTTTGCCAAGAGATTAACGACAGAAGCGTAGCAATAAATCTTCAAAGAAGTATGAGAGTGAGTGATATCTCATATTTCCTGTTCTATGCTTTCACACTTTATACCTGATGAATCCTGCAGTCTGTCTTAGAGTATGCTCATACCCTTCAGGAATTAAAAAAAAAAAAAAAACATCTACGTTCAGTGTTTTCAGGTAGTCAGATGATCTTTTTTATCGGACACCAGGACCTGATTTGATAAAACCATCCCAGCTTATAATAGTGCCACCACAGACCTGTACAGTAGAGACTGGATATGATGGTGCATCATTTTATCAATCACTCTCTTTCCCCTGATGCACCATCATTCTGAAACAGGGAAAACCCTTTTCCCTCAGTGTCATAGTATAATTTTTATGCCTCCTAGAAAATTAAAGTTGTTTTTTTTTTTTTCAGATCATCCTCAGTGACAAGTGTATTTAAAACTGCATATCTGTATAGTCCTAGTTCCTTTAGCTCTCTTCACGCTGTGCACAGCTTTTACAATACTTTTAATTCCACTTTTAAACATTAGCGTGAGTCCTCCAGTTGATCTTTAAAAAAAAATAAATTTCAGGAATTGTTTAAGCAATCTCAGATCATGATAACTGAAGTTTTTTTTGTTATCAATGGTTCACTACTATGCTTGAAGGTTTTAATGAAGCGTTGGACACTTCTGAACCACATTTTAGTGGTTTCAGCAGTTTTTATTCTGGTTTTGTTTACTCAACGTGGATGTTTAAAGAATGAGAAGCTGATCACAGCATCGGTTAGGGCTAACAAACTGTTCTCAGAAAATGCGTATTAATCAACAAAGTACTTCTCTAAATCCATTTTTGGCCACAGTCGGGCCATGTGTTGTGGTTCTTCTGAGGCTAAAATTTAAAGACCTTACTATTGTTGCTGTTGGTTTTATGGGCAGATAAAACCTTAGAATTGAGATAAAGTGTCCTGTCTTGTTCTTATAAATGTGTATGTAAACTGTAAATATTTGTTTCATAGGAAGCAGTGCCAGTATTGTACTTCTATAGTTTTGAAATAGTCTGTAAGTGATTTTAATCAAATGTAATCCACCTTGTTAAGTTTCCAACCAGTCCAGCATATTTGGTGTCTCCTTCAGGAATGATGATGGATGTAAAAGAAGAAGAGTCACGTGATCCTCTGCGCTGTGACGAACACTTTCCTGCCTCACCTGGTTTCCCCACCAGCGACAGCTACATGGAATATGGTACAGGGCCCTTTTTTAATTTGTTTTTTTTCTTTCAAAATAATTAAAAAGGTCAGAACCCACGTTTTCAACTGTGTTTTTATTTTATTTTTTTTATTTTTATTTTTTTTACTTTTCCAGACGACCTTCCAGATCTACAGGAGGTTCAAGAAGAACCAACAGCACCACCTGTTTACCAGGTGGAGGTCGGTGTTTCACACCAGGAGGGACACACACACCCACAAACACACAACACGCAACCTCCAGAGACGCTCTGGCTCACACAGCTTGCACACATCGCCACTGGACCTCAGAGCCCACTGCTACAGGAGCCTCTTCACAGCAGGTGGGTGCACTTTCTAAACCCACATATGAACTGAGCTTATTTTACTCTTCATTACGTCTTTACAAAATGTATTTAACATGTCCTTAGCAGTTGTTTGTTTATGAGAACATTTTGTTTAAAATGAGATGACGTAGAACATAAGCAGGGATATCTTAAAAGGATACCTGGTGCGTCATGGCTCATTCGGGCCAGCCGTGTGCATGAATGTGTTCAACTTTCAGTCACATTAGCATCTTGCTTCATAGGTGGCATCATTATTCTTCATATTAGTTAAATGTTGGTTGATTTTTTTTTTTTTTTATCCCTCTTCTTTTCAGTTCCTCTTCAGCCTGCATCCCTAGTACCAGCAGTGGCCTGCATTCCTACGCTCGGCCACCTCCTGCTCTCTCAAGCAGCAACATGTCGCCCCCTAGAGGTCACGGCAGGGAGTCCAGGCGCAGCAGGGTAAAGTCTAACTTTTACTTTCTGTTTGTCCTTTGTTGTTGATTTATAGTCAGGCACAGATGAAATAGATTCAATAATATGAAAAAAATCAGGGTTTAGTTTTATACCTTTTTTTTTTTTTCCTTTTAGTCTTACAGTATACATAAAAGCTTCTGATTTGTCCTATTCCTGCTTGATGATGCCGGGCTCTACTGTTTTTTTTTGTTTTTTGTTTTTTTTTTTCCAGACAAGTAGTGAATGTGGCTCTGCAGTCTCAACCTGGTCTTCTCTGTCTGATGATGATGACATGGGTTGGAGTTACTCCTGCCCACCCACGGCATGGCACTGTTTTCTCAAAGGTACTTTTATTTTGGGGTCAGATGTGTTGACAGCATTTCCTGTCCACTCATTTTGAATGAGGGGTGAGGAGTGTTGTGTTACTGTGGAAATGCCTCTATGGTGTGGTAACTAGCAGTTACCCTTTTCCAATATCGGATCCAAAGCGTCCAAGTGGAGCTTTCTCACAGCCCTGCGACACCCCCAGCCCCTCCCGCCGTCACCTCCACCACTGCCCCGCCCCGCCTGCGCTTCTGGAAACTAGAACACACCTGGAAGTGATGAGTAGTACATCACATATCCAAAAAATATCTTTTATTACTGCCAAACTTCACAAACATCCAGCCTTTTTGTTTACCTATTAGTAAGTAATTCAGTTTGTTTTTTATTGGTTTGAAAAAAACACCTACATCACACACTGCCACAACACGTGTGAGCGTGCACTTAGACGGTCCATCGGTGGGGTTTCTTTCTGCTTAGGTAAAATTATTAATAACTGTGACAAAAATTTAAAAGAGCGACAGAAATCCCTGTCAAATGCTTTTCATCCACTGATTCAAGCCCTGAAAATGAACCCTTGTAAAAAATGTTTACGTATTTAGTCTTTTTTTTTTTTTTTCCATTAAAATAATCCGTTTTTGAACTATGAATTTTGAAGTCATCTATAGCCCTCTGTGATCTTGAATATTTAAATTAGCTCTGGCTCTCCTGTTTACAACTTTCTTGTTCTCTATATTTTCAAGGTGTTGCTTCGTAACACCTTTTTGGACATTGATCTTGTATTTTCTTGTGTGTGTGTGTGTTTTTTTTTATTCCTTTGTGTTCATTTTATTTTGAAAGAAGCAAGCATGTAAACACGCTTCTTGAAGCCTTTAATTCACAGGATTCTCTTTGCTTTGGTAGATTCCAGTCAATGTTTGTCTTCTCAAAACAAAACATTGTGAGCAGCTGAAGTGAGGCAGAGCAGAGAAGACACCCTGAGTGGGCTGAGAGAAACTCATAAACACAAATTCATAAGAAAGAGAGGAGCAAAGTAGCTGTAGAGACTCTTATGTCTCTCTCTTTTTTAAGTTGCTCAGCTGTGATGAAGAGCCTCTCTTCTCTGTTGTCAGGAACTCATCTGCGGTTCCACAGTGGCTCTAACGTGGCGTGGCAGGACGTCGAGGATCTGGAGTCTGGTGAGGATGAGGAGGAGCTGTCCATCTCGCTGAAGGTAAGATAAAGGAAGCAGAGGACTTCAAAACATTTCGATTGTCTGCACAATTGTCTTGTTTCAGTGTTTTTCTGTCAGTGGATGTAATGAGGCAAGCAAAGCCTGAGGAAGGATCTATTTTTAAACTGAATCTAAACATCTTGTGCAGAGTTACGGCTCCGAAGGTCTGCAGCTGATGGAGCACGCAGAGATCGTGTTGTCCGGTCAGGCTGTCCTGCAGTTAACCTTTGATCCTGGTACATTTGGACACACCCCCATCACGGCGCGATGCCAGCTGGACCACCCCTTCTACGTCAAAAACAAAGGTACGAGCGTGTCTGAGCTGAAAAGACCGATGGAGCTGTAATAAAAATACCTTCTTCACCCGTACTCCGTCCCTGTCTCCGTCAGGGTGGTCGTCATTCTACCCGAGCTTGACTGTGGTGAATTATGGGATACCGTGCTATGAAATGGAAGTGGGAGACATGTGCTTGCCTCCGGGACACAGAGATGCCAAACACACGGATGATTCACTGGTCTTCGACACATTCAGGAGGTAATGCAGACATGAAACTGGTTCTGTCAGCTCCAGAGCTTCAGCTGTACGTCTGACCTCGTTGTAGGTCATGTTTTGGTAGCAACATCATACTATCCATACTCTTTTAAGATAACGTAAGTTATAAGATAACATAAGTTAGACTCGTAGGTAATCATGAGAGCGGTTTGTTAGTGCAGTGGACAGCACAATCTTTGAAATAAAAGGATCATTATTTTGCTTTACATCTCAAGTCAGTTTCTTTAGTTAGTTTTTGGTCTTTCAAGGAACTGCAAATTACGTACTTCTGGGTTGGCATCAGTTTTGAAAGCTCTTAAAAACAGCCAGAACCACAAATAGCAAAGTCAGCAGAACCTGTTGTTCTGTTTCCATGTGTATCTGTTATCTTCTGGCGATGGTAACAAATTTTTTTTTCTTTTTTCTCCCTTATGTCATTTTTCAGATGTGCAATAACTTCACAAACCCAGCACAGTTGCCAATATGTAAATAGGCTTTTTTTGGCTGTTTTTTGAGCTGCTGTGGCCAGTGAATCTGCCCACTGTGGGATCAGTAAAGTTTGATCTAATCTGACGTGATAATCAGAGTACTCGATGATCCCGAGGAGCGTCTCATGAAGCACACATGTGCCACTTGTGATCACTCCTCTGAGAGTTTTCTGAAGGTGCAACTGTAATAATCATGGCGGGCGGGGGCCCAGGGAATGGAGGTGGCTAAATCCTGGACTTGTTCTGTGTGTTTCAGTTATGATTTCACTCCCCTGGACTCGTCCGCGGTCTACGTGCTGAGCAGCATGGCCAGACGGCGGCGGGCCTCCCAGTCCAGCGGGGGAGCTGTTTCTCCAGACAGAGACGCGCTACAAGGTACTGCAGTTAGACATGTTTGAAATCCTACTCGGGAAGAGAAACGAGAGGAGCATCGAGTTTAGGAAGCGATAGAAGGCGTGGAGGATGGTGGGCTACGTGAACAGAAGGGCGGTTACCGCCGTCTAATGTGAATCCGTTTCCAACGCAGACGCTCACAGCCCGAGCCGTTCCCACTCCGGTCATCAGAAACCGACCAAGACCCAACCCGCCAGAGCGCAGGCAGGCAGCTGCACGCAGCCCGGCAAGTGCAAGCGGCCAATGAACGCCTTCATGCTGTTTGCCAAGAAGTACAGAGTGGAGTACACCCAGATGTACCCGGGCAAGGATAACAGGTGGGCGTGGCCTGTGATGTCGCTGTGAAGCAGCGCTGCGTCTCCACGGTGGTAATATGTGTGTGTGTTTGCTGCAGAGCCATCAGCGTCCTCCTCGGTGAACGGTGGAAGAAGATGCGAAGCGAGGAGCGCCGCGCGTTCACCCTGCAGGCCAAGGCGCTCGCCGACGAGCAGAAGAGGCTCAACCCCGACTGCTGGAAACGCAAACGGACGAATTCCGTAAGAACCGGCGCAGCGCAGCAGCTCCTCAGCTCCCTACGGGCTTCTGTTTGGACGTGTTTCTGATTCTCTCCCTCTCCGTCCAGCAGGGCTCACAAGGAAACTAAGACGACAGAAAGGAAGGAAGAGCCTGTAGGAGAACACACACACTCACAAATGTATTTCAGCGCCACAAAAGCCATCTACGCAGAGCTTAACACACTTACCCAGTAATACATTTGTTGTATCTTAAACTCACCAAGCTTTATTCCTATTAGGGTCTCGAGAGTGCCAAATCTTTCAAAAGCAAAAAAAAACAAAAGAGCTTCTACTTTGGTAAAAAAACTCTGAGCTGCTCAAGAAAGGCAACTTCCCTTTCCTTCCCTCGAAGATGCTGCAAACAGCATTTTAAAGAGCGATGATTTGTTTGCCCAGCCTTTAACTCTGCAGAGCAGCGTCGTGCCAGAGAAGATCATTTTCCAAACGGATGAAGCAAAGGCGCCTCGGTCGTCGTCGTGCAGCAATGTGATAACAGATAAAACAGGGATCCTGATCGTTTTCAGATTCTTACTTTATGCTTGAAATGGGTGGAGGTTGTGGTGCTGTAGCGTTTTAGCCAAAGTAGACAATGTAGCAGTTATCCAAAACTTTTATGTCAAACAATAAGGAACATATACTTTATTTTCTTGCCTGTATTACTTGTATTTTAACTTGATGTTATTGCACAAGATTATAAAAATATATATATATATATTTTAACTTTGCTTTTATGTAATTTATCACGTAGTGTTCAGTTTCTATGCCAAAAAGTGTGCCTTGGGTTTTTAATTCATCTTAAGGAAACTTCACAATAAAAGCCGCCTCGTGGAGTTGTTTTAGTCCAAATCGGAGAATATTGGGACAATATGAAAAAAAAAAAATGCACAAAAAAAGAGCATCAAGTATACATTTTCTTTGACTTTTATGGCTTTTTAAATGTGAATGAACCTCAGAGTATTTTTTTGTTGTTGTTGTTGTCACTTAACATCCATTTTTGCATTTTAGGCCTGCAACACATTTGAAAAAAACGAATAATAACTAATAATGCTGTTCTAAACTGGTGATGGCAACTTGTCATTTTAATGATGACTTGGTGAAAAAGCAGCAACATAAAATGAACTGAAAGGATTTCAACATTTGCTTTTCTCTAGTGCTTAATGGCTTAGATTGTTTAAAGAAATCTGGAGGAATTTCAGTGCATAAAGAGGCAGGAGCGCAGCTTTCCTGAGGGGAATCTCTTTATCAAATACTGCAACATTCACACAAACCACAACTGAGCAAAAGCTGGTCAGAGATGGGATCGTTGTGTCTGAGCTCAGAGGCGTCTGCCATTGACCATCAAACAGCAGAAACGTGGCTTGTGCTCAGATGACTGGGCATTCGTGACCTTCTGTGTGAACCAATTGAAACTTTGTGTTAAAAGTTTTGCCTCCCAACCTTTTTGGAATGTGCTCTCGGCCTAAGGTGTGAGAATGTATTTATACTGACAAATGAAATGACTAGAAACGTGCCGCAGTTAATGCAAGGAAATAAAAGTCAAAGTAAATGTAGGAATGACCTTTTTTTTTAACTTTTCTTTTATTTGCGTTTTTCATATCATTTGGACTTCTGTCTGATTTCGGCTCTTCTCTAAATGAATAACAGCTGAGCGTTATTCACCGTTTTATGTCATCAAAGATATGATCATGTCATTTCTGCCCTCGTGGAGCAGTTGCAGAGCCCGTTTTCACAGCCAGATTTCTGCATATCCAGGCGGATCAGTTAGCAGCGGCTTGTCAGGTCAGTGCGTCCGTGCACGTGTGAGCTCATGAGGCAAGCAGACGCGGTGCTGCGTCCGTACATGACTAAGCTCCACAGAGAACCCGCTCAAGAAGCCCCAACTTCCCCAAGGCTTTTACTTTGAAAGAGGATTAAGGGGTTGAATGTCCCGGAGGAAGTACAGCCATGAAGGAAGGAAGCACATTTTACTTAAGTTTTAGGTTAATGTGAATTTAATATTCAGTCCAGTGATGAAAATCCAAATTTTAATTTCTCTCTGTGCTATAATGATGTTTTTAAAGCTTTCGTCAAACCAAAAATGTGTCTCAAATACTAGGTTCGGATGAGTCACTTTATTCTAGGCCTTTCCCACAAAATAGCCTCCAGTGAACTTATTAACCCCCGCAGTTAAGTCAGATAATTTCCTGTTCTGTGGTCTGTTCCTTCATTAAAGCACAAACAAGAAAAAGAAACGGCGGTTGTCTGCTCCCAGCTGTTAAACTTTATCCCCACTCGTCAGTCTTCACTTTGTGGAAAATGAGAAATTTCATCTAATATCATTTTTGGTCCCTGTTTTTTCTTCCTCGGTTACTGTGAACTTCTGCTGTCATGAAAGACGGCTTTTTTTCCACCACCCGAAATCAGAGACAAAAAAAAAAAAAAAAAGGGTTTCACATTCACATTTTGAATACAAACTTCTGCTTAGATATCTGGTTTTCAGTGATGATAAAAGCTCAGAAGATCAACATCACAATAACCCACTCTGCTCCGCCATCCAAATCGTTTCTCTCCTCCATGCAAAGAGTTTTAGTCTGGTTTCTCTGAATTGGACTTTTATTTCCAAGGTACAGTACCAACCACAGACTGTATAAGAAGAACTGTGACATCACACATCTGGCGGCCCTCATTTACACGCAGGGACAGCCCTGAGCTTTCAGCAACTTGTTAGCCGGAGACGGTGGAGACTGTATGCGTTCAGATATTTCTGCTTCTGTCTAACCATTTGTACCATTGAAATATTTTTCAGAGAAAATAATCAGACCAGTGAGAGCAGCCTTCAGCAGTGGGATGAACAAACAGGAGTGTTGACTCATATTTTAGGCCTGAAAGCTGCATTACATTAACAAAATACCTTTTTCTATAAAACACACTCTGCTTTTGTAATTTAACGGGTCTCTTTGAAGCTTTGGGGGGGTTTGAGGCACGGTGGGCACTCATACGAGGTTTATTCTTAATGCACTATATACACTTTATCCTCTCTGACTGCTGCAGTATAACGTGTAATGACAAATATTAACATGATGATATAGAAATCGATATATATTTTTTTTGGTTTGACCTAATCTTTGGTAACTTTTCATGATTTTTTTTTTTTTTTTTTTTGCTTTGGATTGTTTGACTTTTTGTCTTTGCTACGATGTCGTGTAAAGGTCGATCAAGGGAGACAATGCAATATGGTGTGTTAAAATAAAAAATAAAATAAAATAAGAGTGGTATATGTGTAAATGGTACTTTGCCAGCGTTGTTACGCGCCTGAGATGAGAAGGTTTCAGGCTCCAGTGAGAATCGAGGCACATGCAGGTTTGAAATGAGCCTTTAATCTAGTTGCTTTATAGAAACACCGACCAGTTTTTTTTTTTTTTTCCACCGGAGTTGAAGGTATAAACACCAAGCGGCTACAGCAATCATAGAGATAGAAAGATATTCCCCATCATTCCATTCAAACTATAAACATGGTCAATAGTTCCAGGCTAGCCTTATCAAATAGAGTACATACAGTAGTTATGTTTGTAAATGTCTACAAAATCCCCTTTCATAGTAAAATAGAAAATATATATAAACATACAGTAATTTGGCCTTCAGAGTAATGGTGGTCATTTACACAGACACACACCGCTGACGGTCTGTTCAGCTGCAGTCTCCTCTGGGATTAGTTCAGGTGTAGATGAGTTTAGAAAAAAGAAACTTCACACCGAGGTGCAGAGAAGCTGCAGAACTCATCCCGAGGTTGAGCGATGGCGTCCGACACAACAGAAGCATCCGGACGACGGTTCTCAGCTTCGACAGTACATGTCAGCTTCAGCCTTCAGCCATCAAGGATCAACAGTAAATTGCATCTTCTCCACCGACTGTCTTCTTAACAGTGAATATTGATAAAGAGAACAGTCTCAGCTGGATGATGAATGGGTCTCACTATTAGGAGTGGCGAGAAAAGATAAAAAATATCTTTTTTTTTTTTTTTTTTGTGCTACGGAGGACCATTGCTGCCATTTTCTGCTTCATACTCGGCCAACACGATTTACAGCAGGATACAATATTTCATTTCAAACCGCATCTGGAACAAAAACATCTGAACCTGATGCCATTTTCCGAATGAGCGCCACAAAACGGCAATCAATATATTGTATTTACAAAAGGCACCGGTAAGGAGACTTAAAGATACAAAAAAAAAGTTCAGAATCACCAGTAAAATGTTGATTATTACAAATATTTTTCTAAGTAAGGAAACTTTCAATCCCAAAAATCAGTGTGCAGTGCATTAAATATAACAGGCTTTGTTAAAATGTTCTTTCTTGAATTATTTCCCTTTTTAACATAGAAATCATTCATTTTTCTACCTTAAATTGAACTTAATTTCTACAGTATCTAAATGTACTCAGAAATCTTAAACTCTTTAGAAAAACATAAAAAAGCTAAAAATGAAATAAAAGGGTAATAAAGAGGGATTATAATAAAAAGTTGTCTCTTTAAGATGAATATTCTTTAGTAACATAAATGTATCAACTTCATTTCTGTTTTTATGTCTTCTGCTTGTTGATAAAAACAGTTTTTGCAGCCTTTTTTGGTTCTATCAACCTTTTTTTTTAACATATCTGTCTGGTGAGATTGAGGTTAGAAACTTTGCTGCTTTTTCACTTCATGCACAGCCAGGAACATAAGATTTTTTAACCTTAAAGGATATATTTTGTCCTTTTATAACAAATTGGCAAAACATACTAAGGTCTTAATAAGATGTCTGTGCTGTGCTTTAGTGAAAATACCACAAAAATGTGGTTCAAACGCTCCTGGAGGTTTTAGGAGGCGGTGTCAGCCACTTGGCTCCGCCCCTTCTCTCTTCAGGATCCGTCTCTTAAACTTTCCACAGCCAAGTTTTGAGGTGCAGCACATTCAGGATCAGGTGATGTTAGAGAAGGGTGAAGACTGGGAGGCTGGTTGACTTTACGAATGTTAATGAGGAAGCCGGATCACGCCGGTCCGATCTGTGTCTGTGATGTCACAGAACCCTAAAAATCCCAACTGCTCCCTGTATGACATATTTCCAGAAATAAGCAGCTCAAAGAAATGTTTTTGACTTAGTACTTACTCCAGACACCCAGAATAATAATGTTGATAATAATAATGTTTCCTTTAACAAGATATTAATAAAAAGCCTAAAGTTGTTAATCGTTAAATATGTGCTGCGCTGAATGGGCTTTTACATTCTGCTAGCTTTAAGGTTGATTTTTGTTTATTTCTGGCTTCTATAAACTATAAACTTCAAGATTCAGTTAACAACTTTTTAAGTCATTTATCTCCCACTGATCAGTAGGAAGAGTAGAACGTAGGGTCTTTTTCTCTTTTCTACAGGTTGAGATAAAGACCTACTGGTTAATTTTTCGAACGTCGGGAATAACACCAGATGTGAGCTCAGTCTGAGGCAGCTTTTGAGTGTAACGTCATGAGATAAGTTGCTTTTAGTCCCATTTTAATGGTCTGTCAGAAAGAATCCCTTTCCTGGAGTTCCTGGTGACTGGCTTTTCTTGTCTTGAACAAAAACATTTTTTTTTTTTTTTTTTTTAGGGAAAGTTGTCTGGCAGATGTTGAATGATCTGGTGAGTAAAGAACAGGCGGTATATGAAAGCATCAAGACGCTCCGCAGACACAGCTCTGAACCTCAGACCCAGCACGTGAGGTGAGATAAACAGAAGCGTTTGTGTGGGTCTACATGAGTGACTCCAGGCTCTCTGCGACGTTGCACTGTCCCAGCGGCACAGATCCGTTGGTCTCTGGACTCTGCAGGGCTCGCTGGTCCTCCTGGCTGCTCACCAGACTCAGCACAGCGCGGTACAGGTACTGATACTGCTCCTGTTGAAGGAGGGGGAGTACAAGCTCACGCCTGCATCCATGTCACAACAACGGGCTCCATTAAGGCTGCTATTACGGTACCAGAACTTACCACATCATTAAATACTCCAGGCCTCATCAGGTTGGTCATTCGTGCCACCTGATAGACATCCATGGCCCCCTCCTCACTGAGCTGACTGTACAGGGTGGTGAGGGCGCAGAACAGCCCTGATGTAGCACCTCCCATGCTGTCCGTACACAAACATAAACACGCACGTTAATCCCTGCAAAGACAGACCCAGATTTCACAAGTGAAGGACGATGCTTGTGCCGAACTCACGGATCATGTACTACTGTTGGTCCTTCCGTGTGTCTGCTGTGCTCTCGGACTGTGTCCACAAGGTCAAAGCTGTTTCTGATGGGACTGTCTGGGTTGGGCCAACAGGGGGCGCAGTACTGCCGAACATCCAAAACGTAATCATTCTAGAGGGGGACAAAGAAATGAATAGCTTGAGACATTTGAGACAGCAGGAGACTGATTATAATGAAATGAGAAACTTTATAGAGTCGGAGGTAGCTTTTGTGTCCCAATAATGATTGCACTTTAGTGAATAATGAACAAATTAGCCCCAGAAAGACCTCAAAGAAGAAGGTGGCTGTAATCGGGACGTAGAGAGGTAAAACACTGGTGGGAGCTGAAAGGTCACACACCAGGAGCAACCTACTGCTCCAAAACCACCACAAGGAAGCTGGATTACAGTTTTCAGCTGCACGTAGTGGCAGAGATCTTAATCTAAAGACGTGTCCTGTGGTCTAATGAGACTAAATGGAACTGTTTCGTCATCACGATCATTGTTATGTTTGGAGGGAAAATGGGGGAGCTTGCAGAACACCATCGCAACCATGAAGCATGGAGGTGGCAGCATCATGCTGTGGGCTGCTTCATTGCATGAGAGGCTGCTGCTCCCTACAAACTAGAGTGCATGATGAGGAATAAAAATTACGTGAATATACAGAATCATCATCTCAAGACATCAGAAAAAAAGTTCAATCTTGGCTGAAGATGGGTCCCCTAAATGGAGAGTGTCTCTAAACATACGTCCAAGTTGATTCCACTAAGGGCAATATACTATTGGAGTAGCCATGAAGACCCTCACAGACCTCAGTCTGATAGGACATGTGTGAGCAAGGGGGTCCACAACTTTGATGTTCTGTCAGGAGCAATGGTGCTAAAAAGATGTGTGAAGCACTTTCACCACACGTGTGTGAGAGTTACCTGTGGAGACTTCAATGTAAAGTCCTGCACCAAAAGTGTCTCGTCATTGGACAGGAGTACATGATCCTCCCCACAATACGACACCATGAAACCATCAAAGCTCAGGGCCTTCTCTCTACTGGGCCAGAAGGCACAAGAATCCCGTTCTTCACTCTGAAATAATAAAAAAAACATTCAAAAATAGTTGTGATTATATATTTGAAAGTACAATATAGAGTAGAATGTGCAAGAGAGTGAGTGAGTTAGACCTGATTGTGTGAATCTGGCAAACGGACCACTGTGTGTGTTTTGTGCTCCCAGATCATCCTCCAAAAATCTGCCACCGTGCTGCTCAGGGGAGTCTGGCTGACGATGAACTCGTTACTGCAGTGATGTCCCTGTGTAAACACGGGCTGTGACAAATCTACCAGCAAAGCTTTGGTCGAGCAGGGAGCAGTGTGTGGGTTTTAGCGACATCTGGTGGCCGTATTACAGATTGCAACCCAGCGTGACAAGCCAAACAGTGGCAAAGAAAATATAAACTGGTTGTTACTTTTGTCTGCTAACATAACTACACAATTCTACCTTTATAAAAACATAGCTATAAATATGATACTCCTATTGCATCTCTGCCAATGTCCAGTTTCTAAAATGTTATATGTTGAAACTTTAAAGAGATGGTAATTAGCTGTCTCACCATAACGTAGGAGGCGTTGATGTAGCCGGTGGAGTTTGTTTCCGAAGCGGACAGAGAGACTCTTGACCTTTCAACTACACAAAAGCATAAAAACATCCCTTAGCAACAGCTGGAAGAAGCCTACAAATTAAAACAGATATCATATATTCATGCAGCTCAATGTTATGGTGATATTTTTGAACAGACTGTCTTTCAAACAAAGCCATCTTTCCATCAGGTTACCTGCTGAAATCTGTGGTAATACGATTCAAATAGCTTTCTTTGGGATAATTCACAATAAACAGACCTGTTGACAGTTGACTTCTTTACATTTTTAGTAACGCAGCCCTGCTTACCTGGCATCAAGGCTCTGGCTCGGTTCCTTTCAGCGTTGCCATCCTTCAGAGCGGTGCTGTAATCTGCATGCTTGGCCTGACGCTGACTAATTAACTAAAAGACAAAGAGCAGAATCAGATACCGGGAGAATAACATGACTGAAGAATGATCAAGTCCTGGTTATTTACAAGACCTGTACTGGGTGGGGGGTGGGGGCATACCTTGAACTGTTTGTCCATGCGTGTCCTGCCTGTGGGGCCAGGCGTTAGGAGATCTGACACGTAGCTGTGGAGAAGCTCAGACGAGATCAGCGTGTCCCGGCTCATGATGGCCTCCATCAAAGCATCGTGGATGAACACATACTGCTCCTGGAAGACATGAGAGAGTAAGTGTTGTGTATGTACTCGTATATCTACTTGTATTGAACCAAGGTTTCAGATAGTAGTAGTTGGGCTTCTGCAAAAGGCGTTCTGAAGGTCAAACTTGAACTGAAGTTATAATTACATGTTGATTTGAATAAGGAGAAAGGAAATTCATTTAGAGCTCACCAACGTCTCCAAACATTCAAACAAGTCAAAGTCCACATCAGTGCACAAAAGAGAAAAGTAAAGGGCGAGTAAAATACTTGAAACAAGATGCAATCAATACCAACAAAGTAGACATCATGTAAAACTAGAACCATAGTTAAAAGTGACATTTAAAATGACCGCTCTCTGAATTTAATTACCTTGCAGTATTGATTAGTTCTCCCTAGAGGTAAATGACAACAGCAGCCTGAAGTCATCACCATGAGCACACCAGACAGAACCTGATCGGGTTGCTTAACAACAGGCTTCGCCTCCTGTATCTCCCAGAGGAAACACAAATCTCTGTGTTGGGCTCCAGTCATCGTGGACTTGGCATTTACAGGCTGTTCTTGGTCTTGATGAATAATTATTGTTACCAGTGGATTGAACGACCTTGACTCGCTCCAGTTTCTGCCACATCCTCCATGGTTCTCTATGAGGACATCCAGGTGTTTCCCAGCCTGCTCGTCCTCGTTCTACCCTGATGTTTCCATCTGGAGGGACACATCTGAAACATCTCCCGTGGAAGCCGTCAAGAATGGATCTTGATCAAATCCCCAAACTACCTCAATCAGCACCACTTTACGCTGACTCTACTCCGAATCTCTGTTGGAGGACGCAGGCCTTCATCTATCCTTTAAGGGTGAGCCCAGACAGCTTGTGGAAGAAACCTGTTTTAGCAGCCTGGATGCACAAGCTCAGTCTTTTGGTTACTTACCACAGCTCAAAACTACCCCTGATAGTGTGGGAGTCTGTTTGCATCCCAAGAAGAAAGGTGGAGCCCCTCAGTGTGTTAAGAGATATTCACCTTGACACCATCGGTTCCTGCTTACCTCCGTCTGAACCAAGAAGTTCCTCTGTGTCCGGACATGTTTTAGGAAGCCAAGAACATTGACTGTTCCCTGGTCTTGGATCTGCTGCAGCATGCTGTCGATGACTATGTAGGCGCCTGTTCTTCCTACTCCAGCACTGGAAAAGACACATCACAGGTTAACACCAAATTCATTGGGATGTTTTTTTTTTAAAAGTATATTCAGTAGCATTTGTGCCCACAGTTCACCTGCAGTGTACCAGGACCGGTCCCATCTCCTGTGTGCGCGCCCGAGAAGATGCTCTGATAAAGGACAGGACAGGCAGAGCGTACTCTGGGACACCCATGTCTGGCCACTGGGTGTAGTGGTAATGGAGAACTGTGTGTTCGCTTCTCCTCAGAGGCACCTGGATGACCAAGAAGGTTAGCGTTGTTACTTTGTGTGCTGTATGGCTGTTGAACATAGAGGAAAAGCGTGTGTGTTTGGGAGGTACCTTATTTGTCATGTCTCTCACTGTAAAAGTCCGTAGTGTGTAATAAGCAAGGGTTCTGGTGTTTTTAACGGTCACCTGGAAAGGACCGTACTCCTCCTGGTTGTCTTCTGGCCAATACTGGTCACATTTTGTCTGTTAAAAAAAGTCGATTTTACTTTGTGCAGTCATTTGAAGAAAAAAAAAAGGAACTGGGAGACATTCAATCCCATTATCCCAGATGTGGTTGTGCTTCATGACAGTACGCAAGTGTTGCCAAGAGAAGTCCTCTTATCTCTAAACAAAGGGTTAGGTTTGGAGAATGAGATCTGAACAGACCACAACACATCCTGAACAATGTTCAGTGGTCATAATACATTTCTAATAACTGTCAGGCACGGTGGTAGAAGAGGCATGATTTGTCTAACACACAGTTACTGAGTTTAAGATGACTTTTTACTCTTATTTTGAAAGTGTAATTTCTTGCTTGTTAGTTATATCTGCTCTTATTTTGAAGGTGTAAGTTCTTGCTTGTTGGTTATATCTGCTCTTATTTTGAAGGTGTAATTTCTTGCTTGTTGGTTATACCTGCTCTTATTTTGAAAATGTAATTTCTTGTGGTTTAGAAAACACCTGCTGTTGTCCTGATTGCTCGCACTGGTGTCTCATCATCCCCCCCATCCCATTATTAGTGATATATTCATTAAATAATATCCCTTTTGTCCCATGTGTTGTTAATCTGAGGTCCATCTGAGGTTGCATTTACCTAAGTTACTGAACCAACAGATTTTTTATGATGTCCTGATGTGTGTGTACATATATATATATATATATATATATATATAGATAGATAGATAGATAGATAGATAGATAGATAGATAGATAGATAGATA
>JAOWBL010000016.1:1279132-1304127 GCA_028564865.1 Zenarchopterus dispar
GTGTGTGTGTGTGTGTGTGTGTGTGTGTGTGTGTGTGTGTGTGTGTGTGTGTGTGTGTGTGTGTGTGTGTGTAGTAGATTATATAATCAAAATTTCCTCAGCAGGGTCAGATAATGAAGTAGTCCAAATTTTAATAGAGATTGGTTGAGTGGCATCTGCCTGGTTTATTTTACTTTCAGTTTTTGTGGGAAAATTTTAATGGAAGGGAACAGGTGAGTTTTTGATCCCTGATTTGATTTTTGAGCTATTTTTATTAGTAGTAATGATAATATTAATCATTTCTATCTTTGCAGTGAGCAGTTAAAAAGCCTGTCACCTCCTGCTAAACGTCCCGGGCTTTCCCACATCCTGTTACAGCGAAAAGCTGATTCTGTTTTCACTGCACACTGTAGCTATGGATTATGGATTATGGATTATGTTTTTGCTCTCTCTTTCCACTCTCTAGCTGCATCCATACCACAACTAGACCATGTTCAATAACATCATGAATCTTAATGAGTTTACCTGCGCTGAAGCTCCCAGTGGTCCTTAAATAGTTCAAATCTGATTTGAAACAATGGACAGTGTTTGCTGCCTAAACATTTTATTTTTCAGTAACTTCAAAACAGGTAAAACTGAAAGGTTATCATGGAAAGGAAGTGATATAAATAGTCGTAACGGTTCTATAAGACAGATTCTTTTTAACTATGTGCATGTGTGTGTGTGTGTGTGCGTGTGTGTGGGAGCTACCGCCATCAGGACTGTGGATGCCGTTTCAGAGTTGACAGCAATATTGACTTCCAGCTGTGGCAGCTGGAGGTCAGTTTCCTGGACACCACAGGACAAACACAGCACTGGTCGATGTGTGTGTGAGACAGAAGTGCCATCGCTGCTCAGTGGTTGCTATAGGGCGATGCAGTTTCCCGTGTATGTGTTAGTCCTGAACATATATGGCCTTTGGGTCAATAATGCAGCTGATTAATGCTCATGCGGACTTGTATGTCTGCAGATTGTGCTGTAAACGTTGCACAGACTCCACCACTTACACACTGTATTTGAAGCTGGTATAAACACTTTTTTCCTCATTTGAATTTTGGTGATTATGTTCTTGTTTACAAAAGAATCTTTAGTTGTTTTGTTTGGCTGCAAAAAAATTTTTTTGCCACAGATGTGAAAGTTGTGATTTGGTGCACAATTTTTGGTTTATCCTGTCAGGACTCTCAGTTACACTCTTTTGAACTTCTTAAAGCATCAGCTTCTTAATCTCATGTATCTCTCCAAGGTAAAGACGTTTCCTTTAATCTTTCGAAGTGCTGTTCACAGAGTGGGTGCATAGTAATGGTGCCAAAAAAAAGAGAGATCCCCTCCCTCTTCCCCTTTTGGTCATTCATGTGACTGAAGCGAGGTGGATTAAGGTTCAAGATCTGAGATTCAAACTTCATTTCATTGCCATTCAAAGCATGCTTGAACGGAATGGAACCGACACTGAGGTTTACCACTATTTTCAGATGGAAAGTTGCCATTGCAGCATGAGCTCAGTAATAACAAAACTGTTGGTTCATGCAGTGTTTTGTCTTAACAATTGTTGAAAATACACATTGCCACAATAGATTAGTGAAACTTTAGTTACTATATCCTAAAGTGTCCTTCATAATTCTGTTTGCCTGTGTCAAATGAAATCATCCTTTTCTTGATGTTTAGACCAAACTGACAGCGACTGACAGGGATACATCACGCTCAACCAAGAAATCTGCATTTTATTATTTAGAAACCTGCATTTCTGACACTGGGATGTCCGTTTTTCCATTTGAAATAACAGCTGTGAGTGGATACATTTTTGTCCTGCCTCAGTGTCTCAGTGTTTCTGGTCCTCTCCACAGCACACATGTTAGCTGATACTAATAAAGTTGTGATGGTGAAAAAAGGGAACACCGTAGTGCTTTTAGTAGCTTTGCAGTGACCCTAGATAAGTACTCTGCTTTTTAACTTAAATCCAAAAGATAATAGTTCAAACAGAATTAAATATAACCTCTGTGAGCTACTGGAGTCTGGCAAAACTTTCTCTGTCCAACAAATGAATGATAATCCCTGTTTTATGTTGTATTTACCCAAACGAAATGAAAATGATGAACCTCATGAATAGGGATGGGATATTGACATCATCCTGAACATGTTTGTAGCTTTTAATGCCTGGGTGAAGTTGTTTAGTGTTGCTCAGGATGAGGCAGGATGTCTGTGCTAATCCCGTGTAACTGTGTTTCTACTAGCAGAGTTATGTTAAACAGCTTACTTTAATTCTTATTACTGCTTTCAATATCTAGCTGTACTTTAACTGAACATGGTCAAACAATACTTGGTATCTATTTTTGTTGTTATTATTTTAGTTTCTATATGTATTCCTCATTTCCTCCTTTGGAGGGTGTAAGAAAAAGAAAAATTATGTCAGAAAGTTCTGAATGGTGGACTCCATCATCAGTCTGCTACAAAAGACTGAGACATATTGCGTTTATCTTTATATCTTCGTCAGATATTCTACTACTATTATTTCTATTGAAACAAAATTTAAAAGAAAAACATTTCATAAGCTAGTCTGTGTGATGTGTTGCTTCAGATATTTCTGCTGATAATCCAGTCACTTCTTAACATCTGTTATGATAAGTAACCATGCCAACAGGAAACTTGTTTACATGTTGGTACAGCTCACTGAGCTCTCTTAAACCCAACTAATGCCGGAAATAACACGTCGAATCCAGATGAGCGGAAGACAAGACGTGAAAGATGCAAACAGGGAGCAAATGGGAACGCACGGAGGATAAAGTTTAAACCATTTCTTCCCTTAATCATTATGGGAATACGAGATTACTGGCAAACAAGATGGAAGGCCTTGCCGTGCTGATGCGGACACGGCAGGAATATGAGGAGTGCAGAATTGTGCCAACTTCCATTACCTAACAGAAGCATTAATAGATGAAAACTATTGGTCCAATCACAGAACCATGTAGATCCCCACCAGTTTTCTAAAAGACAAAATGATAGTTTAGATGAAGCTTTTATTGTTGTTAGCTCAAAGAGCTCAACTGGACAGGAATGATCTTGAAATGAGATTCTCAGGTCATGTTTTATGGCTGCCTGGGACATGCTTACCACAGGTTAACTATTTTAGGCTTTGCTCATTGTAAGATAAGATACAAACAAAAGTTGTATTACAGTCATTCTGATCAAGCCGGTCCATCTGTTCCCACTTCTGATGTCATGTTTCAGCGGGGTCTTTGGCTATTTGATGCTTGACTAACTGACTGTGGTCTTGCGGTTTCCGGGCTTCATCAAAGCTTTGTCTTCAGATCTTTCCGGGCCAACCCAGAAACAGTCACTGCTCAATAACATGCTGATCGTCGTGTTATTGACCTGTTCCCAATTCACCTAATTAGCTGACAAATGCTCTTGCAGTTCTTTGCCATTTGGGCCAAAAAAAAATTTCCATTACTTGGTGTTCCACATTTTTTGAGATACGTTGCTGCCATCAATTAAAAATGAGCTAATATTAATGCTAAAATGACAAAATATCTTAGTTTCAACATCTGATATGTTGTTTATATTAGACCGGGAATAATATATGGCTTTATGAGATTTGCAAATCATTGGATTGTTTTTGTTTGAATTTTACACAGCATCCCAAATTCTTTGGAATTGAGGTTGTAAATGCAAAACCTTGACATGCTGGAGATTCCAACATTTCATCTTGCTTACATACATATTTGATAATTAATTTATCCATCCATCCATCCATCCATCCATTCATTCATTCATTCATTCCTCCATAAAATGTTCATACTGCGAAGAAATGATTCTTCACATTCTTCATTTACCAGATGATTATTTAGTTCAAACTGTTTCAGATAGAGAATAATAATGATAATTACTTTAATTGATCACTTTTTTCTTTTTTTTTTCTTTTGCTTTCTTAAGCAGCAGTTAAGTGCACATTTGACTGAAATGAGGATGCAATTAAGAAAAAATCCAAAAATGGAGATACTTTGTTTTCATCTTCTTTGTTCCTCCCAAATTTACAAGACAACCCAACACTTTGTTTCTTATATCAGATCTTATTTAATCTTTAAGATGAACAACATTTACATACAGGCTAAATAAACAATGCTTATCTTTTTGTTTTTCTTTTTCTTTTTCTTTTTTTTTATTAATTCAGTTGTGCTTTTGCTGCAGTCTTTGGTCATGTTTCCATACATGAGGTGGCTAAAATGCAAACACCCACTTACAGTGGAGGAAACAAAGTCGAAGTGAGATTAGTAGCTGCTGCGTGACATAAATAGTAAATGAAGTTCTATCTTTGAAGCAGCCAGAGAGACGCTCTCAAGCCACACAGCAGCAAACACTTTCATAAAAACTGGGTGAGAACCTAAACCTTGCATCAGGGTACTTGTGTGTTTTTTTTTCTTCTTCTTATTCCTTTCAGTCCACATGAACAGAAATGGATTGCTGCTGGGCGCCATGGCAACCAGCAGAGCTATTCTCTATCACTGTGGCTGAGGGAAGAAGAAAAAGAGACTTAATCAACAAACCACACTTTCACTCTGCCTTGTACACGTTTCCATGACATAAACACATAAATGAAAACATTTTTTAAAGTGGCATTCAGGTAGTGACATGATCAAGCTAACTGTATGATGATGCAGTTCTCAAAGGTATTTCTTTGAGAGCTGCAGCTTCCTCCTGCAATCCAAAACATGTGCACTAGATATTTGGTGATGTACATTGCTTGTTTGTGTGGTTGTTTGTTTATATGTGGCCCTGTGGTAGACTAATGACCTGTCCAGTATGTACTCGATGCTTCTAAATGAAGAGAGCCGGGATAAGCTTCAGCAGATCCCTGTGACTCTGAATTTGAATAAACGGGTATATATATTTAAAAAAAAAAAAAAAAATGGATGAATAAACTGACATGTTAACAAATGTAATTTTAACCCCCATTTATTTGCAAGATCAAAATGAGGACAGGTGTAAGTTATTTTCGATATCAACAAATGGGATTTTTTTTGTGGGGGAAAAAGCTGAACCTGGACCTCACTCTAATAATTACAACCATATTTCATGTATTTCATATATTTTATATTTCTTTGTGTTTTTGTTTATCATGATCTTGTCACTAATCAATTTCAAAAGGAACATCACTTATATTTTTGTTCAATACTTATGAATGAATTATCAGGCCTTTAATTTGATATTTAACCGTTTAAAAGCTGTTTATTTATCCAACTCCACCACCACGTGGCGAGCTTCTGTCAACGCCGCTCTGACGTCATCTCCCCGCGACGATGACGCGCTGCTGCTGCTGCTGCTGCTGCTGCTGCCTTCGTCCTTCACATCTCTGAACTACAAACATTACAAAAGTGTTTTGCTGAAGATTTCCGTCATTTGTTCTTGTTTTATGGAGTGACAGCTTAAGAACGAAACGTCCTGGAAGGATTCGGCCTGTCAACCGGTAAGGGACAGCGAAGTTTAATTTAAAAAAAACCTCCTGAACTACAGCTACTGTTAGCCGTTAGCTTCTAAAGCGCTTCAACATGTGATACCAGATCGATGTTTATAAAGTTGTTTCTGAGTCTTTTTTGTTCGTAGAAGAAGCCAAACTGATTTAATCATTCTTCAACTCCTTCAGGAAGCGATGACGGCTCCAAATTCAGCAGAAAGAAAGTCCTGCTGGGACGCCAGAGATCATCTCTGGAGATGTTTAGATGACAACAACGACACACTTGAACCTTGTCAGAAGTTTCAGGCTGAATTTGAGACTAAATGTCCTGCTCAGTGGGTAAAATACCCTCTTATTTTACTCTCTTGGGGGAGAGATCTCAGTGTTTGGACAAAAATGGTTTTAAAGCGGATGTAAACAAACTGCAACAGAATTGGTAACGTTTCATTTCTTGTGGTTTCTGTTTCTTCACATTCAGGTGAAGTATTTCACCAAGAGGAGAGAGTTCCTGAAGTACAAGGAGAAGATCCAGACAGATGGCTTCACACCTGCTGAAGGCTCCAAAGAAAGCACATAATACTTTTTTATCCATCTGTACTTGTGACGGAGAAGCAGGACTCAGTGAGGAGTTATCAGCCTTATTGTGAAAACACAACTTCGTCTTCACGTTTATTATTATTTATATGTGTGATTAAATACTGCTTTAAGGGAATCCAGATGGCAGTACAAAAGGCATTTGCGAAAATTGTTTTGGGTGTATATATTTAGAAATATTTCAAAGTGTTTGTATCATCTAATCTCTCAGGAACACTTAGATATATTACAGATTATGTGTCCTTTATCATATGAATGAGGTACTGGGGTGTTCTGATACCAATGGCAAGATGAGAAAAACCTTGCAGATACTGCCACACATATGAGTATCAGTGAGTATTTAAGTCTGTTCATCCAGTACTCTAACTTTTATCAAAATCCAGAGGAAGTTACTCGGTTCTGCTTTGATGATTCCTGGTTTGAGTCTCCAGATAATAGATGAGCTGTTAAAGTTTAACAGTTAAACTGACTTTACTTTCTAGAATTGGAATTATTTTGGCAATATCACATATTTGAAGCTGAAAAATCTGACGTTGTCATTATGCAGAAATACAGTTACCAGACTAAAACAAAGCCCAACCAGCCCTGCTGGTTGTTAAAAATGCTGGTTTTCACTGTGTAATTGAACACCAGAAAGCAGGGTACAGTTTCTGAGGCTGGAAATACAACACTATGGTATCAGGACAGTACTTGGTACTGGCCAATACCTAAAGCCCAGGTATCTGAATCAGAAAGAAGAATGATCTGTATCGTAGCATCTCTGTCTTAGGTACAGTGTTTCTGTTATTGTTTACTGGGTGCGACTGTTATCATTATCATCATCATCATCCCTGACAGCACAGTATAAACTTGTGTTCCACTTGTGTGTCAATCCAACGATTGTGTGATCTGATGAATCTCAACTTGTGCTCCTTCCAGATAAATCAAAGCAACAGAGTGGTTTTGATTGTTTTATTGTCATATTTGTGCCACATATATTTCTTAGTCTGTTTCTTGGTTGAGTATGAATGCATTATTGAGATAAAACATAATTTAAGAGTTACAGCTCATTTAAAACTTGCAAAGGCACATGTTTATATTACAAATCTGTGTATTTACACGGGAGTTGGCCCTCGGGTCAAAGTTCACTGCTGCAACACCAGCGAGAAGTATGAAACCTTCAGTAGAAGTGAATAAATTACAGAAGTCTGTCTATATTAAGGCCCAGTCTGAAAAAAAATCACAAACTAGATGTAAAAATATAGAGTATACCTTTTACATTGTTGCACAGTACAATGAAGGTTTAATGCAAAAAAAAAAAAAGAATCGCTATGATTTGACAGTTGATTGAACAAACTATTGCACCATAAAACCCTGTTTCCGCTGCTTCACCCTCTTCATTAAATGCTGTTAAAGGCCTCAGAGGATCAATAAATGCAATAAACGCTGCAACCTCACACATCTGCACTTCATCCAGTATCTTCATACCAGAGCCGCTCCTCCAAGGTGAAAACATCTGGAGACCAAACATGGTCATCCTGTTACTTCACATCAGAAAGTCATTTGTGATATTTAACATAGCAACAAAGTGTTTCTGACAGTCAACTAAAATAACTTTTTTTGCATCTAAATATCCTTTGGGCGCTATAATTTAAGGCCTGGGTGAGTTCAGCTACTTCTTTGAACATAAACTAGTTTGGCATTTCCTGTGTTGCAAAGACACGTTTGACCTTGGCAGAGTATTAGAGCCGCCTAGAGACAAAAATAAATCTGAAAATGCAAGAACAAAATAACTTTATGAGATAAAAGTAATACAGAATAATCAAACAGTCAGGACAATGGTTCTGAACAAACTGTTACGAGTCAATCTTCAGTGATGTGATGCTGATGAATTAAAAAGTAAAACTTAACTCTTAAGTACCATTTAGCAAAGTGTCATCAATCAGTATCTGTTATTTTTAACACATATAAATTTACTCATATAATGTAATATTTTGGCCATCCTAATTATTGTCATTTTTGATTTAATTTTGAACTAGATTTAAAATTCACCAACAGATGAAGAAGAAGCTGCCTGTGGAGGCCATCTGATAATCATGCAACCAATCAGACAAATGACAGATGTGGTGTGGGCGGAGCAACAGCGTGACGAAGGCTGGTGAATGACTGTTCTCACGGTTGCCATAGGAACTTGTTGATCAAACCCGTTTTTAGTAATTCTGCAGACCCACTATGATTTCACCGGTATGTTCTGTACCAGTAGAAATCGCTGTAAACTTTTTTTTCTTATACAACTATTGACTTAATATTTTTCCCAGAAAATTATTACTTAAATCTCATAATATTATGACTAAGTTGTTTTTTTTAATGTGCAGATTAAAAATGACTTTATTCTCAAAACTTTTTTTTTCTCATAAAACTATTGATTCTCACAACATTATGACTTTTCTTCTTGGAAAATTATGATTTGTGATTAATTTTCTTTTTCATGACATTTTATACCCTGTTTCTCATAAGACTTGGTTCTCATAATCTGATTTTTTCTAATTTAACTACAGCCTTTTTCTCATAACTTTACAATTTTATTCTTTAAGTTTTAGGATTTTTTTTTTTTCCTTCAAGGTGGTCATAAAACTCTGCCAACAAACACCCTCAAGACAAAATGGAGACAAGGTCGGGGGCGTAAAGCACTTGGACTTGGACCATCATTTGGCCACAAATTAAGAAAAATCAGGATTCAACTTCGCATAAAAGTGAGAGTGGTACAATTCTAAACAATAAACACATCACACTCTCAATATTGCATCAAGTACAATCACTGGTGGGACAAATAACACGGAGCAACAATAAGACCTTTGCGTTCTATGATTACAGGTAATAAGCCAAAGTCGGGCGCTGCGGTGACGTCAGAGATGAACAACAAAGAGCTTCAGATGTTCGAGGCCCACAAGAGGAAGCAGATATTTTAGTGCAGCATTAGAAGAATCAGAGGGTTTACGGTATAACACGGCACCGGATCCGCCTCCAGAGCTTTGGTAAAAACATTTCTGGCTTATATTTCTGATAACAGTAGTTGCTAAGGACTTACATGGACAGCGATAAAAAATAATATTTAATCTGTCTGTGTTAAAAACACGTAATTGATTAAGAATCTGAGAGACAGAAAAGATGAAAGACGCTGGGTAAAATGCAGGTATACATCACACGGCAGCCATAGTGGACAGCTTTTTTGATGCATTTATCTTGTTTTCATACAGCAGTAAGATTTCTCTCCAAGCAGGACTGACCCCTAAGGTGGTTCCTGATTTCTTGGCTGGTGGAGGTGTGCTTGGATCAAAGTTTATCATGCATGTGCACGATGTGCACATGTGACGGTTCCTTATGGTAATCATGCATAGCGGCATAATCCAACAATTCAAACCTGGGAGAGGGTTGCATCTGTCAGTCGCGTCTGAGGACGCAAAGTAGAGCAACAGAGCTGCTCTGAGTGCACGCTGGAGGACATAAGTCCAAATGTAGCAGCTGGCGGTGTTAGGGTGGATGTGACCAACTGAAAAAGCCGTGCGTTTCGGTGCAGGGAAAACCGAAGTGAGAATGCAAAACATAAAAGAGGATTGTCTACAAAGGCCATAAAGCTTATTTCTATTTAAATATCAAATACTGGCGTGATATGGTTCTGGAGATGCTTTCTAAAAAAAAACGTTTTCTATTTTTAAAAATCAACAACAAAATATCAGTTCTTGTGTGCTGCAATAGTTTTGTTGTTTTTAATGATTGGCTGAAAACTGTCTGTCTAACAGCACTGACCCAGGTTTTCTACAAGTTTGGGTTTTGCCCCCTCGTGGCCACTTTGACAGAGTGTTTTGGTACTCCATGTATGCAACACAATGACATGGCCAGTATTATTATATTATCAAATGTATGTAACAGGTAATGGTTGATCCGCCTCCTCCTCCTTTTCAGGCCAGTTTGATTAGTCTCATCCGGAGGATGAGCATCCCGGTGACACGGCGCGTCATTATTATCGTCTTCACGGAAAGTCTTTCTCCTCCTTTCTTGTCTTTCAGTCACTCGTCCTGTAATCTCGCTTCTCTCCCGTCGGGGGTTATAAGCTTCCGGTGACGTTCCTGGCCACTGCCCAGGCCGGGAACTCAGTCAGATTGAAGAGGGGAACCCCCCAAGTGGTGATGGCCAACATAACCACTGCCACGCCGATCAGGTTCACCCCGAAACCTGCCTTCACCTGCAGAGATGAAGAGTCCAAAAAGCACTGCATAAACTGGACTGAGTAGATGAGGTCCTGTGTTGAGTTAGAAAACAGGCTCTCAGGCTCAGTAAGTGTCAAAAAAAAAAATAAACCCATTTTCTTTTCATTACAAACAGAGAAAATCCGGCATGCTGTACCCTGACATCTTTTGATGCTGCAGGTGCACAGTGTGTGTGTGTGTTTGTTTGTCCCGTACCATGTCACTGATCTGCACGTGGCCGTAACTGAAGACAATGGCGTTGGGGGGGTTCCCCACTGGAAGCATGACCCCAAATGACACGCACATGGTGGACGGGATGAGAGTGTGGAGAGGGTTGATGAGCAGAGTCTCCGACTGGATGGAGAGAAGAAGAACAACGAGAGACGGGCTTAAAACAGAGGAAATAGAAGAAGAGGGCGACAAATGAAAAGCACAAGGGAGTGAAAAAGACAAACCAGGTGGGAGGTGGTGGGCACAGAGACGGCAGATATGAGGCGAAATAGAAAAGTTAAACTGACACGGCAAAGATGAAGAAAGAAAGGAAGTGCTGCTCCGCTCCAGCAGGGCAAAATTAAGATTATAAAAGTGAGTCAAGCTGGAGGTGTAGTTAACTTTGCCTTGCTTAACGTGAAACATGAAGATTTGTTAAAGCTGTAAATGTGGTTCTGACTGAAGAACACAAAATAATCTTTAAAGCATCTCTGCGTGTGACTGAAGCAAAAACTGAAAAAAATTATAGAGTTTCTTTTACTCAGAACCAGCTGCAGCTCTGGGAAGTTGTTGATATCAGTAAATGCGTAAAACTACTACTTAAAGAAAGATATAACGTTTAAATGAGCTGTGGATGTTAGTGAGATTGAGCAGATTGAGCTCTCTGTGTGTTTTTTGTCATCCGTCTTGTCTGCAGCTTCTTCAACTACGGGAGGAGGGATGGTAGCAGCTCTGCCCAACTGTTTCTCAAGCTCAGATTTGGTGCTTCACTAACTCTGCCTGGTGCAAAACCCTTCAGCATCCTTTCAGGCTATAAACTCAAAGCCAGCTCATCCTCCACCTCGCTTGCGTGCAGCTACAGCTGGTAATTTGGCTTTCCTCATACTGGAGTCCACGTTTTCACCTCGGTTCTGATATTTGTCACCGCTGGTAACCAGGACCAGGAGGTGGAGGGTGTCGTACCAGTGCTGACAGGATGGGCAGGAACACGGTGAGGGTTGCTGGGTTGGAGGCGAACTCGGTGACTGCTGACACCAGCAGGCAGGCCAGCAAGGTGACGGCCCAGGGAGGGAGCCCACTCATGGGCTCCAGCTGTCTGCCAATCCACACCGACAAGCCTGACACCTGCAAACACACAACACGTGAGGGGCTCCACAGAAAGTGCTAACTGAGCCTCCCTCTTCTCCTCTGTTACTTCATTCGATCCTATTCCTCACATTCATGGGGAGAAACTTTGACAAAAAGTCGAACTTGACCCACGGAGTCGATGATAAGTACACACACACTTATATTACCTTGCAGCCAGCTGCAAGTGCATAACCTCCTCCCACCAGGATGACGATCTCCCAAGGCATCAGTCTCTGAAAGTCCTTCCACGTGATCATGGGAGCGAGTGGGTCAGACTCGGAGTCACTGTCTGAGGGTTAAAAACCACAGAAAAGAAAGCCAATATAGCGGCGTCTCATCATGAGGGACGTAAACGTGAGACACTCATGTTTACATGTGCGACAATACCCAACCTTTTACCCACAGGAGCTTCCCTCTCATCTGTCTTTATTTCAGGTCTTTTCTCCAGCTAGCGTCACCAGTGGGAGTGTGGTTTTTCACTGGTTCCCAGGGATCATAGAAGTTCTGGTTATAGCTCCTAAGCCTCCCTGGTAAGGTCTACACGGAGATGCTGGAGGAGAAAGCCCGGTTGGACCTTGAACCTCAAATCCAGGAGGAACTGTGTGGGTTCTGCTTTGGTCGTGGAATACTGGACCACTTCTATACATCCTGCTAGAGTCCTGAAGGGAGTGTGGGAGTTCCTCCAACCGGTCCGGAGAAGGCATTCAGCTGTCTCTCTCTGGGAACGAGGTTTGGTCCAGGACTACTTGGTTCCGAGTCTGGTATTACGGGTCATTCAGTGCCTTTTGGCACTGCATTGCCAGTAGCAGGTTGGATTTGTTCCAAGTGGGTCTTGGACTCTGCCAGGGTGGATCTTTGTCACTGATTATGTTTATCATTGATATGGTTAGAATTTCTTGGTGCAGAGCGGGGGGAGGAGGGGTCTGCCCTCAGGATGTGGTCTCGCTGGCGTCCTGACCTTCAGCTCTCACTGGAGCGGTTCCTGGCCCAGGGTGAAGCAATGACAGTGAACATCATCCCTGTGGTTCTTCTTAGTCGGAAGAGGTTGGGATGCCCTCTCTGGGGAACAGGTGAGGTACTGTCTCGGATGGAGGAGTTCAAGCACCTCAGAGTGGGACACTAATGGTGATTGACAGGTCGATCGTTGCAGCATCTGCAGCAATCCAGAACTTGTACCCGTTTGTTGTGGTGAAGAGAAAGCTGAGCCAAAATGCACAACTCTTTGTTTACAGGTAGAGCTAAGCTCCCGCTCTCACTCTTCCTAAAAGATGGGAAGAGAAGTTCATCCGAGAGAGGCTCAATATTTCTCCACATGGAGTGGAACCATTTGAGGTGGTTTGGGACCTGGTTTGGAAGCCTCCTGGAAACCTCCCTGGAGAGGTGTTCTGTTCATGTCCAGTTTGAGAGACGGCCTCAAGGCAAACCCAAGATAAGCCTGAATGATTATCTCTGACAGCTGGTTGGGGAAGACCTTGTGATTCTCGCAGGAGAGCAAGGAGGAGAAGTCTAAAGGAGGCCGATGTCTGGGCTTTTCTGCTTAAGCTGCTGTCCTCACAATCCAAACACTGCACAAGTACTGACAGCACCGATGCGCAAAGCTCAACTTTTTCTCCTTCAGTTGACCCGACTGAGTGAACCTGGAGCTTCCTTCGGAGGTCGGGGATACAAAACTAAGACCTCTGGAAACAAAAGTGGCTCAAAGGTGGGAATCGGACTCTGTCAGGGTGGCTCTTTACGGTCAATTCTGCTCATAATTTTTATTTTGAACCAGACTATTATAATGACTGACCTGAGTCCCTGCAGCTGGAGGAGGAAGAGGAGAAGGGTCGTCTGGCAGGGATGAGGAAGAGCAGGAATCCCAGGAGGACTGAGACCGTTGCATCGGTCCTGTAGCCCTTCCTGGAGAGAAAACACGGACCCATTTAATACTGACACAAAACACACAACTCTCATGTCATACAGATTTATTTTGAGTCCACTGACAAATGTTGCTGTGGCGCTGATTTCTGCACCCTTGATCTTTCCTGTTTGACTAATGCCATGTTTGACCCCAAGCTCTCCTCGGCAGCCATGTGGCAACATCACGGAGACTTACTTTTCAAAGAGAGACGTCCAGCCGGGCACGAAACCGGGCTCTCTGGTGAACCACAGCAAAGTCATCAGGATGAAGAAAACACCCGTCACCACCTCGGGATAGCTGGAACATCAACACACACAGAAACCGCGGGACCATGTCAGCGTCAATTATACGGGTGACATATCTGGGTGTGGGAACTGTGCACGTAAACAGACATCCTGTACACGCATAAACACCTCATAAAGATTAAAAAGGAGATTTACATTTCTAACCAGAAGTTCTAACGAGTTCTTTAATGTGTTTTTCATCGTATTGTTCAGTGGGAAATCAATAAAAAGGAGAGTTATGGGTTACGTCCCGTGCACGAGGACCACTTTGTTGTATTAGCAGAGCTATGATATTCCAGTCACGTACAGCCCACGAGGCCTTCACACACACCTGATGGGACCCAGTTTAGCATACTCCTCATGAATCCTCCTCTCTGACATCATCTCCCGTCTGGTTTTGCGTTTCTTACTCAGCGAGCATGTTTCTCTGAAGCTGAAAGCAGAGCGACAACAACGTCAACATCGGCCGCTCAGGCGCAGAACTGCAACCCCAACTCCAGGCAGGTGGAGGGATTATCCTGAGTCCATAATGATAAGATCTAAATGCGGGCGAGCAGGCAACCAGCCGCAGTAATCACACACCTGGACGAGACCACCAGCGGAACAAATAGCATTACAGGCAGTTGCAGTCTGCACAACACGAACACCGAACCGTCACGTGCACGTGTACTCACTTGCAGCCGAGGAAGAGGAAGTGCAGCCACAGCCAGGTGAGGACCAGCATGATGATGGCGATGGGAAAGCTGAAGATGAACCACGTGCCGAAGTTTATCACCTTCGCATCTGGATATCGACTGGAGAGACAAACGTTTGCAGTTAGTCAAGGGTCTTTGTCTTCGGTTTGTCTTTGTCTTCAGAAATCTATCTGAGGTGAAAAATAAGCATTTAACCCCCATCGCCTGCCCCCTGAACCCTGGGGTGGTCTGAGTGTTTGTTTCTGCTGACAGCTGCTGTCATTCCCGTCGTCTTATCTGTTCAGCAGCACAGCTCTACGCCGATAACTCAGGGAGCGTCGCCGGAGCAAGACCTGCAGGAGTAACCACACTACGACCTGGTGCACTGAACGCCGCTTCAATTTGTCCCTTAAACCTTCCCTCAAAACCTGTAGCAGAGTAATTAAGATTTCAATAAAAATGCACACTCAGCATCTTTTTTTTTTCCTTAACAGGAGCAGTTGCATCTGTTGAAAGAGACGCCAGATGAAGGCAAACTTTAAGGTTTTCTCCAGACATGCACGCTGTCCCTTAGTTCAAACTCCAGACAAATCATTTGGACGACTCTTCTAGAGCTAAAGAGGAAACTCAAAACTTGAATATTGTACTCAACAGGCAGATCTTTTATGTGCAGTCTGCTGGTTCTAAGTCTGCATGTTTTTATTTGAACAGGCTAGTAAACAGGGGGAGAGAGCACAGCAAATCTCATTATTAAAATAGATTTTAAGAAGCTGACAGCAGAAAAAAAGGCCATAGCAGTGGCAGTACAAGCAAATGAGCCATAGTGCCGTACTGCATGAGTCTGTTCTCTGCATCAGGGTTTATATTTATTTCCAGGGGACTTCAGGCTCTAATAGAAAATAATAATAATCCCCAGTGGGATATTTAAGATTACACAGGTGACTAAGTTTGTTTGAATTGATATGCTTGACTGCTCTCCTTGCTACATGGATATGGATCAGGGTAAAGGTGACACTCAGATATGATGCTGGCCGTCCCGTCGCCGTTCATAAAGGACATTATCCATTTCGCCACAAGGTTGAGACTTGATGTCATTTAAATCACCCCAAACATTAACCAGATGCATTTACGATTTCACTAATAAAGGTGCGCTTCAACTATAAAAACCCAATACACCTGCAGGGCCAACATTTGAGATGCGCAAGAAGGCAGTCACAAGGCAACCACAAGAGGACGGAGTCTCAAGCAAGGCTTTGGCAGCAGAACCACAGTGGTTGTCACCAGTTACTGTCCATCACTGACAGCTACTGAAGAGCTCTGATGACGGCTAATAACGGCGCCTTCTGCAGAAATGAAAGCTGCAGTTACTGCGGCATCTGCACTTAAGAAACTTTTTTTTAACAGAAGAGAAAAGTGCCATACCTGAGCCTTTAAGTATAAAATTAAAAGATGGGTTTGCTCATATCCAGATCAGAGCTAGATAGATTTGCCCTGAACATGTCATTCAAATATTTTTCTTTTCTAGGTCTTAATTCAAATAGTCCCAAATAGTACACACTACAACTGCACTGCAAAATAGCCCCTCTGGAAATAATAATATTCCTAATATTCCATAAATCTAGTCGAAATTGTCTTATTTTAAGCAAAAATATCTTTGTCAGTGAGGTAAGAAAACTTTTCTCAAAACCAGCAAAATAGTCTAAAATAATCTCTTTTTTTTTTGAAACAAGGCTATTTTATTTTCTTATGAATGGGTTTTTCCAGTGTGCATCTACTAGAGAGACATAGCTGAAGAATTCAGGGATCAAAATTGACGCAGGTAACTCTGTTTGATCCATTTCTTTGACGTGATGGACAGTTGCCATGACAATAACAACAGTTCACAGATGTAAGCTGAAATAAAGTAGCACCAGTAGCTTCTCTGGATTCTTGCAGCTTGTAGAAAATTGGACCACAGGTCCACATCATCATGTATGACATCAGCAAAGCCGGTTCTCCGGTTCTCATCTGTCCTTTGTTTGAGGGCTACCATGACAACCACGTGGATGAGGGGAACATCAGCAAGGACACAATCAATCAGGAACTTCAGATTCTGATTAGACATCACTAGTATGCAATCTGTTAGCATGGTTACTAACATTTACCTGTAAAAGTTTTTAATAGGAAACACAAGCAGCGAAATACCAGCTCTGACAAAAAAAAAAAAAAAAAAAAAAAGACACACCAGGTTACCGACATCCACTGTGAAAAGGCAAACACTTGGCAAACCATGGCATTCTTCTTTTTGGGATTTTCTTATTAGACTAATTGTTGTTCCTGGCAGCATCATATTAAGATTTTACCAACTACAGCACACGCGAACCCACTTACAGTCCCAGAATATAAACCTGACCTTTGTCCAGCAAGCTGCGATGTGAAGGAGACCATTCTGTGGGGCTTAGGGCAGCATATGGAGGAAATCGGCTGTATTAGCACCACGGAGGCTGCTTAGCTTAAGCTCCGAGCCTGCGCGGCCTTCGGCAGCTGATTTCGTGTTTCAGTCCAGCTAAAACATCAGTCAAAACTTTTGAGAGCTAAGATGTGATCCTGAGACACTACAGAGCAAAATATCAGCCAGAACCGTCTGTTTCATAGCTTTAACCACTTCCTTTCACTGCACGTTCCATTATTTTATAAGATAGTTTTTCATTCATTAAATTGTTTTAAAATAACACAATAAAGACCTGTCGTCACACTTTTTCTTAAACGTAGAGCCTCATTTAAGTTTTACAGTTTTGCAGGTTTTATTGACTTAATAATAATATCTATTTTTTTGTGTGTAAATTTTTATTAAAGGAATAGCCTTGGACTTTATATGATAATATTTTCACCCTTACTTTCACTGTCCTCAGTGTCCTCTAGAACAGGGGTTCCCAAACTTTTCCATGCCAAGCCCCCCCACTCCCAAACAGCATTAGCTTCTTTCCAGGGACCTCCAAACCCACAGAAATGAGTAGACCAGCCAATTCTGGTGATAATGATTCATAAACATTATTATCGATAACAACAACTTGCTGCTTTTTACCATAAAAATGTAACAGACACAGCATATACTATATTTTAATAAAGACAATGAGTTCCACGGACAACTGGAACACACATTGCTGCTGAACTTTTTTTTTTTTTGCCTAGCTTCCCTCTAATTTTCTGAGGACCCCCTAGTCTCCTCTGACAACCCCCACTTTGAAAGCCACTGCTCTACAGACTTCAGAAGATTATTTCCCGACTAGCTCTTTTCATCGCCAGCAGAGTGCTTATTTGCTCGCTTTTTGTTTTTCCCAGATAAACATGCATGCGCTTCCAAGCAGGTTTGACATTCTTGGTGATGCCGAGTCTGTGCTCGGGGAATCTGCTGTTACACCGCTCTGTCAGGATGCACCATCCTTGCGCTTGAGTGTTGCCATGGTGACCTTTCATGTAAAAATTGTAGCCTGTGGGCATTGTTGCAATTTGCAGATTGAACCATCTTCTGTAGTAATCCTTGCAGACTCATAGCACCTGTACTTTTGACACACTTTTCTGCACACTCACAGTTAAAATGACCTTAAAATGTCCCTCTAGGCACTCCATCCACTCTGTCACTGAAGTGAATGATTTTTTAGTCTTGTCAGAGGCTGAAAACAGCTACTTATTCTGATGTAGGTCAATTGTCCCAAGTTCTAACAGTAATTGCCATTATATTTGCCAGAATATTTCGCATTACCTGGCAGTTCAGCTGTGGGTTGGTTAAACCCGTTTGTCTTGTTCAACTTTGAGTTTAGCTGATGGTTAAAGTATAAATGTTGTGTTTTAGGTATTGTGTTAAACTGGAGCTAAGCCACAGTGTAACTGTCACATCGGCTGCTTTCCCACCATCAAGTCAAAGCGAGCGTGTTCTGACCAAACCGGGCCAGCTGTTTTCTCACTGCCTCTCCCCGTGTTTGAACGGAGCACTGATCCTGACGCAGCTGCAGCTGCACCACAAGACTCTTCACTTCTATGCATTAGGGGAAGCCAAACTATTTCATTTTGAGGCAACTGTCTGTTAAAAGAATGGGAAATGTAAAGGTGTGCATTTGTCTTTGTGACTTTATAAATATAATCCTTTTGTGTGAAGTTCAAACCTCCAACAACAGTCGCTGAAAGCTGAGAAGACACAACAATTCAGTCTTGTAGAGTTTCTGCTCGCTGTTCTTTCACAACCGAGTTCTGCTGAGATGTGAAGTTAAACTATTATTTAGTGATTTCTTTAATCATTTGTGACCCAAACACTATAGATATCCCACTAAATGAGCTGTGGGAAGTTTGCACCACTTTGAAACATCATGGGGCAAGAAAGGCAGCACAGAGGAGCAATCGGACGAGCGCTGGGAACAGGGAGGATTTTTCTGTGTGTGAACTGTGGCTCAGTAAGAAGAAAATGACTGTTGTACTTGTCTATTATTGTAGAGATGAAGATGAAGATGCTTTATATTAAATAAATGCAGAAATCCTCCTAATTCCAAGGGATTCACATGCTTTTTTTTAACACTGTGACAAATGAAGTTTGCAGTATTCAGCAAAAGCTGCAGAACAAAGAATCGTATTGCACACAAAACCTCTAGCCAGCCTTGAATAGCTAGCAAAGGTCTCAAAGACTGGCCCTTCCTCGCTGTGGGCTTTATTCCTGGTGAAGGAGATGGGAGGAAACCCAAAAGGGTTGCTTCTGGAAGCCGGGCGAGCTGGATGAGGACTGTAGGATTCTCTACGCAGGATGCCACTCAAGCAGTTGAACTATCCAGCACCGCTGGCTTCCAAGAACTCGTGGGCTCCTCTCCAAGGTAAAGTTTGTATTCAGGAAACACCTTAAAGGGCCATTTGTGTTGCCATTTCATTCACAGTTGATGCTTGCGGAGTATTTAACCGATATGCTCGGCGGGACAGCAGCAATGTTGTTTACTCAGTGGTGATAAAAAGCCTAACAAGGTTACGTAATTTTCATTTCGAACCACTTAACTTATTACATTCACTCTAAAAATTGGAAAAATCAAGTGAGTTCAGAAAAAAAAATGTAATGCGGTTTCCATAAAATGTGCAAAGTAATTGTAGTCTAAAAACTACGCATCTGTACTAAACATTTATTTCCGAGGTTTAATGTTATGTCTGGCTGTCTTTAAGAACTATATCTATCAAGAGATGAAATGAAATCAAACAAATTCAACTCTGGGTTTGCAGTGCATACGAGTGTATGAACCCACGTGTTAAACTGTTCAGCAAAGATGAGGTTGGTAGACGTCCCCGTGATGGTGATGAGCCCACCGATGGTTGCAGCATAAGTGATGCTGAGTGACAGGCATTTGCAGATCATGTGATCCCTCTTGGTGGGGTACTGGGAGTCTCTCCTGGCCTTCACCCGCTTCACGTTTGGGATCTCAATCGCAACCTGAAAGAAAAGCAAAAATCAAATATTATTGCTTTGCTCATTGCTGTCTCCCTGCTGCCCGTCATGTGACACTGACCTGTGGCAGGTGTCCGTTGGTGGGTCTAACAAATGTCTTGTTCGGAACCGGCTGCAGGCCCAAGCCGTTGGCTTCACCGGACTGTCCCTGGAAGCAGCAGGACGACACAGGAAGAGAGGTCACAACGGTGCACAGTGTCTCATCAGCCTAGTCTTATCTGCAAGGGCTTGACGGTTCCTACCTCACTCAGCGTGCGGAGTTCCTCCTTTGCACAGTCGTTGCTGAGGACAGAAAAGAGGGGAAAATGAAGGCAATAAGAATTAATAATAAATATTACATAAGATTTGAATTATTGAAGTCATGACAGTTTATTGCTAGAACCCCAAGATCATGTGAGCCTCAGTGGTCCGGAAGTATAGGATGGTACCATAAGTCAAAAACAGGCATATTCATAACACAGCGACTAAATCACCTGAATAACAACCGTACATGTTCAAACTAACTCGTATGGGCAGTTTAGGACCACCAGTTAACCTAGTGTGTGTGGGGTGTGGGAGGAAGACAGGGTAGCTGGAGAAAACTCCTGCAATCGTGTGGAGAACATGCAAACCAGGATTTGAAGCTTCTAACTGTAAGGAAAAGTACGAATCACCAACCCAGCAGGATCTCCGAGCTGTGCACATTTTCATGTTTTATTTGTGAATAATAAAAGCTTGAGATCACCTTTGGCCTGTATTGAAAGTACATGGAGTCATTTCAGAAGTGGTGGGATAAAACGTTAAATTTGTGTTCTGAATCACTTCAAGGCCCTTTAAACGTGAACGATGAAAAGCAGAGAATGGCACTGAAACATTTCATAAATCTGACTTCATTTAGATCATAATAATTCTAGTCTGAAAATTATACATGGATATTTAAAATGTATACACAAAATCTAGAGATGTTTCTAGAGATATTTAAAAAAGCTGATCTGGTTACCTTTTAGATGTAAATATTAAAACTGCAGAAAGGTTATTTTTGGCATTATGAGAAATGTCAATGGAGAGATGAAGGATTTTCTTAAAGTGACTTGTTGAATGTGAGTAATTTAGTCGACGGTTGTCTTTGACAGCTGTAAGAATCTGCAGAAAACTATTTGTGAAACCCTAGAGAGCATAGCCTCAAAGTACAAAGCAAGTGACTCATTTATTCAGGAAAATGTTTTAATCTTACACTGAAGTCCACCAGCAATCAAACAGCAACCTACAGTACTCCAAAGGTGGATTTGAAACCTTATTTTTAGTAAATTTAGAAATAACAAGCAATCTGTAGACAGAAAAACAAAGATGACATGAACCAACGTACCTTTCGTTACGATAGTACAGCTCCAACTGGTTCTTGTCCAGGTTTTCTTCTTTGCTTGAAACAACTACATAGTGGTGATGGTGAGAAAATATTGTGGATAACGTCTGTTAAAAGTACAAGATTTTTGCCGACAGTATTTTACAGATAAAATTAGCCCATCTGTAAAAGCTTCTCTCAGGTGCGAGAGCCAGACGTACCGCTGTCCTCCTCGGGCGCCTCCACCGTCTCCGAGTCGTCGTGGCTGTCGGCCAGACCGGTGCAGATCAGCTGCTGAAGGACGGCCTCGGCGATGGGCATCACCATGGCAGTGGTGGATGTGTTGCTGAGCCACATGGACAGAAACACCGTGCAGCACATAAAGCCCAGCACCAACCTAGACCATAACAACGGACAATACAAACGTGTTCAGATAGTCTTCAGCTGATCCGGATAACTGATCCTTGGTTATAGGTATGATACTATAGACGTGTGGAAGCGTGTGAAAAGCTCACATGCCAGGCTTTGCACCGGCGATCATCACCATGCGCAGAGCGATGCGTTTGTGCAGGTTCCACTTCTCTATGGATGCTGCCAGACAGATGACTCCCATCAGCAGCAGAGTGGTGTCTTTACAGTACTCTGCCGCCACCTGAACACACAGAACCGATACTGGATGTGACCTTCCAAAACCGCCTCAGTTCTTTCCAGGTACGCACGACGAAACTGGGGGATTCTTGTAGTCAGGGGTGTGATTACCCAGTTACATTAAACAGGTGCTAGAGACCATTCCCTACACGTGCAGGTTGGAGACTGAAACAGAAACAGTTGTGTTGGAGACTTAAGAGTGGATGAGCAGCAACCAAACCCCAGCCGTGGAAGAGAGTTTCATGTCACAGTGTAGCTATACTGCACCAGCAAGGCAGCTCTTTTGAAGAAGCACAAAGAAACAAACAAACACTGAAGAGCGGAGGTGGAGCGGTCAGCCAGGGGAGTATAGAGCTGCAGATGAAATACACATTATATTCACTTGCCTTTGAAACCGGAAGCCCTTCAGCAGTGCCTTCAGCTCACAACTAGCAGAAACCGCAGGGACCCTGGTATACCCACCCACTGTCCACAGAAGCCTGCCACAAGTGTCTTCAGAGTGGAAATTTAAGAAACTGAATTATTCAGGAAAACACAGAAAAAGAGGTGTAGACTAAAGGCGGCAGGTTCTGTGGACTAATTTGTTTGCTGAAAGGCTGGAGAGGGACAACAATGAGAGTCTGCAGGGAAGCGTGAGGCATGCTGGAGGTCCCATGAAAGTCTGGGCCTTCATTTCTGCAAACAGAGGCAGGAACTCGGTCCTCAATGCTGAAAATTACTGGCAGATCCGTGATTCCCGACTTGTCATGCAATATTATCAGGGTAGCGTCTGTTTATTCTGGCACGGGACAGCAATCCCCAACTCAGCCGTCTGTGATAAGGAACTATACCTTCAGTGTAATTAAAGAACACGAAGGCCTCGTAGGCCTCCATCATCTCAGCATCTTTCAGTCTGTCTGCGGTCACATGAAGAAATGATTTGTTTTGAGTTTTCCAAGCTGCTGAGCTCCTTTTAAAAATGCCTGCATGTGTGGCTAGAAGAAGTCATGCAGATTTGATTTAGAGTTTCCTTCATTTGCTGACACTGCATTTCCTAAATTGATAAAAAATAAGAAGAAGAAGAAGAATGCATTCTCACTTCCCAGAATTTCTTCACAACTGCTTTGAGTGTGTGAATTATTGTATGAAGCTGATGATATTCCTTTCATTATGTTAAAAAATGAGATTAAAGAAGATGGAAAAAGCAGCAAAAAACCTTTGTGTTTCCCTCCTTTACTGACTTCATCTTCCCTCATTTGGATCAGAGCTGTGAGTTTTCTGGTTGTTCCTAATCTGCTCCACTCCCCGCCCGCGGCGCTCATTGCCTGCAGCCTTGTACAACCCCACATGTCCTCACCTATAACCTAATAATCCAGCTGCATTCTTTACAGCTGGCTGCCTGACTTATGACCCACGGAGCTTTTCATATTATTTCACTGCACTACAAGCCCAAACACTGGCACGGAACCGCAAAAGGCTCGCCGAAAGCCTAGCGGTGAGAACGCAGATGAGACTTTCTTCAGCATTAACAGCCTCGTTAAGACCAAACAATTCAGAATTCATTTTTCCACAGCGGGAGACATTATTCACAAGTGGGAAGTAGTCGACATTGATGCCAATCTTCCCAGAAGTGGACGTCCCAGCAAATCAGACCATGCAATGCTCAGAGGAAAAGAAAAGAAATACTAGAAGTAAGAGCTGGATCTCAGACTGTACAGCCCTTACTGAGCATGTTAAACGTTAAACTCCACAGTCAGAAGAAGACTAGTGTGGATTACTTAGATGAAAGCTGCTTCTGTCTAACATGAACGTGGAAGCTGGACTGAAGTTCTCAAAACTGCCTCTGAACAAACCACAGGACTTCTGAAACTATGTCCTATAAGCAGATGAGCTAAAGGTGGAGAAGTTTGACCTTTATACCCAGTGAAAACCAAATCCATAAACCAAACACTGAATTTTAGCAAAAACATGGATTGGCAGTGGGAGGAGGATGATTCCACACCCGAGTACTGGGTCAGGAGCAATGTTATCAATATGATCATCAACGACAGCCCAGAAGTCAACAACCAGCACCGTCTGCAGGGAGGTACTGATAACCAGAAACCCAGCCAAAACCCAGGGAGCATGCCCAGGTCAGGATCTGGCAACAATAAGGTCAGTTAAACTCTGGAGAGCCAAAAATCATCCCGTGAGATCATCAGTCCAACAGCTAAAGTCTGGGGAAAGCTGGGTCACACAAAAGGACACTGATTTAAGTTAAGCCAGACCTCAACCCCGATGAAATGCTTTGGTGATGCCTGACAAGAATTGTAAAACAAGAAATAGTGAAAAGCTCAATGAGCTGAGGAAATGTTGTAAAGAAGAGTGGAGCAAAACACATCTTCACATCGCTGTCAGAGACACACAGGAAACAACTACTTCAGGTCACTGCTGCTACACGCAACTAAATCATGAGGGTAGTTAGTATTGGCCACATATTTTTTTTCTCTTTTCCTTTGGCTTCATGCTTGTTAAATAAATAATAGCACAGGGAAAACGTCATATGTTGGTATGCATCTGAGGCTTTATTTGCTGAATACAATGTCCCGCAACAGTAAGACCATTCATTTAATAGTTTTTTTTGTTTGTTTCTTTTTTACCATGAGAAAAACAAGATTAAAACAGTGTGGACTCACTTTTGCACATGACTGCATGAAGCCAGACTGTGCCAAGCTTTGATCCACTTTATAATTGACCTCTGATTATCCACACCTCGCTCCAATCTTTGGAGTGCATTCATTTTGCACTGAAACAGGAATATATCCCAGACTTATGAAGGGCTCCACAATGAGAACTCTGTTTTTTTTTTTTCATCTGAGGGTGCTGCAGACCAGCAAAGAGATTTAGTCAGGATTAAAATATTATAATTCTCAGCGCTGATTATTGTAAAATGTAGCTGTGAGACATGAACGCGAACAGAAACAGAATAAATGCTACACTCTGTGCACAACGATGCAGTTTCTAGCTCCTTAGCATCTTGATGTTGTTTGTAACTGTATAGATCCATGTACTTTACAGTTTTAAGCTCAATATTTTCTATCTATCCAACTATCTATCTATCCATATATATATG
>JAOWBL010000016.1:1315660-1335494 GCA_028564865.1 Zenarchopterus dispar
AATAATAATAATAATAATAATAATAATAATAATAATAATAATAATAATAATAATAATAATAATAATAGGAATTTGACTGGCATTCAAATCAAAAACTGGACTTGTTTGAACACATGTCAACTTACTGTATGAAATTAGACTAAAATGTGGGAATTTTACACTGTTATACTGGGGTTTTCTTGTTCCTTATAAATAAAATCAAAAGAGCAAGTTCACCAAAGGAAATCAAATGATAATGCTTTTTAACTGTCATGTAGAGATTTTACCCATTAAATTTAACACCTTGAGTGCATTCAGTTTTTCTTTGAGTGACACAAAAGAAGTTTTGCCATTTTTATCTTTTTTAAAGGTCCAGATACAGACTTGAAGGTTATGTTGCTATGGCAACACCGTCCAAGGTTTACTCTCTTTTAATCTCTTGCTTCGTCTCTCTCTTATTTTCTTTTCCATCGTTACTTTTTTGAGCATCTTAGCCTGCTCTGTGATCTAGCCCCATCATTCTTCATATATGACACAGGTGATGCAACTCAGCTAGTACGCTTGTGTGGACCCAATCTGTACAAAATTAGAACATTTGGGTCCCACTTAAAATCTAGGTAGATACCACTCAAAGTCCAAATGGGCAAACACAGGTACGGTCATGATGGAACTTGTGGGCAAATCTACATGGGACCCTTTTCACATCCCGCTTTCAGCTCATTCGGGGTTGGCTTATGAACCCTGGCTGTGAATGGATGGGATGAGAGTCCAAAGTGACTCTGGTTGGTCTTTACTGGTAAAATGGATGGGAGACCTAAAAAAAAGAAAAAAAAAATCCCTTCAAACGAAACCAAAAGTGATATTTTAACATGAAAAAATACCTATAGTTACTTTGAAGGTGTTCTAGCATTAAAATGTTTCGAGGATCTCTTTCAAGAATTTCTTTTCATTAAATTGTAGGACTTGCATCACCGTAGCAACAACCGAAGCAGATCACAGGCTGCAGGGATGTTCTTTTTACTGCATGATAAAGAGCTTACATGTCACTTGAGTACAGGTTAAAATCAAAATGATGACAACTCTTTTATTTGACAGGTTTGAGGAAGACTGCAACCATGTCTTTTCCTGACATTTTTGGCTTTGACACCTCCACACATGCTGTGTCTTTCCAAACCATGGTGTACGACTGCAGTCAGCAGGGCTGGCGCGACATCTGGCTTGCTGCAGACATTTTCATCCTGATCACAGGACTGGTGGCTAATGCTGCTGTGCTGGGGTTGTTTTTTAAGGAAAGGAGAACACTGTCTGCATCGCAGGTAGGCACGGCACTTTTAGCAACCAAATATTATGTAAAACATGTTCCGTTTTACATAACATATATCAGAAACGTATGACAGTGACAAAGACATCTGCACGTGCTTCCCATAGCCTCAGTTACAGAGGCACAACTGCTCTGGGATGGGATGTCGAGTTTTAAAAAAACAGTTAGTAGTAGTGAAAAGTTTACAACGTCTGGAGGTCTTAATGGAATATAACAGTATGTTTGAGTATGTAGTATGATGTGATGTTGGGATAACCAGCTGGATAGTTCTGATCTGGAGACCTTAGTGGATGACAGATTTTTACACCTGGGTGACTCAAATCAAATGACAGCTGGGATATCTCAAAATTTGGAGCTAGAAGTTAAATACTCAAGCATTAAAAAAAAACAAAAAAAAAAAACACAATATTTCCACTTTTAGTATTTCACAACTTACGCCTAAAAAATGTTTGTCTTCTAGGTTCTAGGTGTAAATCTGGTTGTGATGAATCTTCTCTACCTGTCCGTGTTGCCTTTCACCTTATCGGACAAGAAAATGGCTGCGATGATGTCCTCCAGTAACAGCTCAGGTGAGGAGATGAGACCGGCCACGAAGTAGGGAATGATTCCAGCGTTGCCCGATTTCATGAGGACAACAAACAAATGGAAAGGAATCATAAATGAAATCAAGCACCAACAACAAGCTGGGAGGCAGCAAAACAACAACAAACAGGAAAAAGAAAAAAAAAATACTAATCAGCACCACAAGCAGGGCTAAAACAACTATCAGGCAGTTTCACGCTGTCATTTAATTTACTATTAAAATATTTTATGTGAACAGAGGTGTCCAAAAAATGTTCACAGAAACTCAAAAACAGAATAAATTTTGAGGGGGCCAAAAACAAGATTAAAAAAAAAATGCAAATATGTTAAAATATCCAGATACATTGAACTATTTAAACATGTTATGCGCCATAGGAAGAGAAATATGCGAATCCTTCCCAATCTTTCAAAAATATTTACCATCACTCTAAACAAAATGATAGATTTAGGTGAACATTTCTTTCTCATATTTAAGTTAATTCAGACTACCCCTCTTTTACACTTTTAAAAGCTAGAACCAGGAGCTGATATTTTTTGTCTCTAGAGATTAGTTTGGAAGCCCACTGACATGAGTGGACACAATGTGAAAAGTGTAGTGGATTAACAGGTTGGTCTCATTTCAGGCAACCATTATTATTCACTGGTATAGAAAAAAAGAGCAGGATTTAAGAGCGATAGACAGTCGTCAGCTTTAACTCTACAGTCTCCCATCTTTTCAGTCTCTCCTCCAGGCGGTCAGGAATTAAAGGAAGCAAAACACGTCCTCAGTATGTTCAACCTGATTGGCTGCCCGCTGCTGCTGGCTTGCATGTGTATAGAGCGCTACCTGGCAGTGATAAAACCTGTGCTGTACCTGAGAGTGAGGAGGTGGGAGTACCGAGTGGCTGTTTCTGCTGCCGTGTGGTTCCTCACCTTGTCCTTCTGTGTGTCCACAGGTCAGTTCTGGGCGATCAGTCCAAATACCAGTACTCCACATATCTAACAAAAATGTGCCTCGTTGCTTACATACAGTCATGTGTAAAACTTTGTAACACTTTTTTGATATTTTTCTTTTGTGCGCATGTAAAGTCACATTTTTGGGTCTTAGAATTACAATCAGAGCAACAACATATAACTTTTTCACTGTGCCGTTATCAGTCTAACAAAATTAAGTCAAAAAGAAAAAGCTGATGAGTAATATCAAGTATCCCATTCCTGCTTCCAGAGAATTAAGGGCAGCCTGATAACTGGGGAAAACCATGTTCAAAGCATCTGGAGTTAATGTTGAATAGTGAGAAAGATTAAACCCATTTAAGGCAGTAATCAAACATCCCAGAGTGAATGTCACAGCAAAGTCAAGTCCGACCGCGCAAGGCCAGAAGACACATAAAAATTCCAGAGAGCTACATCACAAAGCTGTATGGACAGTAGAACAAAAGGTCCAAATTTATAGCTTAGCACTTTTTGCACCGAGAACTAAAATACCAACAATTTACGTGCCCAAACTGTGACTCAAAGCTCACACTGTATCTACTATCTGTATAAAAGTTGCAAATGTTACTGAGTGTTATGCAGAGAAAGAAAAACAAAACCAAACACGAAGTTTTATAGCGTTATGAGTAACAGACTTCAGAGAAACCATCAGTACCGAAGGCAGATACCTCTGACAAATCACTCCTTTTTTTAAATCTTATTTTATTTATTTATTTTCCAAGTTGGAAATTGGTATGAAAAGAATCCCAAATATACTTTTTCCGAATGTTTTTTTTTTTTTTTTTTTTTTACCATTACAGCTGTGTTTTTGGACAGTTCAGTCCAGTTACATTTGAAATTTTTATGCATTTGAAATTTGTATAACCATCTCCATAATGTTATCATTTTAGTGATTATACCACTTCATGCCATATCCAGAAATATCTAAACCCTGAGTGTAAAATGATTCCTTAAAAAAAAACCATCCCATTGTCTTATTTTTTTATTTTCTTGTCTTGCAGGTTTGATTAAAAACATGATTCAGATGATGGTACCAGTTTCTATCATCATTTCTGGCCTCTTCCTCATAATGCTCACCTGCCTTGGGAGTATGGTATGGTCACTATGGCAACAGAGTCCTGCCCTCAGCCCAAGTGGAAACCAAGCCCACTGTGTGTCGCCCCTGAAAAGACGGGCAGTGGCCAACGTGTTGGCTGTGGTGGTTCCTGCGGTGATATCTTACTTCCCAGTCCTGGTGATGTTTCCACTGGTCTTATACAAGTTCTACTGGAACAACGGCATGGATCCAGAGATGTGTATTGTTTTTGAATTATCACAGCTATTCCCTCAGTTTGGTCTCCTTATAGGGCCTCTGTTCTACCTCTCCAAGGCAAAACAAATATGCCCTTTTTGTAAAAAGTGAAATCAAATCAGTAAATTAAAAATAAGGTGACTAATATCAAAATATCCAAGCCTGTACTAGGACTCTATAGTATCAGGTATGCAATATAATATTCATTAATATGTTAATAGTACGAGTAATGAACAGTGTGAACCATAGCAATGATTTTGTTGTTAAAATAAACTGGAGTTTTTTTGTCATGCAAAAGGCCCTCTATTATCTTGGGAATGAATGGTCACATATGATATGTAAATATAAATAAAAACATTAACCTGTTTTGTGTTGAACAACTAATGCTTCCTGTTAAGTATAACGCAGCCATCCTCCTCAGAATTTACCCAGCGACAGGTAATGGAGGCATGTTAATGGAGCTCCAAAACTTTTTACAAGACATGCATGTCTGCAAGTATGCAAAACAACACTTGTTACAAGCACCACTATGATTAAAGGGACATTTTTACAAACTAAGCAAGTGAAAGCAAGAAATTGCAATACACAAATTATTTCAAATAAATTTTGGAGTAAATAGGTGATTATGCTGTTAATCAGCAGCTTTGCTCTAGGTGAAATCTGAAAAAAGGCATATATTAATAAAAGCACTTCTAAAAATGTAATTATACAAAGATTTTTAATAAATATTTATATTATTTATTGTGAGATTTAGTTAAAACTTGAAAAGGTGCTTGAAATGAAATAACCAAAGTTTCCAGGCAATGTAGTAGAACCAGCAGTCCCTTCTGTACAAAAGAGATCATCTGAATATTTATATAAACCCAAACTTTTAAAATAAAAAACGACTTTGGACAATGTATGAAAAAAAAAAACTATTTTACTGTCAAAGAGTTCAACTTCCATGTACTCGTTACAGCAGGTTTTTGATAACAATCACATACAAATAGCAAAAACGTCTTTTGAAAGCAGGGCATGTTCAGTCAGCTTGAGTGTCTATTTCAGATGGCAACAGCAAATATGACCAGTTCTGCTTTTAAATCCGAAAGAGTGCATAACTTGATTTACAACAGAACCTTGTCAGAAGCGACACGTAGTCAAGGCTTTAATCACATCTTGTTTTCAAGCGAACCAGTGGTAGTTTTGGAGTGCAGTTCTGAGCCGAGTTATTCTTAAACAAGTCATATTCTCTCATACTGTTAACATGTAAATGCTAAAACATGTTTACAGGGGTTACTCTGTAAATAAGTTATATTTCAAATTTGGAGTCAGCTCCCTTTCTGTCCATCGTAGACAATTACCAGTTGATAGGCCAAAGTTGTCTTGTGATTGAAATGAAATGATCCATTTTTTCAGCTTACATGAATTCCTGAACTTTTCTTTATTTGATGCAAACAGCATAGCTGCGTTTGAAATGTCAGGATGCACCAAGACGGAGTTTTTCCTCACAAAAGGATCCTGTGGTACATGGACATTCAGAAACTGCAACACGTTTGTCTCCCTGGTAACACAAGTCCTATTCCACATTTTTGTGCATCTGTGGACTGTTCAACTACTAGTAACCCACAACAAGACATCCAAAACGTGACGCACTGAATTACGTTGACCTGTTTCTCATTAACACTGGAAAACATCTGCACATCTGTGAGGGGTTTTCTGTCTTTCACCAGGAGCTCAGTGGTCATCTGGAGCACACAGAAGATCTGATATGTTCAAGTTTGGGCCTCACTTTTTTTTTTAAAAGTTTCTTCTGAAGTGCACGCTTGATGTTAAATCTATAGGTTCCAACCTTTTCTTTTCTCTCTACAGATCTACATTCACTTTAGAGAGGTGATTTTCACCAGCAAACTGTAGGAAAAGGAAAGAGAGATGTTCATGTCAGGTTTCATCTTCAGGTTAGTAGGAAATGTGATCATCAGAAACAACTTAGCTTTTTTTTTTTTTTTTTGCCAGCCTTCTCTTTATCTGGGATATGGTATACAAGTATACAAGGCTCAGAATTCAAGTATTTATCAAAAACAATCCTCAAATAAAACAAACTGGCACTTTACTATGCAGTTTGATTAATATTAACTCTGACTTAATACTTAGTAAAGTAATGAGCTAATTCAGCCAAAACTCAACATGAGCGAGGCAGATCAAATACCTTCTGAACAGTTTGTGAACGTAAATGCTTGAAGAAATGAGAGGTGTAGAGGTGCTGAAATTCTGAATATTGGGTTTCACAATTCCAAATCAACTCCAGGGAAGAAGAAACAATACTATTGTAGTTGAGAATGGTTTCTCGGGCAAAAATCGGGGTACCGGTGTAAGCCATTGTTATTCAAAGTGCTGTATAGTTACAGATACAATGAACATCAGAAAACCAGAAAAAAAACAAAAAACTTTTACATCTCTAGAAATCACAGTTGAATGTCATGTCAGCATTTCCCAGCCACAGGTACATAAAGTCATTTGGAGCCAAAAGAGGCAAGCGTTTCTCCTGCCGATCACCTCGGGATGCTTTATGGAGAATATGCTAGATTTTACACTAACAGTAGACAAGATGTTAAGTTATCCAACAAAAGAATAAATGAGAGCAGAGATGATAGTGGGGGGGGTAGTTTCACAAAAAAATAAACCATCCAAATCAAAACAAAGTAAAACCCACTCACTGGAAGCCGAGTATCTTACACAATGAATCAATGTCTCCATTTGTACAGTCGTGTCAAAATCAGTACCCCCTTCTTTTAATTTGAATGTTTTTTGGTGTAAAAACACAGCAGAAGTCGTCTGTTCGTAGTCAATCTTAGTAACAGGCAAATACAACCTAAGGACCCTTCGTACCTTAACGGAGAGGAAAGAAAATCCGATGGGCAAGACTAAGCACGTCCTTACTGAATCCAAAGGATATTTAAGAAATGCTAAGAGACGTTAAAACGTCTCATACCCTAAATGCCCCACTGACCATAATAGAGCTCCATGACAACACAATCAGAAGTAGGGTGAACAAGAATGGCTTGAAGAAGTGTCTTCTGTCTAAAAATAATATGGAACTTTACTGAGCTGCATCTGACTAAACCACAATACTTCAGGACCAATGAGACCAAAGTGGAGTTGTCTGGCCTTTATGTCCACTCTTAAGTATGTTTGGGCTTTGAACAAAAAAAAAAGCGCTTCAGCAGAAACACCATCCTCACTGTCAGGCACGGTAGCAGGAGTGTGATGGTTAGGAGTTTGTTTTGCAGGTACAGGACTTGGACACACTGTTCATGTTCGACTTATTTTCTGTTCTAACGGTAAATGTGAGACCATCTGTCTGACAGCTGAAGCAAAATCAGATAAATAGTGTCGGGGTAAAAACGTTATATATTATTGTTCTATCAAGGATGCATTTGCCCAATAAGATCAGAGGACTTTTATTACATTTTACACCAAAAAAAAACAAAACACAACATTTTTTTCATGTGACTGTATGTGTCGGCAGAGCAAATTTCAAGAAATGGAAACAGGTCACCTGGGAAATGTGGACACAAACTCGTGGTTTCTACACAGGAGTCTGCATCAGAAATGAAGCATTTTAATTTTCTGCTCCATTAAAGTTAGTCCGTTTGTGATTGTGGATGAGGTGTTTACAAAATATCTCAATTTAGTCTTCCACAGTAACAATTTTGATCCAATTTCATTTGACACCCCCGACCCCCCCCCCCCAAAAAATCTCAAATGTTCGCAGTTTTGAAGAAAAGCTTCAAGATAATTCTTTTACATCAATAAACTACACTTAAGCATTCAGGTTGAAATTCACCTGTTTTGTTCTATTAGGGACCGTTGATTTTCAATTTTTCAGTAAAAATATGAATTAGCTATTGTTATTCTTATTTATTCATCCCTTGTGATTTGTGTAAATAAGATGATTAAGGTGAAGTGGAACGTAACTGGACCAGAAGTGATAGTCCAGCATGGGAAATAACTTACCGGTATCTGTTTTTTTTTTCTTTTTCTTTACCTTTTACATGGATCAAGCGGAGTCTTCAGACAACAGTAAAAAGAAACAATCAGAGGACATAATAAAACATATTACAGTCACCGTGTACCAAAAGATGCGCAAGTGTCAAATGTTTCTCTAGCAGCACTGTCCATGGCAGGAGTCTGATTCCTCTTCACACCGAGGTCACTGAGGTCAGCAGAGTAAACGTTGTTCTGCTGTGGAAAGTGTTGGTCTAAGCCCCCTGGAGATGCTAGAGTGTCACTGAGGAAGACACAGACTCCCCACAAGCTTCAGGGCCACCGTAACCTCGCTTTCCTTCAAGCAAGAACCCAGGAACCAGCATCACAGTCACAATAATTCCTATGAGCTTTTTTTTTGTTTGTTTGATGTCCTCAAGTATGACATGTCGTGGCCTTTGGTACAAGTTGGTTGGGTTCCACTGTGCAAGACCTGATAAGTCTTAAGATCATAAATAGGTGAACAGTCAAATTCTCAGCAAATGGCAAGAAAGGGCAGAAGAGTGCGTGAGAGGGGGTGAAAGTTGGAGCTCCTGCTAAAAAGGCCAGTGTAAGTCCTCAAAGTCCCCCGACTGACCCATGTTCACGTCCGTCTCCAGCAAGCTCATGATGACCGCCATGGCTGCCTCATCGCTGCTGAAGCTGCTCAGCCCTGGAACAGCCATGCTCTCCAAGTCCAGCTGCAACGCCTCACCTGAGTGAAACCACGCAAGACAGAGCTTCAGGAAAAATCCTCCGCTTCAAACCAGCATCCATAACTCTCTGAGATAACTCTCTCCGTTTGTACTCTGTATTGATGCCAGCTTATTGTGCTTGAGTCCTACTTTGTTTACTGGTATTTGAGATGCCAATTTGTAGAGAAGAACCCAGCGTATGGCACGTTATGACACATTCCCGATGCATGTGTAATTATGGTAATTAAATGTTACTGCAGCCAGTAAGCTGTTGCCATTGGACATGTGCTCTTTGGATCAGCACTTCCCAGAACAGCCCAGAAATGGCCATGAGAGCGCAGCTGCTGTCTGGGTTGCTGACTGTCCTCCCCATCTACATGATGTTGGTAATAAAGGAGCACCCCACCAGGGAGTGTTCTGTCTCCAGTGGTGTTTGCCCTTCAAACTTGAGATTTTGAGTTCAGCTCAGAGTAGCGCCACAGGTAACGGTTCGCTCTCGACTCTAGTTTGCCGGGATGTCTCAGAGACGGACAGAAGGTAGAGGGGACTAGTGGACAGCTTTGCAGGCTGGTTTTGCAAGAATCAAGGAGATGGTGGTCAGGATGTCTTACCAAGCATGCTGACAGCAAGTTGAGGAGTGAGTAGTGTGGTCTAATAGCTGAAGTAGATCGACGCTTAAGGTGCCAACAGGATTAGAAAAACGAATTTGTAAAAATACTTTCATTAATGGAAGGAGCCTGGAGACCTTTGAGTCAGAGGAAGTCATTGAAAAAAACCTCTCGCCCTCAGGGACAGTCTATCCAGCCTTCTCCATAACACAGAACAAGAGCAGCCGAGCTCATTCTCCAGCAGAACCACTCAGCCCCACTGTCATAAAAACACTTCAGGTAATCATTCATGACCACTCATGACCACGTTATTGTGCAGCAGCTCTCCTCTTTGTAACAGATGAAAAACACCTGGCCTGTAAATATCCAGATTCTCACTGATATTTACTTCCTACCATAAACATCTGAACACACCGTTCTCCCCCCTTGTCCACGGCCCGTGTTTATGTTTTATTTATTATGTTGTTTGTCTCTCTGTCTGTCTCATTTGAACAAAAGCAGCGCCTTACTCAGGTGTCAGAACAGATTTGGCCACTGTTTTCTCTGGTCTTGGTTTTCAGTTATTAGACTTCCACGGCTGTAAAAACGTGTGCGTGATCAGTAATTATAACCCTAAATGAAGTGCACAGAGAAAATGCAGATCATCCAGCCAACAGAACCTGAGCTTTCAGTGCTTGCACCGCTGGCACTTGCTGCTGTCCTGGAGTCAGACTGGGACTGTGAAGAGCTGCCTGCTTCCTCCTCTCTGCTGGAAGCCTGGAACGAGCCGTTACACATTAAAACGCGTGGAAGGGGCTCCTGTCTCCACTTTCCTCATGTTAGAGCGATACAGTAACTTTGTCACTTACGCTGGTGCTGGTCTGTGAACATTTCTCTGGCACAAGATGAAACGGACTTGAAGCTCCGCTTGATGGAGACGAATTTGTCCTTTAAAAAGTGGAAATAAATAGAGATTTTTTTTTCCTATTGTAAATATTTTGATAAATTCATCATGTGCTGCAGGTACAATAAGAGTTTAAAACTTACTTTCTCTTTTATCTAACTGCTTATAAGCAATTTCACCTTAATATTTTGAAAAAAGTCATCCCCTCGTGTGACAATTCCCTTTTCTAAAGGACCCCACGGAGGTACCTGCAGGAGTCGATGAGCTCGTTTGCGATCTGCGTCCCTATGCTGCCGGCGTAGATCATTTTTCCCACACCGCTGGAAAGACCGGGAATTTCTGGTATTTGCTTCGTGTCTTCTGTTGACACAAAAAGATGCCAACAAAAGGTCATAAATGACACAAACACCAAACTAAGAACGCAGCGCAGCAAGTATTTCCTACCCTGAAGTACTTTTGAGCTGCCTGCCTCCTCGTCGTACTCTGCATGAGCAGGTCCCCTGGAGGGGAAAAACAACACTAGTTGATCCAAATCTCAGGATTCACTGTATTTTGAAGGTAACTTAAATAATAAATGGTACGGGCTTTCAGGTATATTGTAGGAAGGGATGAGCATGGAGGATGAGAATCCTTCCTTCAATAAATCCCGATAGATGGACCACACTTACGAGAGGACTCTGTTTAAAGACACGATGAACTCAACTTCTTTGGTCCAAGGATTTGTGAAACCAAACCACTGACTTTGGAGTGAAACGTAGGAGCCATATTTTGTTTTGAACCTGTAGGACTGCGTCTCGATCTTGTCTTTGCTTCGAAGAACTGCGGAGAGATGGGACGTGAGCGTCATCAGAATTACACAAGGAAGAAAAGTTGTGTTTCAGGTATGTGTAAAAAAAAAAAGAGAACCTGTTCTCAGCAAGACTTTTGCATTTTCTAAGACTTGTTGTTCCGAGATGCAATTATCTGAGGCCAAATAGACATTTTTTTAATCTTTTTAAGGTGGACGTGTGCTCCATCACCTTGCCTGTGTTTGGCTGCTAGGTGCTGTAGGTCATCCTGGTGAAAGTATTCATAACACGACGTGCCAAGAACTTCCTGCGGCAAGTAACCTATGACTGTCGTCGCTCTGCAGAAAAAAAAAAGAAGATAAGGATTGATTAGTTGTTCTAGTTTTCTGTCTGTCTCAGCTTTTCTCAGCATCACCAGACAGAAACAGCATTTCACAACAAACACAATATGTTCATATGGAAATCCTATTCAAATGGATCATTTGAAAATGTAAATAAATATTATGAAAATACAAATCTGGTTCTTCGATTTATTTTGACTTTTAATCCTTTGCAGACTTTGCAACCCCAAGACTACCTTATAGTCTGTTTTATATGTAGTTTTTGGATTTTTTTTTTTACAATTTTTTTCTCATAAACTTCATTTCATTCATCGATAAACTGCATCTCAGTTATGTAACAGATTTTTTTATAAACTGGGAAAGTTTGTTATTTATTTATTTTTTTAACTGCCTTGTAAAATTATTGTTTTTTTTTTTGCTTAATATTTTAAAAGTTTTCTACCACTAAAGATACCAACAGACAAAGTGTGTCCGTTGATTTTTCTGTCCCATTCTTCTTGTCTGACATTATCATCTGAAGATGTTCCAGAGCCCAGTACAGGCTCGTCTCTGTTGTTTTTCGTTTCCTACCCGCGGTCTCGGGTCGGGCCTGCCGGCAGGCCAGTCCACCACCATCTTCTGTCTCTGCCATCTGTGTGCAGAATTTGGTTTTCTATTGTCTTTTATAAGATAAATGGACGTCGCTGTGAAAGATGTGGCTAAAATGTTGCACTAAAATCTAGATGTAGTCTTCTTTAACCGCGCTCCCATCAGCAGAGTCGGTGTTGAGCGTAAATGATCTTTTTCCAGACACTTTTAGACATCGCCCTGCCATCTCGATGCTGACAGAAGTCTGGATGCATCTTTTCACCTTTGGTCTTTAGAACACATAAAATATCTAAATAATCATTTGTCTTGTTAGTATGATATATTCTAAAATATTCTGACAATATTCTGAAAATGATGAAATGATTTTGTTGTGATTTAGTACAACACAAATGAAGTGATTTGAACTGAAACTGTCTGATCACAGAATATTGACTGTTATAGTCCATCCCAGCTGTTTTTCTGCAAATATTAACTCCTTGTAGTGTTTGATAAGGATTATCCATTTTTATGAAGTCGCTTGGTGACATCACTTGTCACTTGTACAGTCCGAGGTGACTAAACTGTCCCATCTTTACTCTGTAAAAAACATTAAAAAAAAATATTTAAAATGAGTCCGTGAATCAAAATTCAAGCTGAAAATTCCTTGAATTCTTTGGTCCATCTTAATGATATTTTGCAGCGTAGAAAAAGAAATACACAAGTTGCTTCTAGCCTTTCTTTCTGGAAAATATTTGTTTAATTTTTTTTTAAAAAGTGGAGATCCTCAGTGTTTCCTGGATTCTGTTTTAATAACAAGCTGCTTTATATTCAGCCTTTGACGTCACTTGATTAAATTAACGGAGATATTTCTGTCTTTTGCTTTCTTATTAGCACTAAACTGCACCTGTGCCAACTTTTTTGAATGTTTAATTCATGAAATGCAAAAGAAATAAATTGATATAAATCAAAACAGAAAAGTAAGCTTCTGGGAAAATTCATAAAACATCTTGGGTTCACACTGTACTGCAAAGCAACAAAAGTCAAAGTAAACCTAAGCATTGTGTATTTTTCATCTGAACTTTTTCTGATTTGTTGTTGCAGGTAAACTGAATCACTGTACAGTACATGTGGTGTGTAATTACGTTCTGAAAAATGGGAAGAGATTTTCATGTGATGCCACCAAGATGCACAGCTTCTTCTGAGAAACAACGGCAAAGACAGAAACGATCATCTCCACTGACAGCTGAACTGAAAAACTCATGCAGTTACACTCAGAGACCTCTGCCATTCCTTTCTCAGCAGAACCGTGATTCCAGGACAAATCCGTGACCAAGGAACGCGTAAATGGTGTAGAAGGATGTAGTTAGAAACAGGAAACTCACTGCTGATCTACAAAAGTGAACTTGCCGTCGATTGCACAGCGGGTAACAAACTCGGTGGCTTTGACGTTGACGTCTTTGGAGGCTTCGTGGGAAGTGTGAGGGTGGAGGCGGCACATCATCACCAGGCAGTTCAGGCTGGAGGTTTCCAAATCGGCGCCGTCACTCTCCGGGTCCAGCTGGCCGCTCGGCCAACTCCGCATGTAACCGGTGCAGTGGAGGGTACAGTATCTGTAACTGTCTGTAGGCAGAAAAACGAGAGCTTTTAGGGAACGACGGAACAAAGTATCATGATTGCTGGTAATAATATAAGCAGTTGTAAACTGTGTTTAGGCTTCATAAATGACTGTACTGGAACAAATGTGTTATGTGCGCATGTTTCAAGGCTGAAACTGTCCAAATCATACATCATCATTGCAGTATGGGGGTTGCAGTATGGAACTCACCAGTCTGCCATGCATTCATTTGTGCAATATCCCATAAAGCAATGCACATCCAAAAACAAATCAGGAATACTACATACTCTGTACTCTGTAGTATGTGTAGTACAAAAAAATGTGGTTTTAAAAATATACCTATACAGTAAAAACAATGAAAATAATTATGGTGGTACTTATATCTGTAATAAAAGTTCAAACAAATTACAGATGTCAGTTTTTGTTTCATTTTAAGCAATTTCACAAAATGCCGAGAAGTTAGAGGATTTTTCTTCATTTGTTTTGTTTTAAAGTGATCATTTAAAGGAGAATTTCTGACAAGGTCAAAGTAAATTTTAAAAAACAAAAAGTTTAATTAAATATGTTTATCAAAATAATGGTCTACTCTTGAAATTACAAAAGGATAAACTTTTATTTCTTATTAATATTACATAGTGTTAGAAAAGATGAAACCAGCGGAGGCTGGGTGTGATGACAGATTTGCTTCACAAGACAGTAGAGAAAGCCCAAACATGAAGAGCAGGCCAGGAAGTTACTTAGAGAACAAATTAGAGGACATATGGCTTTTTATAGAACCACTTCATGATAGTCATGGATTTATATCATGAAAAACATGAAACTAAATAATAAATTCAGTAAAGTGTTCATCTGCTAGTAAAAGGAAACTGCTGATACTGGACTGCAGTTGCAGAGGCTTGCCACGAGGTGGCGCCTAACTCCTGTTTGTTGAGGTTTGGAGTCAGAAGTTTAGTCCATCTTCATACTTTGCACATGTGGTAACACTGACTATGCGGGATAAAGTACCACAAATCAAACTCTTTAGGTCCCAAACTTAACAGTTGTGAAACAGTTGTTGTTCTCTTACTGTTGTTGTCTCTGTTCCTTTTTTTAAAATTGACAGATTGTACTTGTGTGTTTACTGTATGTCATAAATCATTTCATTCTTTACACCATTTAAAGAACTTCTGATGTGACACTTAATTCATTTGGTTGGAAAATGTTTCTGCCTGTAGAGTAGAATTGTGCACGTTCCTTTCTGCTATCTATGTCTTTAAAACAACTAAAGATACAAATTGTTGCTTCTTATGATCACTTACTTTCAAACTGTCAACTTTTGTCATGATATGAGGAGAGTAAAGAGCATCCTGAGCCATTCATAGTCTACCGTATTTTAGGAAAAAAATATTTCAGCATCACGTTTCACATACTTAGACTACAGTAAAAGATTAGTAAAGTTTAATGCACCAGAGTCATTCAGTAAATTTAGATGACAGATAAAATATGACAGTCTTTAACTTTTATTCAACCAACTCAAAGAATTAGAGTTATAAAATTCAGATTAAGTATTATTTTAGTTTTATTCCACACCAGACACTTTGTGGAGCAGCAGAGGAGCCGATGGTTATGTGAACATGATTCCACTCAGAAAAAAAACACACCACTGGCACCCACCTTTCTTTTTAGAGGTACTGGGTAGGGACTGTTTGCCTTCGTGCGTCCTCGAGACCTGACTGTGCTTCATGCGACAAAAGAAGGACCGCCGGGCTCCTGTGGCCAACTGTGACGTCCTGACAGGAGCCTCTGCATGGACCTGGACCCCAGCTGCACACAGAAACATGCCTCTTGTGACTATAACTCACCCCACTTGTTTCCTCTTTCTTTGAATCTATTGTCCTTTATCTGTCCTGGTGATGAGTAGTCCTCCAGACATGAGTGATAGACTTTTCTTTTTTTTTTTTTTTTTGGTCAGCGATCTTACTTGATGCATCAATGAGGCGCTGTTGAGGGAGCATCTCTGAAGATGACAGTTGTTCCTTCACCTTGTTGATGTCTTTTGGGTGGATGAAGTCAAACAAGCTCTTACCAGCAAGCTCCGCCTGTAATTACAACCAGAATGTACATCTGTTTAAAGCTTTTAATGTCAGCTTTTGTCTTCACTTAAATCATTGCATTTTCATCAATAAACTGAATAAACTAATTTCTTTTATTTATCGTCTGCCAGGCTGATGAATTCTGAAGCGTGTCAGGATAAAACACCTCCTCAGATTGGGCAGATTGCTGGTGATGAGGTGAATATACTTATGCGGTCCTTAGCAGCTCTCAAGAACTAAACGTTTCACTTCATTGAGGTTTACAAACATTAGCAGCTTTCTTTCAGCCCGGCTACGGATGGACTTTGAGTCGGACATTGCAACAACCTTGATTCCTTCCAGTTTCAGCCCCTTGGGTGTAGATTTGTTTGTGTCCTTGAAAGCGTTGTCTCGATGCAGCCTCAGCGAAGCTGTATGTGTCAGACAGATGTCCTCACATTTGACTCGGCAACATTTTCTTGAACAGAGAAGTTCATAGTCAACTGCCGCTACCCAGGTGTCCAGGTTCTGGTAACTGCAAACCCAAGCCCAGATCATTACTCATCCACCGCCGTGCTGTGCAGCTGGAATCAGGTGTGTCCACTTGGATCTTGTCTGTCTGAAGAACATTATCCCAGAGATCTTGTGCTTGTTCACATGAGACTTTAAAAAGAGGATTTCTCCTAACTGCCCTTCCACACACTTGTTCTGTTTCTTTTTTCTATTGTAATTTTATTCACTTTTACGTATGAGATACAGCTCTTTTGGCTTACTGCCATTTCCCTGAGCCTTGTACTGTCTGACCCTGGGGTGAACCTGGGATGACTGGCAGCTGTCTCGAATGTTTGTCACACGCGACCGAGTTTTCTTTCAGAAGAATAATGGACACTGAATTGTGGGAAATTGGAAAAGGCCTCATGTCAAAACAATACCATCACTGCGTTCACAGACACATCAGTTACCCAGAGCAAGTGAATGAACTGATGACAAGTGAATCATTGATTTTCTGTAAGCTGTGACTGACAATTCGCCATCAATGCAGCACTTTTGCTTTGGTTCAAATATCAGGACATGTCGTCCTTTTAAATGGGCTGCAAAGTGACAAAGCTTCCAACACACTGAAAACACTAAACACTAGCTGTTTTAAATGTTAGAGGAATAATGTTTAAATAAACCCTTTTTAAACTCAATCTTAATTGATTTCTAATAGTACCAACTGTTTTTATCATCTAACAAGTGTTCATATCTGTTGAATATTTATCTCATTCAGAAACAAAATAAAAAGCAACCGGTTAAGACCATAAAACTTCACCTTTTTGCTGAAAATCAGCGATGACAGAAGTGAAACGGACCTGGTTGAAGTTGAGGATCTTGGAGACGGACTCAGAGATGAACAAGATCTTCGCCCGGTCACATCTTACCACTAACAGGAAACCATTTGCTGTCTGGTAGACACATAATAGAAAAATGAACAGACCCGTGTGTGTGAGAGTGTGTGTCTAACCAAACCAGATCAATCACTGTTGCACGTGCGCGCCTACCCTGAGCAGGAGGTGCCTCAGGTCATCGTAAGGCATGATAGAAGGCTTGCAGGTGGTGTCTGTAAAGGCGCTGCTTGTCCCGGCTGTAAAGACAGAAGTAGAAACTCTTAGGCGGAACGAAACCTCCGTCACTGGCATTTTTCACTGCAGGTGCTGCCTTATGAGTTACCTTTGAGGGATTTCAGGTATTGTACAGCTTTCCGTAACACAGTGAGTTTGTCAAGTTTTCGAGACATGGGCTGACAGGCAGGGATCATGGCCGACAGCTCGTCGATGAGGTTGTTCATTTTGTCTCTTCGTCGCTTTTCAATCTGGCGGTGAGGCTCCCTGTCAGCACATTGATCTATCAGACAGTCTGCAGCAAACAGCTTAAAATGAAGAGTTCATGTCCAAATTTCTCTCAGTTATGAGTTTCTTTGGGAAAATAATATTAAATAAAGTTAAACTATTTGTGGTTCCAAGCTGTCCATGTCAAAACCCAAAGTAGAAGAAGGTTAAAAGTACAGATAGCATAATAACTGATTTAAAAACTTCACCTAAAGCATTTCATTTTGACTTGCTGATCCTCTCCTTCAGATCTGTGAATGAAAGGATTTAAATCAAACTTGATGCCAGTATATCCCCCAGTGAAACTAGAAAGTCTGGGGCTAAGTGATACCTGCTGACGTCATCGTCCATTTGGATGTCGAGACCTTCCCTGTAAGACCAAATGGACACGTTACATGTCACTCAATACTCCACAAGGACAAAGCGTGCATTATTAAATAACATATTTATTATAATACCCACGAGTAAAATGGCACAATGCATGTTTATCTTCACAAACAACACCAAACTGTACATGTGTCCCTGACCTCTCTTCAACGTCTCCCTTTCGTTTCCTTGGCAACTCAACAGCTGGCGTAGCGCATCCTGCGTGGCTTGGCCCCTCATCCTCTGCAGCACACTCTGTATGTATGAAAGCAGCCATCACAGGGATGTGAGAGAACACAAATGAGGAATGCAACCTGGAGCTCTTCTACAGAGACATTCTGCGATATGTTCAGTTCAACGAACAAATGAACAGACAAAAAAGTTGACACCACTGGTCAAAATACCCCAGGTAAAGAGTAGAAAAGCCCCCTTCTTCCAACGCGTCTTTTCAGCTGGTTAAAGGGGGCAGAGTACTACATACTACAGAAAATGGATCAAAATATGAAACTGGGTAGGGGGGTAAAGATGGGGAGGCGGGATAACTTTACTTTAACAGAAGAAGAAAGCATCCTGGGTATGAAGCTTCAGGTAAAGATCTGGGAAACCTTGTGTCCTGGCGTTCATGTGGATGCCAACTGGAGAACTACAACCAACCAAACATGGGTGCAGACAACTGGCAACAGCATCGTCTGATGACAGCAGCCTCTTTTAACCGCAGGATCAGAGGCTCAGAAAACTCCTGAAGCAGGAATGGCTTGAAAACCACCAGGAAGAGTTCCAGCTCTTAACTCGCCTCCAACTTCCCCGCCTCACAATTCCAGTGAGCGTTTGTAGGCTGAGCAGGAAAAATAGGTTTGAAAACAAGAAGAAAGTCATTTGAAATTAAGACCTTGTGGGCTGACAGCTAGAAGGCCTTTCAGTAGGGAGTTTGGGTGTCTTCCAGGGTCATGCGGCTTTTCTCTGCGTGCTCCGGCTAAAAACATGCATGTTAATTTGACTGGTGGCTCTGTTGTTTATAAAACTGAGTTTGAGTGGATGTTGTTCGTCTTCTTGTGGTGCTGTGATGAAGCGGTGACATGCTCAGGGTGTACCCCACCTATTGCCAGGCCCAGCTGGGATCAGCTCCAGCAACCCTGAAGATGATTGATACCAGAATGGAAAACTGACAGATGGCTTCATATTAAGTTACTTTTGCACATCTGAAACTGTTTTTTATGGTAAAAGTATGTTTGTTTTTTTTTTGTTTGTCCTCAAACAATCTGACTCATACATCCGAGTGTTTACATGGTGGGTGGTAATTATCCGAAAAGGCTGACAGTTCACTCAGGAATACTTAGATTTAAAATGATGGAAAACATACTTCTCAAAAAGCTGACCCAAAAACAACTCCCCATAAAGGGCAGCAAATTTCAGCCCCCAACTAATCATTCTAACCAATCAGTCGTCTGCCAAACACACAAACTACACAATGAGGATCAACATCCGAAGGTCCCGACTCCCTGCAGCTCCGCGGTCATCTGTTTCCAGGCAAACTCTCAATGCAGCGCCTGAATCCTGCCATTAAATGGCACAAAATGTCTCAGCGTGCTGACAGTGTACGAGGTTAAAAGGCAGGTGAGAGTAAAGGGGGTTTGGGCTGTCGTCTTCCCTCATGCTTATATAATGCTGTAACACTGACCTAGTTCTCTCTCGGGACTGCATACTTTAAATTGTGGCATTCAATTGTGGGGGAAAAACTGCAGATAAAAGCAAAGGAAGTAAAGGCTTTTCAGCGTGACTGCAGACCAGTCTGGCCTGTTTTTTCTTTTTTTTTTTTTTTTGAGAAAGGATGAAAAGTAAAAAGTGATAAATTAATCATACTTTAACCATGCTACCAGACAATAATCTCCCACAATGCTTTAAATT
>JAOWBL010000016.1:1356189-1372441 GCA_028564865.1 Zenarchopterus dispar
TGCATGATTTGACTTGGCCACTTGGTCAAATGACTGTTAATGTCAACAAAACACATGTGGGAAGTGTGTGTGTGTGTGTGTATATATATATATATATAAACATTTTACACTTTAAAGAGATTTTTTTTTTTAATAATGGAGAGCATTTTGGTCTCCACAACACTTTATTGTCCCCGTTGAAACCAAAAATAGCTCCCTCTGTTGCCTGAAAGACAGAAATACTAGAGGGTCATGTTTTCACTTCTCTAGTGAAGCAAATCTGTACCATAATTCAAATTAAAATGGATCATCAGAATTGCCTTTTCATTTTCACAATATAACTGCATTTTTTGACTCATACATAAAATGAATAATTAATAATCCAAACTGCGTTTTCATTTCTTCTTCACCATTCCTCATTCTGTGACCCAAATGATTTTAAAAAAGACATTTAAAATTTGATTATCCTCTAGCAAATAGTTACCAAAATCCAATTTGAAAATTAAATGCATTAGAAGAAATGCTTTTCATTTTAATAGTATATCTTCATTTTTGACTCATGATTAATAACAAATCATCCAAAATGCATTTTCATTGAAAATGAAAAAGCATTTCTGTAAATGCATTTTAATTTGATTTATGGTACCTGCTTGTTTCTGTACTTCTCAGGCATGATGTGCATCTGACAGATGCACGTCTGAACAGTTTTGGGTAGTAGCCATGAGTTTGCTGACCTGCAGAGCTGCTGTGGACTCCTCACTGGGCAGAGAGTCAATCAGTACATCCACATCTTTAGCTGTTCTGGCTATGAGAGCTGCAAACAGCTGGGCATACTCTGGGCCAGGATAAAGCAAAATCATATTAATGCAGACAAAGTTGAATTATTTTACAATAAAAGTACTGCTAAATATATTCAACAAGAGTAAGAACCCAAGCAACGCCATCTGAACAGCACAGAAAATAAGTATAGAACAAACATGTAGAACAGACAGGATTTATGTAATAAATAACACAAACAAACCTTCCGTCGGGTTTGCTGGCTGATCCTTGTTGATAGCTGTCTGGATGTTGCTGAAGGATGCAGGAGGCGCACATTGTTGAAGGACGCCGATTGCGTTACAAAACTGATCTGCAAGCTTAACACAGAAAGAAATAAATGTAGTCAAAATCGTCTTACTTTAAGCAGAAATATGCTACAATCTGTCACCAAGTAGACGCCAATAACTTTGAGCAAGGGTGATTTTAAGGTCTCCATCATAGGTTTTATATTTTAGTGTTATACCGCTGAAACACTTGTATTAAACTCGTCTGGGTCTTTATTGTTTTTATCTTTTTCTTCTCGAGCATCGTACCAGTTTTAGCATCATTAGCTTCGCTGCTAACTGAAACGATTCACCAACCGCTGACAATAGCAAAAATGAGGGCAGCTATTATAACTAACTACGACTACGACTAACGTATTGATTTACGTCTCATTCTATTAAAACTGATGCTTAATATGGAAAAAGAACAAAAATATAATTCACCGAATTAACAGCGTCTTGAAGTTGTGTTAGCCGGTCCGCCATAGTTTCTGTGTAAACAAGGAAAATCTCGCTGTCATTCTCGCGGGAATATATGTCGCGGGATTTGACGGGAGTCTACAATATTTGAGTTAGCCAGTCGGACTTAGCAGGACAGACTGTTTAACGTTAGCAGCCGTTTGATAGCTACTTAAGACTGGCTTAACAGCACAATTAGCTCGTGTTTAGATTAATGCTTATAGATAATCTTACATCTCTTGTATTACAAAAAGGACAAGAGCCCGAACCAAGCCTTCAGTTAGAGGCCAACAGTAGCATGTAGCTACAATTAGCTATCAAACATCAACAGGAAGAGGCTGTTAAACTCCAGTTTTCTGCACTTTGAGCTTTCCAGGCCCAGGTAAGAGAGCTTACTTTATAATTTAAAATAGATAGAGATATTTGGATACCAGTTGATTAAATAGACGAAGTTGTGTGCGGTATAAGTCTATAAGTGGATTTGTATGACACCTTCACAGTGATTAATAAGCTGGTTATTAAACACAAGCAGTATTTACGGTTCTATTTTATGTCGTGTTTATTAACAAACTTTGTGCGTAATGAAAAGATAGATAAATAAATAGTACCATCACAGATAGATTATGTAATTTTAAGCGAATTATCCAACTCAACTGCAGGAAGATGGAAGGTTTAGGTTACTTTGAATCAAAATACGCCATGTATGCACAATGCATTTTTTATTAAAGCTTGATTATTACCTTTAAAAGTAAAGATGTAAAAGAAAACGGGTTTACCAATTGAAAATGTATTTCATTCCTATAAAACCTGAACTTAAAAAAAAACTTAAAATGCAAAATAAAGAATCCACATAGTCACCCCGTTTTTTAATAATAAAATAATTCTCAGCCAGTGTCAGGCACCAAATCGATTTTTTTTTTTTTTTTTTTTTAAATGATCAAATTTTGAAGTAATTTCTGTGGCTTGTTTTTAATCCAGGCATGAATTGTACTCTGGAAAAGGTCCTGACAGATGCCAAATCCTTAGTAGAAAGGCTCCGTAACCATGACAACGCTGCTGAGATGTTAATTGAACAGACAACGACTTTGAACAAGCGGGTGGAGGCCATGAAACAGGTATGTTGTCATAGTAATTTTTTGCTAATTACATGTGAATGTTGTTTTTTTGTTTTTTCAAAGGAATATTTTGAAAGTTATGGCCTCTGGGTGGCAGCATACTAGCAGAAGAGAGACGGGGTGTGCCACCTAAAGATTATCAGGATTTATGAAACAATGCAAGTTTAGAATAAAGCTTCATACCTTTATTTGACATTTGTTGTTTAAGTGAACTTCTGGAAATGACTCTGGTGTTCACTGCATTTCGACAGGTCTTACGAGACACAAAAGTAATTCAGTGTTCTTATAATTAGGGCAACTGGATAATACTGTATATTAAAAATCGCATCCAAAATTATTATCCTTACAAAACCATTTTCTCAGTGTTTTGTAATGCTTTAAAAACCAAAATCATTACATAGACATTTGTAAATAGAAAGCAGTCAAGCTAGCACTAGATCTAAGCTTTACCGTTGTTCACTGGGAGCTTGTTTGGTTATTTGCCTTTTGCAGTACCAGGAGGAGATTGATGCACTGAACCAGGTTGCACGGCATCGGCCTCGATCCAGCCTGGTTTTGGGAATCCAGCAGGAAAACCGTCAGATTAGAGAGCTCCAGCAGGAAAACAAAGGTAAGCAACTGTATTTTAATGGTTGATTCTGTTGAGATACATTCTGGCTGGCTATGCCAGTATTAATGTTGTCTTTATCTGTAGAGCACATTAACAGTGAACAATAACAATGTACAATAAAAGCAAAAAACTACAAAAGATAAAATATATAATAGCTAATAGATCTAACCAAACATGGAAAAAAAAACATTTTCCCACTTAAAATATGATGTACAAAATCAAGCTTTAAATATATTTTCAACTGAATGCCAGTTTGAGAGGGAGGGGTTCTTATACGAAATTAAATTAAGCGAATCCAGAAGTCTTTTGTTTAGATCGTGAAACATCTAAAGCTGTATTTGCACAACTTGATTAAATGATCATATTTCAATTTATATTTATTATTTTTTCATCTAGTACAAATTGAAGATAACCAGTGGACATACAAGCAGTTAAAAAAATCACATGGTTAAAGATATTCTCAGATCAGCTTCAGGCGTCATTCATATGTGGAAATAAATCTAATTTGAATCTAATTTGTGCATTTGCATCTGCTGTCTAAGTAAACAGATCCAATGGCATGAATATTATGTTCATTAATGTGTGCCATAACGTCAAGAATAACAAGAAAAACTTGAAGTGTTAGTCTTCTTGTGCTGAACCAACTGAAAACAAAGGAGCATAAAAACGTAGTTTAACCACTGAAGAGGTTGATTCATTGAAAATGGCTCTGATTTTTCTTCCTTTTTGTTCCCTAACTTTTTTAGTTGCTCAGGATATCGTTTCCCTGGGTGTTAGTCGTTGTTAAAATGCTGATTTTGATGATGTAAGCACCTCAGGATAAAAGAAAAATAAAACTGTATGTACTGTCGGTAATGCATTGGAGCTGGCCATCATGACTGGTCGTGTAAATGCAGCTTAAGAGTGAGCTGTTGGTCAACGTGAGTGTTGCAGCTCAGATTGTAAAACTTCCTCGAAATGGGTAGGAGCCAGACTATTTAGAGCCCTAAAATCACGCAGTAAAATCTTAAAATGAATCCTGTAACAAACAGGAAGCCAGTGGAGAGAGTGCAACACTGGTGCTAATGCTTGTGTTTTCTTGTCCCTGTTAAGGGAGCAGCTGCATTTTGTACTATATGCAGACATTAAATAGATGACTGATCCTTACACATATACACAGAATATGACTAGTGAAAGTTGTCCACTCAAATAAAAAATACTCTAGCAGTAGTAGGGAAATAGTTTTTTTCTTAATTTGAGCCTTAATGTAAGACAAGCTTCATTTAATAACTGAGTTTATCTATTTGTTGAAATAATTAACTTGTCAAAAATGAAATCAACATTTTCTTTGCTTTTTCTTAGGAAGCAAAAAGCCAAGAACAACTTTCAAGTTTATCTAAACAGAGTGAATATCCAAACAACAAAATTATCTCAGTTTTGTTCCCATTAAGACTAAGAATGTGAAAAAAAAAAAAATTTAAATGATCAAACAAAGGCTCCAAATAATATTTAGTTTTTAAAGTTGCAGGCAGATTCTATAAATTTACTCTCTTTTTTTTTTTTTTTTTTTTTGCAAAACACTGGCAGGATATTGAGCATTTCCTAAAGAAACATGTCATCTCGAAGAACTTCACATGTTGCCTAATATTGATGTAACTGGGGAAACAAAAAGCTGACAGATGTTTTTCCACAGAGTTTTATAGTAAACAGAACATATGTTCACTCTTCCTGCAGAGCTACGAACGTCACTGGAGGAGCACCAGTCTGCGCTGGAGCTCATCATGACCAAATACAGGGAGCAGATTTTTAGACTGCTCATGGCCAGCAAGAGGGACGACCCCGCCATCGTCACTCAGCTGAAGGAGCAACACACCACGGTCAATGACGAACCCTTACTCCTCTAATTAATATTTGTGATTTTAGTCCTGTCCGATAGGATCAATCTCCCATCCCAATAACGTTCGTCAAATCTGACTGTCAAGAGGGTTGAAGGACACATTCACCCTCGCCATTCGCCAATCTTGGTTCTAACTACTGACTACTCATGTATATGTGTGTATGTGTAATGTGTGTGTGCGCGCACAAGTTTTTCCCTAGGTGACATCTGCACTCTCTTGAAACTTTTGTTAAACAATTTAATTTGTATTATTTTTTAAATATTTTTTTAGGAAATGCAAGTGCACATAGACAAGATCAACGAGATGGCCTCAGTCATGAAGAAGGCAATAGAGGTTGACGAGGGCCGAGTGTGTGAAGATGAAGAGAGGATTAAACAATTAGAGGTAAATATTATATTTTATGTTCCAGCTTTTTTGAATTTGGGTTATGATTAATGTACATATTTCATTTTTTATTTGTTTTTGTTGGGGTTTTTTTTGCATTAAACCAGATTTTAAATGTTCTGATAAATCAAAGACTACAGATTACTAGACTTTAAAGTAAACTGTAAACAATTATTGTCCAAACAATGTGTCACGCTTGTCATGTTAACAAATGTTGGCATTAATCAGCAACTTAAGCAGTCGTGTATTTTCAAGTAACGAAGTATTAGATCTGAGAAGATTTTTATTTCTGTGTTTCAGCTGGAGAACACTGGACTCAGGGAGCTGCTGGGAATCAGTCGAGAGGCATTCTTGGTTCTGAAAAGGGATGACCCATCAGAGAGTACATCGCTTTCACCTCTGGTGACCAGCACTGACGTTAGTTTACGGAAAAGCTAGAGTCCGAGCTCGTCAGGAGCCACAGCAGTGTACAGAGTGTACAGTTTAATGCCACTTATCAACATCAGCTTTCAACCCCCAGACTCTTAAGGCAAACTCTTCTACAGCATGTTGCTCCAGAGACGCCATTCTGTCTGATTTATTCAGACACAAGCTGTACACCCCTTTGGCTTCTGTTTTTTTTGGGTTTCAGCAATGTTTGTCTTTTTTGCCAGCATGCATGATTCTTTGGTGCCTGTGTGATTTTAAAGTATGAATGAATGCCTAAGTTAAAATAAATCTGCAGTTATAAGACTGTCCCTGGTTACTTCATGTTTACTTACTTTGAAATGTCACACACAGCACAGATTCTCACATATGTGGTTCTGTTTTGACGGTCTGTGCAGGTACACGCTTCTCACTTTCACTACTCATGTTGCTGTTGCATATTGTCTTCTATCACTTCAAAACAGGAATGGAAACAGTATTGAGCACTTACAGCTACACATTTTCCTTTCAGTGGTGGAACTAAGACTCAGGTCCTTGAATTATGTGAAAATCCAAAAGTCTACCCACCCTATTAAATGAATCTAAGTATGCAAATATAAACAAGGACAATTTTAGAACTATAAATGGTAGGACTGCTTGATGCACATGCATAGTCGGCATATACCATTTCTAAATTATATTTAGATACATTTTGTGTTTTAATGCAAGATATTATTCCATGCATCTGAAATTCTTTTATTTATTAACATAAATCAAAATGTTAGGAATTAGGCAGAGTGGATTTTCCTTTTATAAAATGCGATTTCAGTATGACAAAAAGGGTTAGTTTGATCATTAAAAAATGTCACTCCACTGGCTGCCATTTTACTATTTTTATTCATTTATTTTTCAGTATAACATGTTACAGGGTCTATAACAAGTATCGTATTTTATGAAGGGATAAAAACTGGTGCTAGGTGGAATAAAAGAATAAATCACAAGTACATGAAGTTTATTACTAGAGACGTTTTTATGTGAGACGTTTTCTATCACCCCCGAGTTTATGGCGTTTTGTTTTGACAGTTGGGTGTAACGAGTCATGTTTATGTGTTTATTACCGCTTTGTGTGGATAAACGGGAAAAAAATAACTACGAGGGAAAACAACAAATTAGATGAGAACTGAAATCAAAACATTTCACATCGAGAAAAATCTTTTTGGCGCACTTCTCTGTTAACGGGTGAATAGGAGACTGAAACATCGCGAGACCTGGAGCGAGACTTTGACGGAGGACTAGTCCAGCGGTTGAGAGGGACCTTGAAGCAGAAAATCTTAAACGGTTTCTCCAGCATGTCGCTTCTACTTCTGCTGTGGCCCAAACACCGGCCGCTACGGGTTTTCAAATGATTTTAATGACCCAGAGATTGACGAGGTCTGTTGTGAGATAAACGAAGCAGAAGAAAATGTCAGGCCGGATTTGGTGGTCGCTGTTTGTCGTCTTGGTTTGTGAAGTTCAAGCTCAAGTAGAAAGTGAGTATCGTGACTGCAGCTACAAGATGGGTGTAATATCTTCGTTTTTAACTACTTCTTTTCAACCTTTCTTTTTTCTTCTAAAACGTCATGAATGTGTAAAGCAGATACATGCAGTTCTGGATATTCGCAGGGCTTATTATTCGTAAAAGTCCGGGCTTAAACCTGAATAATTCATCATAAATGTGACTTAAATAGATTCACAAACATATCAGTTACCAAAGAAACGTCATTTATGGATTCCAGCTGTTAACAAAATCGTGAATTTATTCTTCAACACATTTTCACTGGTGAGTCCTGCACTGAAGACATATACATGTTTGTCATATGCATTTATTTTCAACTTGTTGCTCTTGTATTGAGTTTAATTCATCTGATTAAGTGTCCAGAAAAATATATAAACTCATTGCTCTAAAAGCACAACAATCCTGTTGATTTCTCTGATTTTAGTTATATGAAAATCAAAACAAGAGTAATGTTTACCAAGTCAATAGTTCATCTGGAACTGCTCCAAATACCAACAACATTTAAACTAGAAACCCTCCTATTTTAATGTTTGAGGACATTTGGGAAGCGTCATGTGATGCCTTTAAGGCACAAGTAAGAGAAGATGCATGCCAGTGTGGTTTTATGAAAGCAAACCCAACAGGGATCGCTTGTGGGCAGATTGTTCAGTCCTAACAAGTTTTTGATTCATTCGTTTTCAGTAGGTCGGACTCGGGTCTGAGCTGGATCCACAGACAATCTGGATAATGCAGGACCTGCAAAGGGTCCACTCAGCTTTAGCTTTCATACTTTGCATTCTTTCTTTCTGTGTGAGAAATGAGCACGGTTCACACATCAGCAAACGCACAAACAGGATAAGTCTGCACACATGATCAGATCAGCGTTGTGCCAATGTGCTTCAACAATAAAAGCGCACATAAGCGTTTTTGCTCTTCCTTTTTCAAACATCGAGACCCACTAAAATCAATCGGATATCAGTCACTGATCATCGATAACGATAGTTCACTCTCAAAGCGAAACTCTGAGAATAGGGCACTGATAGTGTGATGCATGCTGCACGATAGGTTACACTTATTGTGACACATTTTCCAATGAGAACGGCGTGTATACAGTTGTCAAATGTTTCAACATGTCTTTGAGATTTCCTTTCTCTTTTCTGGAGCTATTGGCCAACTTGCACGCGCTCGTCAGATCTAACCACTGAATCATTACTGCTGCAGCATGATCACTTCAAGTGCTGTCCCACAAAGTTCGGTGCATTTCTTCACGCTCTTCTCTGCCAGTCTGAGAAGCTGAAGCCTCCATGGTTAACTGATTAGAGGTGGTTTATGAAAATGAAAAAGAGCGCATGGAAAAAGAAACTTGCAATCATGTAACCGGATGATCAGAAGATGAGTTTATTATCCTGCTCAAAGGGGGCTCAGACAAAAAAAATCCATTTGAAGCTAGTGACAATTATCCATCTGAATATCGATTTTATATGGTAGTGGTCTTTTATTACAAATTTCCAAGTGTTATTGGGTGACATATTGAAGTCAGCAATATTAGTAAAATTTAAATGTATTTGTACTTCACTCAGCCTAAGAAAAAGTGGTGCTATAGTTAAATATATCTGTGTGGTGTGTACAGGTGTTTTTCAGTTTTTTTTTTTTTTTGTTGAAGACTTAGAGTTCTTTGTGGGCTTCTGACCATGTTTTGGGTAACGAAACAAGGTTAGCAGAAACCAAGGTTTTAGGTTTTGTTTAATTGTAAACATCCAGCTCAGTAAACGTGTGACACTCTTATTGTCATCATCTTTGTTCGGTTCATTTGTATTTGTATCAAATGATCAGCAGCTGAAATGATGGTGGCTGAAAATATTAGAAGCAATAACGGAGATGTGGCAGCAGCATCAGAAAGTTAAATCTAGGGAGGGTCGTTGTGACTTTTTCAGGGTTGATGCCAATCCTGATTGGTGGTAAAGAAGGCTGATAGCCGATATTTGAAATCAAAATGCATTTTCAGCAAAAATTAAAATCTCTGTGAGAACTTAGACGTACACAAACTTCAACACACAACTTTGTTGAAATGTTTTAAAGCTAGTGATGAATTATATGAAATCAGTTTTGCTTGATCTTAACATAAAACATCTTAAAAACATTATCTTGAAGAGAGGCTTAATCAGTTCTGAACTTGAGGTTTTCTGGGTCGGCGTCAAACGAGCTGTCAGTTTCCACAGCTCTGGTTATGATGCAGCTCAATCATTTCCACGTTAGTAAACGCTTAGTTGGGCGCATTCACGCCAAACGGATGTAGACATCATCTACGCTGCATCAGAAACGCGATAACAGAATTAGAGCAACAAATCCAACTAGAGGCTTATGAAGATGAAAAAACTATAATAGTTAAGGGAAAAAAACTGACCAACATCTCCTCCCTTCACTCCTTTGGAGGAGCTGCTCTCAGTATCAACAGAAGGAGGGTCAGTATGAATGGAAATTGCTGCTTCACATCCTCTAAACCATCCACCGCTTGACTGTTACCTTGGCAACATGTCCATAACCTTGTGCAAATAACTTGCGGTGGAGGAAATGCTGAAAGGGGGAGGTGAAGGGAGCATACAGGGAGCAATGGGAATGTTTGCATATTTGTTAGGTTTGAAAAATTCAAAGCATCAGGCTAGAGAATGTTGTTTAAATGAATTTAAGATTCAATGAAAGAAATGATGACATTCTACCAAAAAAATTGTTGAGGTGACATGACATCAGTGTTTGCTTCATCATCTTCTCACGGTATAAAATGCAACGATTTTTAAAATTTTTGATCCAAAAATGCAGGTTTACTGCTTACTGAGTTTACTTTTTCAGGTATGATGATGAAACCATTTGTACTGCAATTTATCTGATAGCTATCACTTATAATGTTTAATTTGGCCTAGTTTACTCTACCAATCCATACTTCTCGTTTTTACTGTAACATACTATCTTAAAGGCTAAATTACATGTTTAAATGTCAACTTAAAGACTCCATTATGTACACAGCTAAAATAGGTTTCAAACGTACTGGATTCACTTTAACTTCAAGATAAGACGACTTTAACTGCATCTGTACTTTAATCTTGTCATAATCCCAGTAAGTCTGCCAATCTAGAAACGTATCGAAAGCCAGAGTTGTGCAATATTGGAGTGGAGGTTTGTTCGTGCTTTCAGCTTCATGACCTGCAGATGATAAAACAAAACCACAGTGGTGTGACCACAAAGTAGAGTATAGTTTATTTGATTTTATCTAAGGAAATGTATAAATAAATGCAAGATATTGACTCTGATAATTTGACCTATAATCTATAAAACCAGTAGTCCTGGTATTGTTATCATGGGGATGTCTCCTTGTCATCAGGGAAGTTTATTGACAGATGACCTGGGGCCTCATCTACAAAAGTTCCCACGCACAAAAAAGTTGCATACACCATTTTCCACGCACACCTGGGATGTCCTAATATCAGCTTTGCGTAGATTCGTGCTGTCAGTTGACAGTTCCCAACTTTAAAGGAGTGAAACTCGCTTTTCTCCATCAAAATAGGTTTCCCTAAAGTAGTCGAGAGGGATTTGAAAATAATATTTTTTCACTCCTTTGAGCACTTTTGATTTGAACGATGACACAAAACCACGTTACCTAATTTTCCCACGTCTTAAAGTCATGACCACACTAAATCTGAAATGAACTGATAATTTTCCTCTCTTAATGTCATGTGAAAATGTTAACACACATCAAGTGATCAATTGCAAAATGCAGATGTCCATCACGTGAAATGAAATAAACTCTCGTCCCTGAGAAGAAAACAGTGTTGGATGGTCATATTAATTAAGAGCAAGTCACATGAGATTACTTCTAAAATGAAAATATTAGACAGTTGGATACATTCTCCATAAATGACAATATAAAAGCTTTGGTCCAACTAGAAGACACTTAAGGGAGCGTGTCTTCAGGGACCACGCTGGCATGCTGGTCCAAGATGACGACTGGATCTGTTGCTGAATTTGAACCTGGGAGACTGAAGCAACACCAGATCATAATTCTGCCGCCGCAGGCCTGCGTGGTTGGTGATCCACCAGGTACGAGTTGGGTGGAGCGATCAGCCGTGATCAACCATCCTAAACGGCGCGTAGAGCCCAGGTTATACAGTAACTTTGCGTCAGGGCTGTTGATAATCAGCTCACTGCTAGAAGCCGAGTTTGTTTGCTTTGTTTACCTTTCTGTTTCCGTCTCAGACCGAGTGGTTTTCCTGCCGGGGACGTTCCAGAACGTGAGCGTCTCGGAGAATGAGACGGTGACGGCCGTGGTGTCCAGGATCCCCCCGGAGGTCGCCTTCATCACTCTGCAGTTTCACACACAGCACCGCAACGCCACCCTCTCCTACACCCGGGTGAGAACAGGAACCAGAGTTACAAGATCTCTTCTTGCTTGCTTGTTTTGGCGCTAGACAGAAACGTGGCACCAACCCTTCTGTCCACGCTTTCAGCTCGGACCTTGACAGCAACACCCGCGACATACAGCGGAGTGGTTTATCAGTGTAGTAGGAAAGATGGGTAAAAATAGGACAACACTACTTTGAGTACCGGCATTTTTCTGTTCAGAAAATGGAGCTTTAAAACAAAGAATTCAGTACTTGTTGATCGCACTTTTGTTAAATGCTGTTGTGATAAACAATCCCCTGATGCCTTCCTGTTACTGTATTCAAAACAAATCATTGCTTTTATGCATGCAGCATTTGATTAACTAAACTGCTTAATCTAATGAAATGCAAGGAAATAGAGGACATACAGTATTTGCTTAGTCTCAGATGAGCAGCTGAGCGTTTCAGTTCAGATGCCTGTTTCAGGCTGTAGGTAGATGTTTGTTTGTCCCTCAAGGTCGCTGATCTCAGTCGTGATTTTTACAAACACTGTACACTGAAATAGAGTATGTTTGGATAAGGTCTCAGGCTCGGTGACGTAAGAGCTAGAGACAGAAATTTTCAGCTCAAATCAGTAAAGCGAATGCATTTACCCTTTAAACTTCTCCACATCTTTAGTTGATTGATTTCTGGTAATATTGTGGTCATGTGACACGGTAAAAATGCCAACTTGACGAGAAATTACAGGCATGTTTCGTAGTGTATCCACAGGCTGTTAGTTCTGCCGCCGGGTCATGAATGAGGCTCTGTGAGCGAGGTCGTCTGACCCCCTGAGAGGAGTCGCAGTCAGCTGATGAACGGTCCACGGGTCACGAGCGGCAGACAGGGCGTCCCCTGAGGGGGAGAAGACGCCCGGCGTTGCCGTAGTCCTGCAGCGGGCCCTGGGTGCGGTCGGCACCAGTCATAAATCCAGCAGATGAAACTTAGCTTCATTTATTTACTCAAGAAAACAAACCCACATGATCAATGGCTTTTCTCGACATTAGAAAACCTCTCTCCTAAAAAAAAAGGAGCTTTCTGATGCAAATGAGAAGAAAAATAGAGAAAAGGAGGAAGTGCGTTTTTGCTTTCAAGCAAAAATGAGTAGAAGTTAATCAAAAGTGACGCTTGAGCTTCCGCTTCTCTGAAATCTTTCACTAGTTTGTGCGTTTTCTTTCTTTTTATCACCATGACTCATTCAGAAGTAGTAAAGCAGTGGTTGTTTTTTTGTCTTGCTTTTAGCTACGTTTACTGTTCATTTAATCTCTGGATTGTTTTTAAGAAAGCAGAAGTGAAAAATCAACCAGATAGACTCGACTCTGTTCGGAAATTGAAAATGCTGCTCAATCCATCGCTGTCGTCCTCGTTTCCTGTTGGCAGCACGCTTGTCATTAGAGCAGTTTGCCACTGCCACAGCAGCACCCCCACCCCCCTCGATAATGTCCACATTGTGGTTGAACTGAAAGTCTTCCTGCTGTTGTTGAGCAATCATCCGTCTCTTTCTCACTGAAAATGTAGCGTGCGGGTGATGGGCGCCCGCCTGCTTTTATTCACAAGTATATTTCCACACATGACAAACACAGCGGCTGTGACGTGGTTTCAGAACGGCTTCGTGTCAGACACGTTTGGTGCGATGCGTTGAGGTCTGGGGGCTCTGATGCGGCTGCGGCACAGCCACGCCAGGACATTTTGATCAGCTCGGGAGTGAAATCTTTCCTCGGTGATGGTGACTGGTTCAGGCCATGAGGCGGTGAAGCACGGTAGCTCTGCGTCCCTCTCCACATTCTGGATCCCTTTTCAGGATTCCCTGTTCACATCGGCTGTCAAAGTAGCTCTAAACCACAGCAGCTGTGGATGTGGATGTTTAATGGTCTAATAACTGCTGATCAGCAGAAGAACATTGTGTTTTTCTGTTGTGTGACTTGCATGAAGATCAGATCACATTTTATGGTAAATAAATGCAGAAAAACTCAATTCCACACTTTCACAATAATTTCACATGGTTTTCTTTTTTTTTTTTTTGCTACTGTCTGTCCACCCTCTCTTTATTTGCGTCATGTTTTTGGTTATTTAAATATATAACATATTATTTATATATATATATATATATATATATATATATATATATATATATATATATATATACGTAATGTTAATGACATTTCATCGTCACCATTATTGTGATGTGAAATTGGAAAAAAAGAGGCGAAAAAAAAGGTCTCAGACAGAATCTTTTATGATTTAAAAAGCCTTAGTCGCTTCCTAAATCAGCCAGGCACTCCAGTTTCATTAAATAGCATTTAATCCAACAAGGAGAAAGAAAGAGCGTATTTGTCTGAAACTGTTTCTACTGTTAACTGCAGTGGGACAGTTTGTAAATTATCTTTAAAAGGCTAAATGTGTTTTTTTTGTTTTTGTTTTTTTTCTGGATCAGTTTCATCCTGGATAGAGAACAAGTCAGTGCTGATGTTTGACAGTCTTTCACAGATGTTGGTGGCTCCAGAGGAGATGTCTCATGACTTCAAAGCTCCGCTGTTTGTCTTCGACATCGACTGTGAAATTAACATTTGTGATTTTTGGATGAAAGGTTACGAGTTTTCTGTTTTTTTTTGCCATAAAATGTGTTTAAACATTTGTGTTCCACTCAGGGTGGACTGTAGACTCTTTGATCTCTTGATTAGCGAATCATTTTAATAAGAAACGGCTGACATTCAGAGACGCACTAATCTTTACACGCTCAATAAACCAGGGTTTTTGAGTTTTTTCTTAATCATTTTGAATTTGCTAACAAAAGCAATCTCTGCTGGCGTCAGATGCCAGGGCCGGGTCCGTCCCTGACGGCGGTGGACTCGGGGCTCCTGTCGACTCTGCAGCCGGGCCAAACCTCGCAGTCCTTGTTCCTGTCTTCCCCTGGCGCCGACACGGTGGCGGGCACCGGTGTCATCCTGTCCTACTCCAGCACCGGTAAGTCCTTACAAAACATCCCAACGTGCTTCTGACAACAAGGAAGTTGCACACCGTCGCTCACGAGGGCAGTTCCTGTGAAATCACACCACAGGAGGTTTCACCACAGCCTGAGTGGGAAGTGTCAGTTGATTTCACACTTAAGGAAATGTGTGCAGACCGTAAGGCCTTGCACTGATTGTGTGTGGCTGTGTATGCACCTGTGTTGAAACACTCTTAAACCAGTCATCCTCACGTGGCAGGGTGCTGCGAAATCTCAGGGAAGCTTCTTGCATCTTTTCCTTGAACATTCCCGTCATTAATGTGGACTTGCTGTTTCAGATCCAGTCCCCGGAGCCTGCAACCTGGAGTTCAGCCTGGAGGTGGACCCAAACATCTACATTCACTACAACCTCTATGAAACCACCATCCGTTTCGCGCCGGCCAATTTAGGACGAGAGAGGTAAGGCGCGCTGACTGGCTGGCAGCGTTTGCGCAGCTTCCTGTTGAGCCTGTTTGGTTGCCAGCGGAGCCCTCGTGTGCCGAGACTTGTTCACAAGCGCTTTGTTTGTCCAGCCGCGGTGTGAAGAGCTCGTGCCTTCTCTGTCACAGCCCCGCCTCCCCTTCACACTCAGGTTTTTGTTTTTTTTTCCATCTGATACTGTCAGATTCACTTCCTGCCAAGTCTGTAAATGTACTGAGATGAGTTTAGTTCATCTGGAGGGTTTACTGGGTAGAAAAGTTGGAAATATGCAGGTTTGGATTTCCTTCATGGCAGCCAGGTGGAGATAAATGCTGTGATAAAAAATGCTATAATTAATAAAATGATGAAATTCATTTTCCTCTGGATGTCGAGTCACTTCAGAGCTCATTTCACTGATTGTGGACTTTTTTTTTTTTGTGTCCAAATTCCAAAGAGCGTGCTTGTAATGTACCAAATTAAGTTTTTAGCTCCTTAGCAACCGATGTTTGGGCCATAGTTTCCTTTTTGTAGTGTCTCTGGCCGTTGTGGAGTTGACGTTGAGCAGAGCTTCATCTGAACGTTTGGCTCGGTTTCAAGCTCGTGTTTGTCATCTTGTTTGGCACGTCTGACCGGAATAATTCAGCGTTGCGTCAGGTGACGGGACGGTCCGACGACCACGTTTAAGCTGCGTCAGAATGTATATGTGTGTGTAGAGAGTTATTCCGCTCAAGTAAACTGGCATCGGCCAGTTTTGTCTGTTGAGGAGCCTCGAATACTCAGAATGATAGGTTCAGCATCGGTGCTCACAGCGAGTAAGCATCTAATCTCCTGGGGGGTTTGTGTGTCTAGTTGTGTCTAGCTCGTGTGTCTGTTTGTGAACTTTGTCATACAGTTGAGGCTCAAAAAAAAGGAAAAAAAAGCAGGTGCCGAGAGGTGATTTATGACCTTGGCAGCAGCAGCTGTTTGATCGTCTACGTCAGCGCTGCTTT
>JAOWBL010000016.1:1384948-1421382 GCA_028564865.1 Zenarchopterus dispar
TGGATGGATGGATGGATGGATGGATGGATGGATGGATGGATGGATGGATGGATGGATGGATGGATGGATGGATACCAGTGACATTCAGACTTGTGTTGTTTCATTAACGGTTTAAAATCTAAAGCATGACTGATGAACAAGTCGGATAAATGTTTGGGGGTTTTTTTGATCGGCCAGTCACAACGAAAAGTTTACCACACTGATCTGCATGTTTGGATCAAACAGGCCTTGAACTTTGAATCTTTCCTGCTTTGCCTCCATCAGGCAGATCACCAAGTGTGGGATTTTCAATAAGCTACTCGGTTTTATTACTGAAACTCGACCGGCTGGATTCAGAAATGCTTCACCACGGTCACTTCAGCAAAAAACTGACACACAAAAAAAAGTTCTTGTGTCTAAAAATCAAAAATCTCATCTGCTTTAGGCCTGGCTAGTCAGGCAGCTGAAATAAAGACAGAAGGGAGGAACAGTAAGGAGCAGGGGTGATTTGATCGAGAAGAGGTGGATTGTATTTACCGAGGCCCTCTGACTCAAACAGGTAGGTCTCCTCCACGCCGATGTGGCGACACCAGGCCAGGAAGTTGGCGGTGTTGTCACGGGCGAAGAAGGAGCCTGGGGAGGCGTCCCGCTTGCATGAAACCTTCCTCATGGGAAAGAGCTGAAAAGAGGGAAAAAGGAAAATGGCAATTTCAAAGTAGATGTGCACATACAAGTAGAGGAAGAGACCAAATTAGTTCATTTTGTTGGCTTTTGCAAGATCCTTTCAAATGACCAGACCTCTGTTTCTGGTTGTGCTAGAGAGAAAATTCAAACGGTTTCTGGAGGTAAAGATGAGCTTTACTTTGTGTTTTATTGTTAAAACAAACAAACAAGCATTTTTGCCCTAAAAACAGACAGAAAAATCAGCTCTGCCTCATGACGTGCACATAGTGACATGCACATGGTGAGGTGAAAAATAAAGGATAAAAGCATTCACAGTATGATTTCTGACTCTGTTAGAGCCAAAATAACAACAACAATAATAATAAAAAGTCTAGGTAGATTATATATTTGGGGGATTTCACCCCCAACCGGTCGAGGCGGATGGCTGCCCCTCCCTGAGCCTGGTTCTGCCGGAGGTTTCTTCCTGTTAAAAAGGAGTTTGTCCTTCCCACCGTTGCCAAGTGCTTGCTCATAGGGGATCCTTGGATTGTTGGGATTTTCCTTGTAACACTGTTTTATCTTTACCCTACAGTGTGAAGCACCTCGAGGCGACTTTTGTTGTGAATTGGCGCTATATAAATAAAATTGAATTGATAAACGGTTAAACCCACGCAAACCAACATCACCCAGTCACAGATTTCCAGCCAAATTCATCTCTGTGTTGCCTACTTAAACATTTGCCGTTTCTGAACATGCACTGCATCAAGAAGTTGCTGGTCGTGGCTCAGGAACTAAAACTGGGACGGCCAACAGAAAGCCCGGCCCGGTAAGTTTACTACTTATACCACCAGATCATTTGGAGTCTGAAGCGTGGGCTGCAGGGCAGCGAGTGAACGCAGCTCGAGTGTAATCCAACTAGCTGCCCTTTGGATGGATGGCTGTCCAGGCTTTTCGTCTGCTCATGCCTGACTCACCTTGGTGAGAGCGGAGGGGCAGCTCTGGGCGATCTTCGTCTGCAGCACGCCAATAAGCTGGCAGAGTTTGACGCCGTTGTTGAGTTCCTCCATGAAAAACTCGGCTCTGACCTCCTCGCCTGGAAAAAAAAAAAAAAAACAGCAGTGAATGTTAAAGACGTACTAAGCCAAACAGATGTCTGACTTTATTCAAACACTCTCCTCAGATAGTAGGATGCCACAGTCAACATTATTTGCACCTCAGGAGTTTGTGGTTCTCCCATGACTCAGCAACTGTAAGTCGATGCCTGAGGGGACTCCCTCGAGACCACTAACCAACTCGGTTCACACCGGGAACAAAGTCTACAGAACACTCAGACTAAAAGAGAGGGGCTGCTCCACAAAAGTTGATTTTCCACCCAACAAGGGCGACCCCTGAGACCTGAAACTTCATCCACCGCTGTTTGCGCTGCATCCGGTCTCCAGGACTGATGACCAGAGGAGTTTTGAAAACCATCCAGAAAAGTGGCGTGCGGGTCATCGTGCTCACAGGGCCTATAACTCATGCTGAGCGTTAAATACCTGCCCTCATTCCTCATGAGAACAACTGAATAGCTGCTTGTGAAAAACAGTTTCAGCACCACACAATAGAGTCAGTTTCTAGTCAGCTTCTGTTTCCCCACTGCTCCATTGTACGCTGAGGGACAATAGATGTGGGTATAATGGAAGAGACGGCTGAAATGAAGGATTTTGTTCCTCCCCTCCTTTCTGCGGTTTCCTGTGAGCCGGCTGGAAAAGGCAGCATTAAAATCCAATTACACGCCGGATCGTGTCCATGGTGCATCGGTAGTTTCCTGGCCTGGAGGGGGGAAGCGGTGAACATCCAACACTCCGACTGTTTACCCACAGATGCGCACGTGAACCCCGGCGGGCAACCGAAACTCATGTGCAGCGCTGCACCTACCCAGCATGGCAGAGAGCCAGATGGCCAGATCCTCCTGCATGGGCACCAGGGTTGCCTCATGTCGCACAGCCAGCCACTGGTCGTACTGGAAGACGTCGGCGAGACCGGGCCCATGCCGCTGCGCCAGCGGGCTGCGAGGGCTCCTGGGGCTCAGCAAGGGAGCGTCGAACTTCTCGCCGAACCAAACCTGGGGAGAGAAAGGAGACAACATGTGGCGGCGCCCCTGGAAATCTCATCAGAGCTTCCTGAGAGTTCAAGCGCTGCTTCGGTAGAGAGATGAGGGCTGGTGTGTTTGTTATTGAAACATCCACGCGGTCTCATCAGTGAGGTATTGTGTGAGTCACCCGCGCACCATGCACGACCTACGATGTTCCTGGAAACGATGGCTGGGTGAATGCTGGCAGTTGTTCTGCTGCTCAGTGTTTAGAAGCAAACGCCGCGGCGAGAATCGGTAACGTTTCGGTCCTGCACCCTTTCTGTGTGACGGAGGTCATCACGCTAAAGTTCACATGTATGTTTCACCGTATTCCCTCTATCCTCAAAACCATCTTCATCAGTTTACCTGAAAAATTAAACGCTCACTGAGACAGGCTGTTTAAAAATATTTGGCTTAAAATCTAAAGACTAACAGCTAGACTGGAGACCGTCTGAGCGCATGGAGCTCTGGTTCAGTCTTCAGCGCCTGAAGCGAGATGGTGATCATGGCTCTTGACGTTCATGTCCCATCAGATCAGCCTCCGTCGGCTCTCTCTCTCTCTCAGACACAGAGTTTCTCGCCTCCTCCAGTCCCTTCAGCTCAGAACTAAATCACTATGAGAAAGGGGATCTGTTTAATAAGTTTTATGGGAAGAAAATGTTTACTGGCAGGAGGAGGGAAACCAGCACCAGATGTGTACTATGACCATTTCTCCCGACATTACATAAGTCACTTCCAGAGCAACTGCGCTTGTTGGGTTCGTTGACATCTGTGTACGATTCAGTGTTTAGCATTCGTGCTCGTCACATGCCACTGAGCAATAATGGGACATTACATCCACTGAGCTGAAAGGGTTACTGTGCTACAACAAGGCCCCGAATTCATCAGCCAGCCAACAGGAAACCTTGTGGGCAGCGGAGCAGACGGGCTGCAGTTCCAACACTGCTCCAGCAACACTGATCAGGACTGTTGGGGTCTGGATCAACCAGATCCTGATCGTCTCTAACAGACTACACCGTCCCATGAATGATCACCTTATACCAACGTTTCTTAGAAACAACATTAATGGAGATAGAAACCTCAGAGAAAGCAAAAATTAAAGGTTAATGTGTGGACACTTATTTTTATGACTCCTGTCCAAGTGGACGATCCACACACACTAAAAACTGGTGTCACCTATGTAAACATTCATGCCATGTCATGTTTTTGAGCTTAGCTGTTGGACAATTTTAATTCTGCTTATAGAATAAGTAAGGCTCATTAAAAAGAAAAAAAAATATCAGAGAAATGGAGCTTTAATTATTCAACACCACACATTTCCACCAAGCAGCTCCACCTGGTCGAAGCAGATGGTCGTCCTCACCGAGCCCGGTTCTGCTCACATCTCCTCCTGCTAGACTACATTCCCATCACTATCACTTTAAAACATCAAATATCATTTGTTATACGCCTGATAAACCCACTCAAAAGACAAACTCCAATATATGGATTATCCTTATCCTTCAAACATGCACAATTCCCATGAATGGATGATGAATTTTCCTAAAAAAGCAGCCAGTTTGCAGGTATGAGTGGTGGACCGGTGAAATGCTAGTGTGGATGCAGACTGGTTTTGTTTCAAAACGCTGGATTACAAATCCAGAGTTCCCACATAGTGGACTGATTTAGTTTAGCATTTACTATTAAGAGGTTCTACTTTTGTATTGAAACTAAACTTATTTATATTTAAAATTTTCCTCATCATTCGTCTGATCTCCATGAAATTAAAGACGCGTCATATTCACCATCAAAAATGTACCAATCAAGTATTTTCATCACTTCCACTGTTACCGTGGCAACAAAGGGGGGTATTAAGGATCAATTTTTTTGCTTCTTTGTGCACACTTTAATCAAACTGAAACATACTACACTTTTTAACTTCAGTTAGGCTACATTGTCTAATTTCTCCGTAAAGTGCTCCAAGATTACTTTTTGCTACAAACTTATACATTCAGTTGATACAGTAGCAATTTGAATGAATAAGGAAATAAGTTGACTGTAAATGAAAACTGTAACTGTTTTGAACAGAATAATAGTCACAAGCTCAAAATTCAAGCAGGTCGGGGTGGCATAAACACCTGATCTTGGAAAGTGAAAACCTCGCCACCCTTCGAGGGACACGCGTTACGTAAGAGTGGAGGAGGGCGGGCTGCCAACGGCGCTCGGCCTGATCCCAACCATGATGTGCGTTTGTGTCTCCACATCCAGCTACCGAGCAGCAGCATGCCGAAAATACGTCAAAGATGCTGCGCAGATGAGCAGAGTGAAGATAATCCAGCCTGGGACAGCATTCAGCCTCCCAGTGAACACCTTTTAAAGCTGACTAACGCTGCCATCTAAAACAGGAGCAATCTCACTTAATCTTTTTTCTGCTTCCACCTCTTTCTTCACCGAGTACGGGAATGTAGACTGGTAATCCAGCAAAGAAACGCCAAATACTGAGATCCTAAAAGTATTTGCGCTTGTGTCTACCAATCAGGCCTCAGTTTCTGATGCTCTTAACTTGAGCCACTTACATTAAGGCTGAATAAACTCCCTAAAATAGGCAGCAGCAGTGAAGGAAAAAAATAACAAGGATTCCTCTTACAAGGATCTAAAATCTCCCACTGTCATGTTCATGCTTATCTGCATCAAAAATCAGACATTAATCTTACTTTGTCCAACTTTCCAATGAGCTCTTGTTTTGTTTAAGCGTCCCACGGCCGGGTCACTGACCTTTAACTAACCCAGAAGCGTTTACCCGAGCTGAACTAACAAGCTAACGTTGCCCTTTTTAGATGCTTACAGAACTTAAAGCTTCCCTTTTGTTCGTTTTAATCCCAGAGTTCAGTCAAGAATTACGACATCATAAATTACAGAGTTCTGGAAAAGTCAAAGCATTATATCAGAACTGAGACCACTTGGAGGTCTGTTGAGGGGTCTCGAACTCGAGTCCTTGAGGGCCGCTGCCCTGCAGGTTTTGGATGTATCCCTGCGGCAACACACCTGATTCTGATTAGAGGTCATCATCAAGGTCATCAACAACTCTGTTATTGACGTAATCATTTGCGTCACAGAAACATCTAAAACATGACTGTGGCCCTCGAGGACTCGGGTTCAACAGCCCTAGTTAGGTGAAACTCAGAGTGCCCTATGTGATGTATTTCAGGTGCGGCTCCGACCTCCGTTAAGTCCTTGTGAGCAGTTCTGCTCGTGTGTTTGAAAACAAACAGCTGCACCTAAACAGGTAAGCACATTTTAGGATGTTTTTCTACTGAGTCAGGAAGACCAGACCTTGCAGGTTGTCAAGTCCTTAAAGAAAAAACACGGCGTGGAGAAACAAGTTTGTTGGGGTAACTTCAAGGAAACATGTGCCTTCTTTATGTGTACAGTTTCCTGAGACCTTAATGATTTTTTTTTAATCAATATACAAGTGAAATGGTAAAAAAGCATCTTCAACTACATGTTTTCATAAGGGGGCGGTGTCAGCCTCTTAAACCCTGCTCCTCTACGGTGCTACAGCTTTGCTACAAACTTCAGACGTAAAGCAACAACAACATGACAAAGTTTGTGGAGATAAACTTGATAAATATACTCTGACCTCAGTGTGATGACAAACACCCTTTAAACAGCTTATTGATGTACTTATTTTCATTATAATTCACCCTAAATGCAGTCATTAAGGGATCCTCACCTCACCGAACATTCCCGAATTTGGCAAAGTTCACAAAAGCTAAGTAAGCAAGTTTAAAGCCAACAAAACCTCAGCTCCCGTTAACCAGAATCAGAAATGAGCAAGGTAAAGCCAAAATCCTGACCCGCTGACCTCTCCACCGGCTCAAGTCTTCACAACTTTACACAATTATAGGTGTTCAGAGCTGCCAAAGACGTGAACATCCCATGGAGGTGCGTGAGACCTTCATGGCTAGGGAACATTTGGGGGGAATTCAGGATTGTTGTGGAGATCAATTTCCACAGTGATCGGCTCAGTCTCTGACTACAGTGGACATGTGTTGATTTGTGCGTCACAGCGAAATCGATTTGACTTCTTTGAACTGCAAGGTCTGCAAGGTCATGGAAGAGCCACAAACCATCACTCCGCCGCGTAAAACCGCTACAGCAACCGAGCTGCTGAGTTCAAACAGTTAAACCCCACAATAAAAAGACGATAAGGCCCTCATGTCCCCGATCACTGATGCGGATCTGAAAGGGTCAGGCTGCAAATGTATATTTAGCATTTCTGGGATGTTAAACCCACTTGCAACTATCCCAAAAGATTTGAAATACTAAAACCTGCAGACATGAGCCTTTGGTTGTGTTTTCCAGATGAGTGCATACGTTACTTATACTTCCATGAGTGCGTGCATCATCGGCATGGGTGAACGGAGCAGCCAGAGCAGCCAGAGCGTGAGCGGATATCGACTATGACGCTCTGAACCAAGCTCTGGATACAGCTGCAGTGTCACAGTCGGACAGGGATCGATATCCTCACTGGCTGCCTCTGGTAACACTCGATATGAAAAGGTAGGGCTCATTGCACCACCTCCCTCTGGTTCTGGTACTACAACACATTACCATATCGTGACAGACAACTGAAACAGGATTTCATTACATTTGCTCGTTAACCGTTGTTAAACCACAGCTGCTGTTTTGCACAAAAACACTTTTATTAGCACTAAATATGGGAATCATCTGCAGCATCCGACCACAGCTCACTAACAGCTCTGCTGAGGCTCTTTACAGCCTGATCAATCCATCACCATCAGTCTGACGGGCTTCCCACCGCATCTCATGTGATTCACACTGGGACACATATTTTGCACATCTGCAGTCCAAGACAGATGTGAAGAACCTCAACTTCCCCGAACGAAGCCCTCATCTCAGGGAAGTGTTGTAAATGTGATGAGTTTGTAACAGGATCCGTTTGTTTTTGTGTGTTTTGGGACGGCCGACACTTGGTTACTGGGAGGGGATGGGAAAAGCAGCGCTGAGCTTTCCAACCCTCCAGAAAACGTGAGGGGAAACTCCTCAGGGTCCCAGCAGAGGAACGTCAGACACGCAGAACAACAACAAAACGGCTCGCTGTAACGCAGGTGGGCTCGCCGCAGTTGCCGAGCAGCAGACAGATGTCTGCAGCTCCTTTAATCCCAGTAACCGTGGCGACTTCTCCCTCAGTTGTTGCACTCAGTGTTGGTGACTCACAAGGGTTCTAAAGACTGGAAGTCGAGTTGAGTCCAGCTGCCGTGAGCGTAAATCTGCACTACTGTTAGCGGTAAAATCAAGTCTTAGTGACGACTTGTAGGTGCTGATGAACTTACCTGGATGCCGGTCTGGACAGCCATGACGGTGCTCTCAGAAGACTCACTGCTTCATTCTGTTGGAAGATGAGAAACTGGTGAAAACAAATAATCACTGTGTCCCAGTTTAGCATCGCGTGCACAAGAAAGTCCAGACAAAAGCATCTGTGTTACTGAGAAGTGCTTATCAAGATGCACATGGTGTGTGATCAGTCAGAAGTTCCTCTCAGCTGTGGCTCGGACGCACACATTCATGCATTAAATGTCTGAGTCCATCATTAAGAGTGTGAGGAGAAACCTGGACAGTCAGGTGCCGTTTCCATTTCTTTACATCAGCTTCTCGCTGCCTTAAACCTCATCAACTTGGAATTGTCCAACAAACAGCAGATAAAACCACCACAAACCACAATTTTTCCTGCTTTTGTTTTAGTTTGGAGGTTAAACGAGAAGTACGAGCTCTATTTACTCCTTATTAGCTTTAGAAAGATCTGCAAAGCTTTCCTCAGTTTCCCCTTGCTTTGTCACTCATCACCAACTTTAACACAGAAACTAAAGATGTCTTGTGGTTTCCAACATGCTGAACAATTTGTTAACTTGCACATTTGACCAAGTGTATTTCCTCATTCAAGCTTTTATTTCCTAATAACATAAGGTCTAATCCAACACTTCTCAACTGCTTCATAAATCAAGAATCTGTCTAATTATATTTTAAGGTTTACAATGTTCATATTTTTATGATTTGGCAAAGTGGACTTCCTGTTGTTCCTTCAATGACTTAACAAATGTTCAGAGAGAAGAATGAAGAGTTAAAGCTGCTGCCAAGGTTGTCCAGCATGTTAAATATTAAAACACTCTTTGGTCATAGAGGATCTTTCCAGACTAAAACTCCAACTTTACTCAATCTGGAACGACAACCAAACACTTAAAAAAAATTTTTTTTTTAAAATCTAAGTATGTCATAGTATTGTGGTGTTATACCCACTATACCTACAGTATAAAAAGACAAAGCGGTACTTCAGGTAATAATTCTGGCCTAAAGTTAAGATATCTTGTATAGCGATATCCTTTACAAAATGTTCCTTCAGTGTAACAGTGAATGCATTTATCACATGGTATGAGATGAAACCTTATTTGCAAATTACAACAAGCACCGACTATGATTCTGCAGAAAGATAAGCTGGAGTAGTTTTCATATTTATTTGAATATTTCAGCTCTGTTTTCATTGAAACTCTGGAGATGTCGGAAAGATTGAGACCAATATCAAGATGAGATAAGATCCCCGTGAGCCTGAATATTACATGTTTCTATTGAAGAATTTTAACTGTTATGCATGTATTTCTGTGTTTGGTTATTTTTTACTTGTGTCTTTATATACTTTAATCAGTTAAAGGTAGATAAATAGGTTTATTAACTATATAAACTATTCTGCATATACACATTTGACTCTTTTTTTCTTTGCTCAAACTGCACTTAGATAACAGATACAGAAATTACTTATATTGTAATGAATTAAGACTTTTGGACCGTTTACAATTATATTAGAGAGAAAACATCAAACCCAGAATTGGGAAGAAACCAATTAATCATTTTTGTTTTTAAAGTCCCCTGAGTAACCATGTCTGCTTTTATAAACTGCTGTTTGCTTCCTACTCACACAAGACAAACAGTTGAGCTTTGAGCAACTACCAACTAAAATCAATAATAAAAAAAAAAAAAAAAAAAAAGGTCAAATGAATCAATACTGGAAATAAGTAAGGGCATGGCCTTAAATTCAATAAATTCCTTTTCTCACCAGGTCTTACACAAGAGCCCCGATTAAAAAAAAAAAAATACAAGAACGACCTCTTTCTGAACTGGACCCACAAAGCGACTCCAAAGCTCCACTCAGGACACAGCCCGATTATCCAATCTACCTTTTCAACTAATTTCAAGCATGTGGCCTTTCAACTCCATCCTTTGATCATCATCACCGAGGTTTACAGTTTGCATTCACTCTGTAATGACTGCGCAATCTAACTTACAAGAGATGATTTTTCATGTTTAAAAATTCCCACCGGCTGATCACCTGGGAGAAACGACTCAGGGTCGGGACGAAACACAGGAAGGACAGACAGACAGGACAAGGCTGCGACCGGCCGCTCAGGATACAGCAGCAAGGACCTCGTTTTCTCTGGATCCAAACTTTCTCACGAGGAAGTGGCGGGGTTAGTCTGAGTTCTGCTCTCTCCCCTTTTCCCACACAGGATGTGCGGGATTACCCCGACCCTCCACTGTCCCCGAGGGTGTGTGTTTGACAAAGAGAGGCGTGGGTGGGGGGGAGAAAGCAATCACGGGCACGTAGCTCCTAATAACACTGCTGATTTGCTCAAACACAGCTGAGGCAATAGTCGTCCATCACCAAGACACCCCATCCCTCCCAATTCCCTCTTCTCCCCCAAACACACACACACAAATCAGCTTACAGCAACAACAGTGGCTTGTGAAACTTACATTTTGTTGTTGTGTTGATGTCATGCTCAAATTGAGAAAAGTGGTTTTATAAAAAGAAAAAAAACCCTGCAATTATTCCATCATTTGTTCTTTAACGGCCTGTCAGAGAGCTGCATCCAGTCACCCGACACCAAACTGCGACCCACAGTAGGGAAGATGCAAGTCAGCGGGCAAGCAGAGAAGGACGGGACAGAGAGGGTGACAACCCGATAGGACTTACCTCAGGACGAAAACGCTACGGTACCGAGGGAAGACACTTCAGCACACAACTCTGATCAGTCTCGAAAGTGCATCGTCATCCACACGGAGCCCAAACGCTGCTCTATGTTCAGTTGAGCTCTGCCAGAGCGGCTCCAGCCTCTGTGCTTCCACGAGTGAGCGGGGAGGGAAATGTGCCGAGAGTGTGAGGGAGAGGGAGGGAGGGAAGATGGATGGATGGGAGGAGGTGCAAAAGGAGAGCCCTGACTAATGAAGTGGCTACGCTTCACTAAGCTCTGACCCCCCCCTTGTGCCCCCCCAGCCACCAACAATCCTATCACAGCGGGACCCTCTCACAAAGCAACCATTGTTTTGTTGGCTTTCCACCACACAAACAATCTCCAAACCAGGAAAACTCCAACCAGGATGCAATAAAAATGTAAAAACATGAGCTGGAGGTGGTGCAGTGGACTACTTCCACCTCCTTTTCAGCCACCACAACCAGACCGGTTCAACCTATCCAGCACACCTCCAACCTCCTAAACCGAAGCCGGCCAGAGGGTCGGAGGTGTGAAGTTGCACCCCAGTCCAGTCAGAGTCAGACTGGTGATTTAGGACAGTTTGGTCTCAAGCTCAAAGTGTCAAAACAGATGTCTGCAACAGCCATATGGGAAGTAAACCGCCAGAAAGAGCAAAAGGTACACGTGATGTCATGTGACTGAAGCAGGTGTAGGTTTCCCCAGCTGTTTAAATCAGCTTTGCTCTAATGAGCAGACATGTTTGACTGAACTTGGTGGATTAAAACCAGCATCCTTGTAATGATGTAAGGGATGATGCATATGACACTTATAAGTGTTATTTAAAGCATTCTTTAGAAATTGCCTCACAAGACAGCCTTTAAAATGTCAATGAGAGGAACGATCCAGAAATTCTCCTCTTCTAAAAGTCAGCTTGAAGGCATTACATGAGGGCTCGCACAACAACAAGGGACAAAGGGCAAATCTCTGGCTCTGGACTCCAGTTGTTTGCATCTGGGGCCCCAGCAGAGCTTGAGAGCGCAGCTCCCTGCAGGGACCAAAGGCACCCACTCACAGCGAAATGTCACGCACAGAGGAGAGTTAGAGGGTTGAGGCCAAAAAAAAAGAGGCCAAGACAAAACCCGTTTTATTATGCTGGTGAACTTGGGAGTTGTACGCAGGAAAGGGCAGGGATGGAGTCGGTGGCACGGAGCACGACCACGCACATTCTCCAACGGTCACTCGAAAGGAAAAGAAAAAAGAAAAAGTCCCACAATGCCGGTCTTATGTCGAAGTCCTTTTCACCTTTGAAGACTGTTTCCATCCCATTACAATTATTCCCCAGTGCTTTCCTCCTCAGTGGTTTTGGTCAAAGCTTCGGTCAGGTCAGGCTAAGGTTTGGGTCAGGTTAAGCAACCACAAGTTTGGGTTAGTGATAAGGTTTGCTTCTTTTAAAGATGAAGAAAGAAACAGCAGCACTCGTTTATCACTCTGCTGTGTTATCTTCTTCTACCGTCACCTTGCTGCATCTGTCAACAAACAAGGTTTTACATCCAGAAGACTGGATTTTATGATTCTTCTCTCTCTCTCTTTTTTTTTTTAAGAGCCAAACAAACACAAAAAGTGTAAATCCAGCTTTTGCAGCCAAGAATAAAGCCTACAATTTGACCTGTATTTCTTTAGATGAGAACTTTGACTTTTTGAAACCTGATCAGGTTTTATGATCTTCCAAGAACATAAAGTACAGAAAACAATGCATATTTAGACATTTCAATTGTTCTACTGAGGGGTGATGGTGCCACCTCAGGCGTGGAATTTCCACAGTTTGTGCTCTTGCTTATGCAAACACAGATTTACAACTTTCACGGCCGGTTCAAATTTTTTTCCCCAAGAGTCATCATCAACCACATGAAGGGACGTAGGCGACCAGTAAAAGAACCAAAAGCTGCAGGTTGTGTATAACTAGCTTTTATGCTAACTATGGGCATGCTCCTCTGATGGTGCTTTAGGTGGTGGATTAATTCATTTCCATTTAATATTTTTTTAATTTAATTAAATCTAATCTCGGATCCAACTAAATGACAGAGTTTCACTTCAAAACAAGTTTCCTGAAAGGACCCACAACCGTCTCATCAAGAATGAGTCCCACATGGAGTGGAAGTGCTGTAATCTGGTTTTGTCGTGGTTTTGTTCTGTCCTCGAGTCTCACCGGTCGCTTTTTCAAAGCAGAGCGTTGCCTCCACGGCTGGATTCATGAGATTACCAGTTTACCCCCAAGGTCTGAGATCAGGATTGTGTGGTGCTCCGTTTGTCTGAAGACCTGCTGTACATCTCATCTGTCTTGTTTCACTAGAAAAAAAAAAGGATGAGTGATGTCAAATGGCATCACTCCACATCAAGACTCAACCTCCCCTCGTACGTGGTTCAAATCTCTTCTAAAATCCTCTGAACTGTTTATTTATGGCCGACTCCCTGCCAGCTCGATCAGCTGTGTGTGAGCGACGAGGCTTACCTGTGGTCCAGCGTCAGAATAGATTTGACATGTATTTTTAGCGGAGCTGAGTGGATGGTCGCTTCTAAACCACTCCACAGCACTTCCTATCTTAAGTCAGCTTAAGTCACACTTAAATTCCCCGAAAATCAGCTTCAGTTCACTTTCCTGCTTAGTACAGTTCATTTCGCCTGGTGTGAATGAAAGTTGTTTTTGGTGAAGAACAAAAAAATCCTACCAAAACCCCAAAGAACAGTCTGTTTTGACTGGAACCAAAGGACAATCTGGTGCTCTCCTCCCAGAGGCAAAAAAAAAAAAAAAGCCAAAGGCATCCAAACTCTATTAAACTGCATCTTTGTTTCATTTTCAAACCGAAGTGTCTCTAGTGTAACAGCTGAAGGTTCACCGTGTTTTAGACGTTTCCTTGCTCCAACACACCTGATTCACACGAAGGCTTTATTCACAGACTTGTGGGGACCTTGACGGCGTCCATCCATCTCAATCAGGTGAGTCTGAGCAGGAAAACATGCAGGATAGTGGGGCTCCAGGACTGGAATTAGTGAACACTGAAAGCATCCTGACAAAATACTTAACAAGCTACATGAGTTACAAAAGTGGGAAGATAAATAAGTTATAAACCAAAAGAACCCATCTGTAAGCCTGGTGGTCTACTCACATCATTCCCCCACCCTGCTGCTTTTGTTTACAAAAATAGAGCTCCACCATTCAATGAGTGTTGGCCTTGCTTAGACACATGGTCATACTTTTAAGTGGAACAAACAAGCTTGAACATCACCGATTATTTTAATAAGGTTTAAACAGTTCCTCCAGAAAACAGATCTCATGCCAAACCAAGATCATCCCACATTCCTCCAGTTACACTGGGATTAACCGAGTAATCGGACCCACTGCTCAGCACTGCAGAGCTTTATGATGCACAATAAAATACTCCGATGTGCAAATCAAAAACTAATTTGGGTAAGTTTCTCCAAGAGCAGGACTTTTTTCTGTGTAATGCTCACAAGCTCCTTCCTGCCGGGAAAAGGTCTTTGTCTTGTTCAAAATGAGCATCATGATAAACTGAGTCCGTTAACGGGTCCAACCAGGACTTCCCTGCAGCATGACCTCAACATAGATGCCGTCAGCGTGTTTTGTCGTGGGCGAGGGCCAGACATCTGTCCGCGTGTTGGGCACGCTGGTCGCCTCGAGTTCTGGTCGCAGCCAATAATCATTTAAGAGGATCAGCTCTATTCCAGACAGCCGAGCGCATCCATCTCTGTGACGCTTCGTCACAACAACAACAACAACACGCTGCACGTGGCACATGCGTGAAGCCTGCAGCGCTCCGGTGGTGCGTGCAAGCGCCCGTGCGTAAGTGCAAGAAGGTATTATGTAATGAGTTAAAAAAGGAGACTGTTTGGGCAGTGATGTCCTTTTGATTTGCTGCAGTTAGTGTCAGGGGCTAAAAATAAATGTACATAATTAAAAAAAAAAAAAAAAAAGTCAGATGACACATTAGTTTGTAAGCCAATAATGTCTGAATTAATTAAAAATAAAAGGGAGCTTTTCTCCCCTCAGTGGGGTGATGTTTCATGCATCACCATGTTCAACTTTGTTAATTTAAGCACATTGTTCAATAGTGCCACTTAGGTGAAAATCTGATTATTTTTAATGACAAAACTAAAACCGGTAAATCCAAGGTGTTCAATTATTTTTCTTTAAATAACTGTGCTGTTTGTCATTTCCATTCCCTCCTCTACACAGTGAGGGCTACTTTGGGTGGATGTCCACTTTACATGATCATTTTCTAGGGGAAGTAATGAGACAACACCTACACGAAGAATCTTGGGAAAGCAGCACATCTGGACATTGTGCCAAAGCTGAACTTTATGTAGATAAATGCTTCCAACATCAGGGTGTCATCTAATCAAAGTAGCCTTTATTCTCTTATGTAACTGCAGTCAATTAAAATTAAAAAAAAAAAAAAAAAAAAGTTTCTTTTTAACTGCACACTTATGTGACAAAAAGAGATGCATCTGCTCATGAAATTCATTGTGGTGTGATTGACATGTCCCCTAAAGGGTGATTTATGTTTCTATAAAGCAATTACACCCTGTTGGTGTCTCTTTCCTTCTGGCTTGAAAAGGATGACGAGGTAGCAGCAGCTAGAGGTACATACAAGCCAATACTAAACTGATGAATCCCATTTGTCCCAACACATACAACCAACTTCTGAGTCCCATCTGGAAGGTTATGATGTCAACGTTCTCACTTGTGTTGGACATACGACAGGTTCAACGTATACGTATAAACCATGCTATAACCACGATATCTCTGAAAATCTTCCAATGCCACTTAAATTCAGAAAAATGGAGCAACATGTCACAAACAACTAAAGTAAACCATTTCACAAGTACGCAGACCCGTCCGCTTTTGACACAATCTACAACAGTTGTAATAGATCATTACAAAAGCTGTGCTTAATTCATTTCCATTCAGGGGTCAACAAAGTATTTTTTGAATTGAACATAAACAACAGCAGTGTGGTCATGCTAGACATTAAGTTTATCTATTCTGCAAGAGAAAATGTTTCAGTAGCACTGGTATGACTTTTGAACAAACATTTCTGATACTTTGGTATTTCCAACATCTTAGACTGATATTCAAGAGTCTACAGGATGATGGAGATCAGACTACGTCACTGCGTAATGACACCACAGTGTAACCACACACACACACACATTATATATATGTAAAAAATATTGAAAGTAGTCTCATGTTTCTAGGTTATTCATCTAAAAAGGTGAGCATTGATTATTTTATTTCTAAAACATCATTTTATAGGATGAGGTTTTGTTTTTCAGAGGTTTGTGGGTAAAGTCATATGTTTGCATTCTTGACAGTTTTTCTGTGGTTTTCACATGAGAATTATTTTGTAACCCAAAATTAAGAAAAATACTGCCATATAAATTTTGGCCTTATGTCTCAGGCATAAAAACTAGAAGCGGTCCTTTCTCACATACATATCAAAGTCTCTATATGATGAACATAAAGGTTCTACTATGTAATAGTTTTCATGTGGAAACAAGGCTCTGTCTTTCTGCTTTTGGCTTGATAACGGACATGAATGAGTAATATCCCTGTGTGATTTCTCTTTAGCCAGCGTGACATGACTGCGAGCCAGAGTCCAGGACCAGTAAACCTCCTTCCCTGCAGTCAAAGGAGTTCTGCTGGACCCAACTAGTCCCTGGAGAATACCAACTCCTCCTCTACTAGACTCCTTCCTGCTGGGCCCTTTGTGTCTGGACTTAATTACCCCGTCAGAGAAGTGTTTCATTTAAAGCCTGGCCTCCCCCTTTTCAATGCAGATGGGGCCTGGCTGCTGTGTGGAGAAGGAAATTCATTTAGTTGAGGAGAATGAAAGAAAGTAAATAATGTCAATGCCCCGTCGATGAACTGAGCCTCACTTCTTTAATGAAACTTTCTAGAGCCATTTAGTCCCCTCCCCAGGTCGGTACAAGCCAACTCATCCTGGTTCTCCATAGTAAAATGCTGGTCCCCTTTCAAGTGGGATTAAGTTCCCTCTTGGCCTTGACCTTCTTGTCCTTGTTGGAGCAGCTTCTCCTGAGAGGTGAGACAGTGAGTAAAGCCCATCTTAAAAGGCTTCAATGAGGGGGAGCCACCTGCCAATCCCATTTTGATTTGTTGGTGCTAATCCACAGCTCACTACGCCTCACTGGGTCAGCTCCAGGATATGGAAGCCTCTTAGTGCTGACTCAGGATCAGACTTCCTACTCGGCTTTCCTCAACCTTGACCGGCACAGAAAACGACGCGAGCCGATTTCAGGTCGGCTGGTATTCAGAACCGACCTGAACCGACCACAGAAACACAGTCGGTCATGTACTTCCACTGACTTGTGCCCTAAAAATACATCTCATATTTAGTTTACTCATTTCCTGTTAGTCCGTCATTTTTGTGTTGAATCAAGAGGAATCACTAAGGACAGAGTATCAAGTTTTTATCATTGGTAAATGAAACCAGTGTAAAGAGCAGTTTCTTTACTCCGCTCAAAGTTACTTGAAGAGATGATCAGCACACTAACAAACCTGAAACCAAACACCATTTTATCAGGAGAGATTCTAATGAGTCTCTGTAGTGTGAACATACAGCGAGAAATATGAATGACTGCATCAGATAACCCGATCATCAGATGACCTGATCACTTAGCCTTTGGGGTTTAAAGTTCACTATGTCACAATAACCAACATTTGCAATCATGTCTAATTTGGACTATTGACTCTGAGCCAAATACCAACACTGATCCATTGGCAAAGTGCAGCAAACCACTATCTGACGGAGCTCCACAATGGCAAAAGAATGCAGCAGCTGCAATGTTTGACGCATCCCTTCAAACAAACATTTTCCACTTTCACAGTTGTTGCCCTCCTTGTGAGTTTCATCATCTTTACTAGTCAGCTGTCTGAGTCACTCAGGAGCACAGGACTGCTTTAAGATGCATCAGGCCTGGCGGGATGCCCACTATGAGCCATTTCTGCTGAACCCACAACTCCACTGACATCATCGCTGGCTACCAGAACACCTGATCAAACTGACAAACTGACTCGACCGTTGATATTTTGATTTGAAAATACATCACACTGCGTTCATTAAATGAATGGAAAGAGACATAACTGTGGAAGAAAGAAGAAAAGACATCCAACACAGAAACAGAGTTTGCTTATTCGTCAAAAGCTGCCAATGTGTCATTATAACCATCATAAGCTTAATGTAATCACAGCTTGTGAAAAAAAGGCCTTCTCCTGCACACAGACAGTAATGGCCTTAAAAATAAGGTTTAAAAAAATGACACATTTTACATGCAAAGACTTTTCAACAAACTGTTAAATGACCTTAGCAGACACTGATAGTCCAGACGACCTTGAGATAAACTGAGATTAACTTCTTAGAGTTATGTGTTGTTCAACTGCATGACTGAAGTTTAAAAGACTGCAAAAATGAGGAGAATAAATGAATGAATGAGATCTCAAACAAGTTTTGAAAAGACTTATGAATACTATAGTAATTGAAGAATAAACAAAAGATGCAGGACTTCAAAACAATGAAACAAAATCTAATATTTTGCATATTTTAATTCTACACTATGATTTGTTAAATATTTTCTGCAACTACTGACCCACGCATCTCTTTAAATACAATTCAAGTGTATAATTTAAGATGCTACATGCCATGAATTAAAACAAAAAAATCAATTGGACCATGCAACCATTCACAGTATATCCACACACAATCAGTTAAGACAAAGAAGGCTTAACAAGTTGAAATTTCACATGAGCACATATGGGCTGTGACACAGCGCGTGGACACAATGGAGATGATAATGAAATCTTGGATTACCCCTCATTTATTTAGGATGCAGCTTACAGGAACAGAGGGGGGTGTGCTCGGGGTAAGCGTGTGCATGTCTTAACTTCTTGGAGCCTCGGCAGGCCCAAACCGCGAAGCCTGATGCCAAAGATCAAGCAGATGGTGATTATGAAGATAGCTGGAAATGAGGTTGCTACTCGTGTGTGTGCTCATTTATTAAGAGCTGAGTGGCAGCAGCTTTGTCTGGGACACAAAGACGTACTGTACTGTCACTGATCTGAAGTAGGGGAACCAGGAACAATGAGAGTAAATGTCTCACTCACTTTGAAAAAACAAATATCATGGACTGGTTTGTCTTTCTGTTTCGTTTTGTTTTGGTTGTTTTTCTGGGCCTGATCACCAAATTGGCTATAAAGATTATTATTACTATTATGGTAAATGTTTTTTTGGGGTGACCCTTCTTTGATTTTTCTCTTTTTTTAAATGTGGTTCTCATGGAAGCTCATTGTATTTGGCACATATGTCAGTGACACCGCCCCCTACTCACAGAGAGAGGTTTTGGCTCCAGATGTGGCCCCAAGACTCCATAGCGCCCCCTCATGTCACAGAGTCCTATGTCCAGCATATAGTTTCAGCTACAGCTTCAGATTTTGTGCATTTGGACACATGATCAATTTTAAACACACTTCTTTTAGACAGGTTAATGCGAAATTTAACATTCACAGTCCCTGTATCAGTGTACAGCAAAAACTGCATGGTTTGTGCAGTTGTGATGCTGAACAAATTATTCACAGCTGAATATGATCCAGACATTTAAGAGAAACAATAACAGGAAAAGATACTGAAATGGCACCTGAGCATTAATCTGATCACTAACCCTGATCTTGATGAACTTTGAGACAAGTGCTTTACCTAAAGCACTTTAAAGGCAGGACCGTAGCCACGATATTTTAGCTTATTTTGTTTGTCCATGACCCTGAGGCAGAATGGCGGGCTATTCTCATTGTGCCTCGTTTCACCTTGGGAGGCCTTACAGGGCAAAATGTAGTGCCAGCCTATTGTATGATTTTACCAAACATCATACAACTCTGAACAGACAACTCTATGAAGTACAAAGATTTCAAAGCTGTGCTACAGGTGAGCAGATGAAACCCTGAGATCAATGGAGAGGCTACAACAAAAATGGAAACAAAAGCACAGAGTGGTCCTTTGGGAGAAGGCGGAGTCTATCTCAGGCAGATGAGATTTCAGAAACCATGAGACTTTCTGTAGTTTGGGTTGTGTAATTTGGTCACAGAACCTAACTAATGACATCACATTAAGCCATAATAGAAATGAAAAGAGGAACCCAAACATGGTGCTCATTGAACCACACAGAAAATAAGAGATTTAGGCTAAAAAAAATTTTTTTTTTTTTTTTAAATATCCATGCAAAAGGTACTTCAGCAATATAAATAGGGATCAAAACTGCTTAGGGATGAAGCTTCAAATGAAATTCCAATCCAATTTTCCCAGATGCATCTCAATCTGAACAATTTGGTTGCTCAAACAAGACTTTATGTAGTATTTTGTATAGTTTGAATATTTGCTTAAACTTAGAAGACAACTCTGTACTTCAGAGTGTGAAATGTGGATTCAGCGGGTATAGAAAATGGATGGATGGATAGCCTCCTCCATCTCTGCCTTTCACTACCTTTTTTGTTTGTTTTACATCAGCTCTAAAGTGTAGTCTACCATAGAAACACCAGCAAGGACACACAAATCAGATCTAGTCAACTGTAATATGCAAGACTGACCGGATTTATTAAAATCCCAGGGTAGGCTACAATCTTAAAGCTGATGCAACCATCCTCAGCTCTGGTCACGACCTTTAGCTCACAGCCAACACAAGATCACAAATCCAACTGGCAGGAATTACATCCTTTTCCTTCAGAGTGGTTCAGCTTACAAAGACCTGGTCTTCCTAAACACAGGCACAAGCTCCTCCTTGTAGAGGTTCACCAGGCAGGGTGTGAAAATGAGATCACATTCTGATTCATGTAGTGAAAGATAAGAGCTGGTGACTTCACTCAAAGCCATAATTACAATACTAAGAAACTCTGGACTGTTACAAGGGCCATTATAAAGATAAAGTCATTGCCAGCATCTGAAGGGTATTTTATGACTGCCCCTTGTCTGATCTTAACCTCCTTACAGGAAACACCTGCCCACCCTTTACATCATCCTTTTTCCTCCAACAGGAAACCAGGACTGTGACAGCTAGGAAACTTTATATACCCATCTTTATTGTTTTAAGCAGGAAGAAACATACCAGGCGGTGTGTGCCTTGATCCTTTAAAAAAAAAAAAAAAAAGCAATGGCATGAGCATTTACGCACTTGTCCATCCAAATAAACATTAACTTGATCCTGAAAGCCACTTCAACCACACCATCTATCAGCTCAGCAGACACCACCTCCTGATTGAATGTGCACTAGTGAGCCACTGATCCTGTAACCTCGCTGTGATGACCTGTCAATCAAGCCTTGACAACAGACTTAACAGGCAGACCTGTCAAAACCAATCAACTCTCACCTGCTTGTCAAACCGGACACACTTCTTTTAAATTGTTGTGATGATTTAAATAAAAGTCACTTTTTAAACTCCTCAGTAACTTGAGACTAAAATGTGCTTGAAAGAAAGCACCCTATACAAAACTGAGAATTTCACTCATATTTTAGATATAACATTTAGTGAAAATATTAAGATACATTTAAATAAGTTTCAGGATAAAATAAGCAATCATACTACTTCTGTTAGTGATAAGAATAAGTTTTTTCAGTTTTTTGGTTTTTTTCTCGGAGTCGTGCTGGGAGCCTCCACGAGGCTTTCTCGTGGATTTTCGAGAGAAACAGTGCAGACAAGCGAAAACTCTCGGAAACGTTTTCCCTCTTCATACCGCTGTGAAATAAAGCTACGGTTGGAAACTCACCGGGTCCGCCGTAGATAACAAATGCCAGGCTTTTCACACCGAGAGTCTTGGTGTGTCGCTCTTCCTTGAGCTCGTGTTTCACTTGTTAAAAACTCCAGCGGTCACTTCTGTTGCTATGACTGCCGCTGCAGCAGTTGTGTTTGTTGGCAGCGGTGTTCGAACCAGCCAATCAGAGAGCGAGTTCGGATGGGGGTGGAGCCTCGGCCTCACCTGAGTGTCACTACACTGGACGATCAAAACTCAGTCAAAGCAAGATACAATTCCAGATTTTATATATTATATGTATACAATCTGGGATATACACAAACATCTGTGATATACATTGGGATATACGTGCGTGTGTGTGTGCTTGTATGTTTGTGTATGTGTGTGTCACACTGGTTTCATTTACCAATGATAACCAAAATAATAAAGTATACTCAACTAAATTAAATAAAGGCTAACTAGATGATCAATTGTTTAATAAAGGGCAACTTTCTTAATTTTTCATGAAAACTTAAATTTCATTAAAAACAACAAACAAAAAAAACCATTTCCTGTTAGATTCTTGAGATGTTGTGGACTATATTTGACTAGTTTTAGAAGCAGCTTTGATTGTTGTCTCTTAATGTTCCTGAAATTTATGGTCATTTATTTCACAACACTATTTCTCAAATTCAATAAGCCTCAGAGTCACGTTTTTTTCTTATTTATACACACTTAATTATATTTTTCTTATCAGTAGTATTAGTATGACAACAGCTATCAGACAGACATTTTTGTTTTATGTTTTTATAACATTTTATTACCCTTATACTTATTTTTTTCCCCAAAATTTTAATTTTATTTGAACATAAAGCCCTGTGGTCATCGTCTGTTGTTTTTAACATGTTATATGAATATATAGGAATAAATTTGACTTAACTGTCATTCTGTTTTAAAATACATTCACAAAGGAAAACAATAGAGAATACATTTTAATTGTTGATGGAGAATCTTTACAATTTACAATTTCACACTTACAATTGTGTTTTTTTTGTTTTTTGTTTTTTTTGGCATGGTGTAGTTCTGTTTATGAGAATATTTTGTTTATAAAAAGTCAACATTTTTAACTGGTGAAGCAGAAGTCGCTGCTTAAACAAAGGTTACAAAATCTAAGGCATTATTTCTAGAAAACACACGCACATCTGCAGACATGCACACGCGCATGCATGGGAAGTTGGCGTGCAACACTCTGGAGATAAAGATAAAAACACAAGCAACTCAGACAAGCCCTTTCTTATTCCAGCGAGGAACATGCAGACTATCTGATGTAACTTCATGGTATGCGAGTTCTTTGAAAAAGCTGAGGAGAGACATGAATGTCTGTCAGACACACAGCTCACCGATTTACATCAAAGAGGAGGTGTTGGAGGTCTTCATGGTGCTTCTGTTCTTCACGTCACAAGACCTTGAACAGACGTGGTCACTCATTAAAGAAACAGAGAAGTTTAGACGGCTGAGTTTTTAACACATCCTCACATTACTACACTAGAAAGAAGACATTGTCCTTTTTAACTGGTTCAATTTTTACCTCTTTTTATACACACCATTAAAAGTAGGATAAGTTATTCGACATGATTTCTAACACAGGAAACGTTTTGTCACAGTCAGTGAAAGTCTCTTCACCATCCAGGTCAGGAATGGAAAAATGTTATATACAAGTAGAAACGTGCAAAAAAATTATTATAATATGGAAGAAAAGTACTCATAAAAGCTAGGTTTGACATTACAATGGTGTAAATTTAAACAAATAGTTATTGCACACCAATGTGTTGGAAGGAGCTTAGATTTTAAATCAGTTTCAGTGACTATTTTTGGAACCTTGTGGAGCAGAAGTATGAAGAAAGTATAAAGTACCCATTGAATTGAGACCATCTCAAATTTAAAGATATATTTAAGTGTAAATTAATACTGAGTTTATAAAAGATGAACAGTCTTGTTGGCCTCTTTAACAGCTCAAATAACATCATCTAACCTGTTTTTATGGGCTGAACTGATGTCATGTTTCAGAAAAATGCTAGTTGGAGGCTCTGAGAGCAAAGCTGGTTAAATGTTTTGGATTTCCATGTGTTTGATATTATTTCTAAATAGAGAACCAGTAATGTAATCCTGCTGGCTATTATATCACCCGGGGAAGAAGGAAAAAGAAAATCTGAGCAGCTTATACCAAACAATGAGGAGCAGGAGTCTATTTACATCAGACCACATCTTCGGGGCTGCTTGGTCTCGTGAGGAGGAAGTAGCCTGGGTTTGGGTTTCAGCCCCACCCTTGTCATTGTGGGGTGAAACCATGGTGGCTGCTACAACAACCTTCTTTGTCATAAAGCTCAGTAAAGTCCTCCTGAGTCTGTTTTCCCAACCAACCAGGTGAACTCTGAAAGCGCCTCGATACTCAATATTGTTCTGTTGTTGACTAGAGAACATAAAACAACTATTCACATGTTTGTGTGTGATGCCACAAAAAGTGTTTGACCACTTCAATCAAAAGACACGTTTTTAACTCTGTTCCCTTCAAATGTCAAATTTAGGGAGGACAACAGCCTGCAGGGCATTTGGACCAAACAGTTTCAGGGACTCTGTGAGGGCTGTAATGCCTGAGGAGCTCCTGAAGAACATCACCACTTCGCGGGCTTTTTCCTCTGGTTGTGGCTGTTTCACAGATAGATATTCAACTGACCTATCAACCAACTGGTGCTTGTGAAACACCTCCGTATAAATGAAAATGTGTTTACCTTCCAGTGTGCGCTCACATTGTTTGGACCGAAGTAAAAGTCAAAAGAATCACTTTAAAAGCAGTTCTGGTTTAAAAAACAAAACAAAAAAAGCAGTTCTATGAACCAAAATCAGCCATAGTTCCTGCATCACAAATAAGATTTTAAAAAAGGGGGGAGAACTTCTTCTTATAGTTCTCAGAACTAGAAAAGGGTTCCTGAAAGGAACTATTGGTGGATCATTGATGGAAATGTGTGGTCATCGATCAGTATATGATATCAGTTGGTTCCAGAAGATGAATTCTGACTTATCCAACAAAACATGAGTATTTTAGATGGAGACAAATACTGGAAATCCTGACGGTGTCTTGAAATTTCCTCTAGCACCACCGTGAAATCAATATTTGTGGTTATCTTGTAATAATTCCATGGTCCATTTTGCTGGATGAAACTGAAATAAAACCTGTCAGTGAGCTACGTATGAAGGGTGTTACTTGGGTGGCAGATGTTAGTCTGTTATCTATTTTCATTGATTTCACGTGAAAATAAACCAGTAATTACCTTTAACCTGTTGAAATCTTTACAGCACACAGGTGTGTGGAGCCATGAAGATTTCTCCACCAAGCTTTGAAATGCCTGACGCTGACCCTCTCAGAAATATAAACACATAACACCAAAAACCATTTTATTCTCACACAGAGAAAACAAACAGCGTAAAAGAAAAAGAAATAATTTTGAGTTGTCCTAAAAAGTATTGATGGGTCACTACTGATCATCATCAGTTGGAACTGATTAGTTAATCATTAGCCTTGTTACCAGGGAAACAGTGTCCCAATAAATCACACTGTGGTAATGCTTCTGAGTTAACTCATTTTAACATTTCATCAGATTAAAACTGATCTAAATGAAAACCTCGACAGTCACTATGGAGGGATTTTTGTATCTTCAATGTGCAAGCCAAGAAAAAGGAGCTTTAATCAAAGATCGGTTTGGGAGCAAAACTATGCAAATTGTAATTAAATAATATTTTATTGCAAGAAAAACATTATTTTCAATGTTTAAATGTAATGTTAAAAAAAAATTGGGTTGCAACCTCAAAAGTGTTTTTTGAAAAGCTTTAAGTTTTGTTTGCCCATCTAAAAGTTTCGTTTCACAAAGCCAAAGGTTAGACAATGTAGAAACATTGCAGCGTGGTTCCTCTCTGACATTCAAGAAAATAAAGGTTCACTTTCATGCTAAGCCATTCTCCTTACAAAATTAATGGTCTGAAATTCATTAAACGTGACTTTAAAAAGGAGGTAACTTTAGTTAGGAGTGGTAACCAGTGAGTGGAGGAATATTTGCGTAATGCTGCACAGAGCGTTATTTTGACAAGGACGCGTCACTAAGGTGACTGAAACTCGTCTTTTGTCTTACAGCTGTGAGACTGTCTCTTTGAGGGAACACTTTATGAGTTAATGAGGTTTCACAATGACCCTCCAGATCTGCAGCAGTCGGCGTAACGGCTGCTTAACTGAGCAAAACTAACAGAGACAATGACTGACCTTTTCTGAGCACATTATTTCGTCTTCAGTAGCAAACGAAGATAATCTGCATTAACCGGTTTAGACATGAAAGTCGTGTTGGCAGGAGAAAATATACTTTTCAAACTAAAGCTGCAGTCCCCCCTCTGGAAATCCAGCACAGACCCTTTACAAGCTTTTAGATTCAGGGGGGGAAAAAACCAAACATTTAGATTTTTAAAAAACTGGTTCAGAAAAATAAAGTTTGGCAAGCAAAACTTTGAAATTTGGGGGGAAAATATTCGTAAGCAGAACTTTTAGATTCACAAACAAAACTTTAAGATTCACAAGCAGAACTTTTAGAGTCACAAACAAAAGTTACGTTTTCCAAAAAAAAAAAAAAACTTTTAGATTTGCAAACAAATCTTGAAACAAAGAAGGCTTACTCAGATCAACAAGCTTTTAATGAAGCACAAAACATAAATATGTGAAAGACAAGCGAGATGAACAGCAGGAGTTTTCCCAACACTGGGTCAAAGAATAAACAACACAACCGCAGCCTTAAGCTGTTTTTAAATGATTAGCTCCGCTTGTGTTTATTATGCTGTGGAGCATCTCACTCTAGCTGTTAGCATCCTCAACAGTTTATGAACACTGAAGCCTTAAATGTTAAAATGTTACACATGCAGTGACTTCACCCTAGAAAAACGTGTTAGTTTGTGGATGGAGTGCCATAATTGTGTATTTATTGTCTAAACCTTCCAGTAGTTGATAACCAGGTCACCACCTACAGTTGTGATGATTATCTTCTGCAGGATGTGTAACAACGTTCTCCTCTGGGCTGTTTTCTCTGCACATGTTTGTCAGTGTGGGAAAACCCCAGTTTTTACTGAAGCATCTGTTCTAATCAATAGTCACAGCGAAGCTATAACTGCATCGTAACTTAAATACAGACAACGAGTAAACACAGTATGGAAAATTTAGATGGCTTGTAAAGAAAAAGGAAGAATTATTATTATTATACTTCTTTATATAATGGGAGTTTTTTTTTTCTTGGACCCAGCTGGGTTTACACATGACCAGTTATAAAGTCTAGTCAGTCATTGTTCCAACCATTTTTTTCTTCATCAGCCAGTAAGATGATTTTATTCTTTTTTTTTTTTTTTTTTTTAAATAAAAATGCATTTTCTCTATGTCTCACTCTTGTAGACAGTTCTTGGACATAAATGGGGAGCTTCTCGGGCTAAACCAATCTCACCTTCTTGGTGCTGACTGTTTGCATCTTTCTGAAAATGAATTCAGTAAAAGCAGAAGACACTTTTCACATAAGAAGCTCCGTCCTTCATCACTGGCAGGTGGTTCATGCACCTAATAATAAAAGTCATATTAATTTCATTTTAATCGTTGAGTAACTTCTGAGATGAAGAAACAAGTCTTTATTTGACATTTATGTTGATTTATATACAATATAAATTTTTATCCGGAAGATTTTGACTTTATGATTAGCTCAGAGGAAGAAGTGGGGACAGAGAAAAACATATTTAAAGGATATCCTTCAGTGATGTCTGCTTCAGATAGATGCATCAAAATTTAATGTCGTAAAGATAAATGCTGAGAGTTAATTATTAAAGCAAAGGTTTGATTCCAGGTATTTAGGTTTAAATTACACATCTTTCAACAAAATAAAACCACGATGGAAAACACATCTTAAACAACAATGCTATAATTTTAAAAATAAATAAAACTTCAAGCATGAAATAGCACAACATAATATGATTGCCTTATTTGTTTGCTTGATTCAACTTTGATCTGAAACTCATATAGATCCACAGCATCAGTCTCTCATGACAGAAAGATTAGCGAAAAAGACTATTTCTGTAAGTCAAAACAGACACATGATGTGTCAAACAGAGGCTGTGCTACAAATATATGTATAGTGTTAAATACAAGGAGCTTTCTTCTCATCTAACTCTGTCTTTGCTGATCAAACCACCTTCTGTGTCGACTGAAGGAAATGGAAATAAAGACCTTTTAACGAAGCATGCAGTACAGAAATGATGGGTAATTATGTATAGTTTTAATATGAAAATCACTTTAGTCACACCAACTAAAGTTGTTTATTTCCCTTCCCTCTCAGTTGGGATGTTTATACCCAGCTTTACTGTTATTGGACACTAGAGGGAGCCAAAGACATACTTAAATAACATTGTGATTAATCTACTTGCATCTGTTCAGTGAAATGATGACAACTCGTTCAAGTTTGTCATAATGTATTTAAACCATATTTCACAGTTTTCTTGTCTCTGAAAATAACAAGTAAATCACAAAGAGTATACTTTATGTGTTGTAAATGAGGTAACTGTGAACCATGGGCACACCATCTTCCACACTGAGTCCACAAGGTGAGTGAAATGTAACCTACTGTAATCTTTTGTAATACATTAACGTTCAGACTAAGTGTAGGCTTTACTAAGCAGAAACAGTTTAAGTCTGAAACATTTAAGTGTAAAAATCCAAACAGCTGCAAAAATTATTTTCGAAAATTAAATTAAAAAAAAAAAATCAAATGCACCAAACAGGATACCTGCTTCAATGGTCTTCACAGATAGCAATAATCAGGTGTTTTACCTGTCTCTGACTCATTCTGGTTTTTCATTGAAAATTGTGATTAGACAGGTGAATTGGTTCATCACAAATTTGAAATGCAAATGAAGAATGTTGTACAAGGAACCAACTGATTTCACGCACAATCAGTCAATAAATCCAACCACTTTATCCTACTCAGGATCTGTCTGTGCAATCAGACAGTGAACGTATGTACACAGTTACATATTCTAATTCAAAAATGTTTTTTTGTAAATATTTTTTAACAATATTGGAAACTAAACTTATATTTCATGCGTTTTGCTTTTTTTAAAAAATAAATAAATAATATGACAATAGGATATGTTGTCTTAAAGCTCATATGAGCTTATATGTTCATAATTTTAAAACCTGGTAATAGCTAGAAGGTAATAGTATAGACCATATGTAAATGATAATTACTTTTAATAATATTATAAAGGATAAATAAATGTGTCCAGAAAAGATACTTGTGCACTGAAAGCAAGTAGAAGCCGCGACTCTATAAAACGTCGTTCTTATTTTGGCCGGTAGGTGGCAGTACATGACCATAGAAACACAATCATGCTGCAGCGCTGCAAGTTAAAACTACTGTAACCTGTAAACCAAAGACTTGTCCTGCTTTATCTTCCTCTTTTTTGATCCTTGATACTTGACTGATTTATAATGACAGCATTTATTAATCTTTTTACAATGGATTTATACCCAAAATAACTGAAATTCCTTACACTAGTTTTAAGTAAATGTTTTAAAGCATCTGCAAAGCATTCAGAGCCCCATTATGAAACAAGTTTCTGTAAATTTATTAAATTTAAACCGCAGGCGCTGGTCTTTATTAGTTTGATTTGTTTTGCTATGTATAAATATAGTAAATATATAAACATACTATGCATTACTCCTGCTGCTCTGGCTTTGAAACACCTAAAATAATATAAAGAGTACATTTTACTTGATCTTAGAGGTAATATGATTGAACATTTTCATTAATTTTTATAATTAATGTCTTTTATTTGTCTCCAAGTTGTTGAGTTCTCTGTTTTAGTGTAAAAACAAGTGTGATGTTGAAACTGCTAAAAAAAAAACTAAAAAAAAAAAAAACAGCAACACAACTAAACACCATATTGGGACAAATACTTTATTTCTGTTGAAGCATTAAAGATTTCAGTGAAGTTACATCTATAAAGCATTCAAAGACTGACAAAAGTTGAATTGAACTAAACTTTATTACTAAACATGGTGGAACTGTTGTCCCTGGCTCACGAAAAGCAGACAACAACAAAACTATATTGCCAGTAGCGCAAGAAGAAAAAGTCACAGTTACTCTTTATTTGTATTAACAGAAATATGTCACATGTTTACTATGTCTTCATTGTTTCTCAGTAAGAAAGTAATCTTGGAAGAGAAGAGTTTTCAAGAGCTTCTTGAACGTGGCGACAGATGGCTCTCCTCTTGTAGCCAGTCGACATTTGTTGCTGATATTATGTTGCTTACCTGTTTTAAAGTTAGATTTAATCTTTAGTAGCTGTTTAGATTGTAGAAAACTTTGAAGTTGATACGTTTCCCTTCTTTTCCACTTTTATTCTTTCACTGTTTCCTCTTCTTGATAAAAGGCTATTAGAATGATTTGTTTGATCCTTTTTATGGTTTAAAACCTTTCAAACTTACTTTTTCCGTTACACAAATGTTTTTACACATTTGTTTACCCCAGTTTATGTATAAACATTGAGATTTTTCATGCTTTAGTTTGTAGGTAACTTCCAGCCTTAATTTTTTTTTTTTTTTTTTGTTGAACTGAATTACTCTCCAACAACAAGAAGGTTCCTGTTTCGTTTCCTGGCAGGAGACTCTGTGTGAAGTTTGCATGTTCTCCCTGTGCTTGCAAGGGTTTTCTCCAGCTGCTTCTTCTCGTAGTTCCAAAATATGCAAGTCAGGTTAAGTGGTGATCCTAAAGTACCCGTAGAGGAAAGCGTGAGTGTGTGTGGTTGTTTGTCTAAATGTGGTCCTCTGATGGACTGGTGACCTGTCCAGGGTGGACTCCTGCCTTTCATCTGACTCCAGCAGACCCTTGTGACCCTGACTAGGATTAAATGGGTATAGAAAATGTTTGGGATGGATTTATATCCCAAACACATGTTAAAACATCTACATTACAAAAACTAAAGTGTGTTTATTGGAAAATTACACTCTTACACTTACTCTTTATAGTTCAGTGATTATAAGCATTGCCCAAAGAGGTATTTGAGAGGCAGTCAGACTTTAAAAGCATTATGGGAGATTATATCTCCCCATCCCCCTCACCGGGACACAGACATTCAAAAATACTTACAGGTCTAAATGTATCACACACCTTAAGAAAACTGACATTGGCTTCAAAAAATTAAAATGCTTGAAATGTTTAATCTTGTAGCAGATATCACTGAAAAGGGTGTTACTAAATCATGGCATTAACCAGTTGTATATAAGCAGACAGTTGTTTAAAAAAAAACGTCTCCTCTGTGATTTTTTATTTTACTTTGTAAATACACATTCCTTTTTGTATTTATGGCTGCAACATATACTTCAAGATACTGAACCAACTTGGTGGTGATGAAAAAGTGAAACAAAAAAAAAACAAAACAAAAAAACAACAACCAATAACATTTGAAAGAGCTGATGTCAAGGTGTGATTACAAAATTCAAAACTATTATAACTCTGATGCACACATTAGAAACACATGACAGAAGTATTGGGTAGACTGACCTGACCTTGAAATACACAGTGAGATGTGTGTTAAAGAAGAATAAGACACAAAAACAACTATAAATGCTTATTTGCGTGGTGTCCTTAATATTAAATTAGAACATTTTTTAAGTGTTATGAAAAGGAATAACAACGTCACTAAAGGGTAAATGCTTACTGCCTCAAAAGGGATGTGTTGCAGAGTGGAAATGCAAAAATAGATGTCTGTTAACAACTGAAATTAAGTTGGTAACAAAAAACTATAGATACATTGTCTGAAAGTAAATGAAAGTAAATGTAAGAACTTTTTCTCATTTGTGGTGGTGAATACGGGCTTAAATTTACAACTCTTTGACTTTACATATCTATACCACAAATACATTTTTCAGGGGCCCAGAAATTAAAAGACAATAAATTCTACTCTCCTTAATCCTTAGTGGTTAACTAATAAAATGGTAACACAAAAAGTTATACTTTTTAATAATAATAAAAGTCCACAAAGCACAAACAACGCCTCTCATATTACATCATCATATATTTGGCTTTACTGTAATCACTCCGCACGCGCCATCCTACGTTTCCCAGAATGCATTGGACGCTGGGACGTAGAACGCTGGGTTTATGGCGTTTAAAAATCTCTTCAACGATTCCGCCACTTAGATAAATTCACGCTGTAATTTGGACGAAGTTGTCGTTGGCCACAAAGTGGCGCCCTTCTCCACCAAATATCTCGGCAGGTCCTCAAACCTCTGACACGCGAAGCTGGAGCGTGGAAACTGCAGCCCACGGGGACGTGTCAGGACGTTACACGCGGTTGGCGCCCCACTGGGATTCATTGTCTGGGTGTTTGGGGACAGCTTGGTCCTACTTGTCCCATTTGCACCATATGCCACGGGAGGCCTGCCTGTCGCATCCGATCATGAACGCTGGAGTGACGGCATAGCTCACGATAGAGCTCCCAGTGTGTTCATCACAAATTAATATCTCTCCTTTGATTTATTAAACATTTCAAAACTCTTTCAAAAAGTGTGAGGCTAAAGCTCAAAACAACAATTTAAAAACACTAAAAAACTGTGTAAAGCCATCCACCTCTTACTGAACTTGCACAATTAATTGAAATAAATAATCCTCAGAACTTGTCAGTGTCATGTCTGACTACAGGCATGACTTGTGCTTTACATATCAGATATGTAAATAACATTTTGAAACCTTGGAGTAAATTTAATTACGTATATACATGTTCACAATGACAGCATAACCATACAAGACTAAATAGCAATTTATTTACTTATAAAAAATACATAATTCATTGTGTACATATCGTGACGCTATCAGAAACTGTAAAACTGCTTTCTGAAAAACCATTCACGAATAAAAAGGTTAGTCAAGACGATTTCCGAGAGCTATTTTCATTTTAATATACACTGTCTAGATCATTTGTAGCTATGAAGGACATTTCTGTCAAAGGTGAATCTGATACAAAACGATACATTAAATAAATATGGAATGTTCTGAATTTGACAAAAGAAAACAGCCCACTGATTGGTAATACACTTGCGTGACACTTTATTTACAAATATTTGAGCCTGAACTGTGGACTCGCTCCACATGTACAAAGAAGACTGTACCAAAGAAGCAGCGGCTCGAAGAGAAGCGTTTAAATAAACCTAAGAAACATACTTTTTAATAGACGCTACTGGAAATTAATTTACAGTAAATTTGGATTAATTACATAATTAACGCTCTTACATTGCAAACTGAGAGGCGGCACAGCTAGCGCTTTAGCCACATTAATGTGCCTTTACACATGTATAACGTCGCAATGAATCGGTTAAGCCTCACTTTAAAAAACACTGCGTTTAATATTACATTATCAAAATAAAATAAAATAATTACTCAAGACATTTCTAGTGTATGCAAGGCGCTGGCACAGGAGAGCTAATCTCGTTAGCAATGACGTTAAGAGGAAGTAGGACGCTCGCGCCGCGATTCATTCGCAGCTCAAATTTATTCAGAGGACTATTGATTTTATTGGGCCGTGATTACACAAAGTACAGTCAACTTTTGAGTCGGTACGAAGTGTTTAAGGGTAATTGGATTAACGCAAACGGCTCCGAAAGCAGCTTTGTATTTCTCCTGCTAACGGCTGCTGTGCTAACACACTAACGGGCGGCGCGAGCTGCTCCATAGACCAGAATTCGGTTGACGCGCGAGGAGTCCAAACGGGCGCGAGCTCAACTCCCGAGTACTAACAGTTTGGTCGCAAAAAAAGCACTCGTTTTGAAAACTACACATAAGGACAGACGCTTTTTTCTCCTCCGCTGTCAATTCTTCAAAATGGGGTCTGCTAACGTACGTCTCCGCCATTTTGTGACAGGTTTTTCATTGAGCAAAGGGGTACGTGTAATGGTTGAATGTAACCCCATCAAGAAGATATCCGCTTGGCAGTTACACGGAAAAGGGATCAGGAGTAATTTTCAAGCATCCCGTGAGATAAAGTCGTTTTGAAGTGGTCAGCAGGGTATAGCGGCAGCTTACCGCGACTGCCTATAAGCCACCCGCAACTGACTGCAGACAAGCGCAAAAAATTACAACTTAACGCATCGCTGTTACCATGTTTCAGTCTCACACCCACAAAACAAACAAAAAAAGGTTTTATTTTTTTACAGGTTTTTACAATAACAATGTCAGAATCAGTTTGAGTAAAATAAATAAATGAAAATTAATAAGTAAATTACTAATGGCTAATATCGTCTCTTATTACTGTTAAATAATAATGTTAAAGTAAGGTAATCACGTAAAAGTATTATATTTGCAGTTTTAAGATGTATTAAGAAGAGTATATACAGAATTATGTCACAGAAAAAATAATGAAGTCAAAAGTTAGACATTGTATTAGAGGATGAACAGTGTTTTCTCGTGCATTATCATATGTAGAGTGGCGCACTACATGAATTATGTCAGTTTAAGACTTTTCTTACTATTTGCTACTATTAAAAATAATATTTATTCTTTTAAAGCAGCTAAAGTTCATGTATTCTGATTTCATGCCAGTTTGAAAGTTGTTTTGTTTTTTTTCATTAAAATTATGTTACATTACACACCTGATTGGGGTAATAAGGGAGCTGTGTTAATTAGTGTTATCCCCTCCCCCCACGGGACATTTCCAAGAACCTCCTGACCTGTTTTCCCAAACGAAGAGAGAAATTGTCAGACGGTCCCTTAAAAAGAAAACAGTCTCTATTGTTCCAGCGGTCGAGTGACTGTGGCCCGGACGGCGCAGTACCGCCGGTGACCGCAGAGGGCGCTGCGCGCATGGCAGGCCGGGCTCCGCGGCCTTCACATCTTTTTGTCTGAGAACTGGATCCCTCTGCCGCTCTACAGTGTGTGCGATAGCCTCGGAGCTGCGTCCGTAACACACTGTCAAACCACTCCAAACGAACAGAGCCGCGACCAAAAAAAGCATCAATTCAACACTTTCAGCCATGGCGTTGCTAATCTACCGGTAAATCGGTCGTATTTGTGACTGTTCGTTGGAACTTAGTCCAGGGTTGTATCGGGCTCGCTTTCTGTGTGCATCAGTCTTTATTAGCGAGCTGCCGCTCTTCTTGCTATCAGCTATTTCTTTAACTTTTTTAAACACTCAGCTTGGCGAATGACTGAGCGCCGGCGGAGTATGGGATCCTTGGTGTCTTAGAAAGCGACCGAAGTGGGCTTTAACCGTTTTTGCATGCAAAAACCATGGCAAATTCGACGGGGAAAAATCTACTAGATCAGCGAAGGAAAGGACAGGCTTTCCTGGACGAGCTGCGGCAATTTCACCAAAGCAGAGGGTGAGATTGGGGCGTCTTTATTCCCCTGAAATATAACTTTAAATCTCCACGCGAGTTGGGTAAAAGTGTTATTTAGACATGTGTTCATGTATTTCTTGTGTTATTCCAACAGATCGCCGTTTAAAAAGATTCCTATCGTGGGTGGGAAAGAGCTGGATCTGAATGCTCTCTATATCAGAGTCGTCTCTTTAGGTGGATTTGCTAAGGTGAGTGGGAACCAAAAGTGTTATTTCTCCACACTCGTGTGTTGGCTCCACGCCGGAGCCGCTCCACGGCACCGTGCAAAGGGGGGGAAACGAACCCGGGACCAATGTGAGCCACCGGAGGGACGTTCGTCGGGTCGGTCGCTGGCCTTGTGCTAGTTTCGCCGTGTGTCTCGTATGCAGTGTGGTGGCTTGTGTTGTTGTGTGCCGTTTGAATCGGGAGTCCAACCGCTCCGAGTCAGAGTGCAGTTGGAGCGACTCAAAATTAGCGGGCACGTTTAACATCGATTATCGGCACGGAGCCCGGCCTCGGGAAGCACCGCGTAGCACGCAGCGTGTCGCCGGGGCTTTTCTGCCGACAGTTTTCAGCCAGAGGGAGGGAGGGGGGGAACCGCTTGAATTCTCCTTCTCGCCATAGCCATCTTTCTTTCGGCTTCATGGCTGAACACAAAATGTAGGCCTCACAGGCCCGTGTTAAGCGAAAACGGTTGAAGCTGCCCGACCCTCCCGCTCCAAACCGGGTAAAACACTCGTACCTGGACGGAGACAGTCTGCTGGAGTTGGGTCTCCGTGGGTTTTGACACCAAAATGAAGGGGGGGAAAAAAGTCGAATTAGCTTGTTAGCTTTTCGCGCTAACTAGCTTCAACTGTTAACGATAATGTTCCAAATGTAGTAATATAGTTAACTTATTAAAAGTGTCAGCTTGAAAACACAACTTGATGTAAATAAAAACATTAAAAGCAAAAATTTAAGCCCACGACAGTAAAACTGTTGCCAGGTTTATGTAGTTTTCAGATATTTTATAGTTTGATGAAAGTTATTGATTAGTGATCTCAACCTGTAGCGTAAGTAATCCTGCTGTTGTCGTGTTGTTGTTTTTTTCAATTTATTATTATTTTAACCATCTCTTCTCCTTTCCCCCAGGTTTCTGATAAAAACCAATGGATTGAACTTGCAGAAGAGTTTAACTTTCCGAGGAGTTGCTCCAACGCTGCATTCGCTTTAAAACAGTACTACCTGCGGTAAGTAGCACCGACGCCTGCTCTCAGGTAGCATGTGGAAGTGTTTACAAATTTGGAGATCCAGCATCACCACCCCCCCTGTACTAGAAAGCTGCACAGCAAAGGCCAACTCAAGTCAGTGGTGGTGCTTTCTGAACGTTGAGCTGCTCTGAGTTTGGTGGCAGATAGATCCAGCCT
>JAOWBL010000016.1:1421482-1433613 GCA_028564865.1 Zenarchopterus dispar
AAAGGCCAACTCAAGTCAGTGGTGGTGCTTTCTGAACGTTGAGCTGCTCTGAGTTTGGTGGCAGATAGATCCAGCCTCGGAGGTCTTACCAAGCCAGCTGCCGGGACGGGAGTCTGCTCTGCTCCCCTCCCAACAACAGCAGGCATTTGTGGTTTGTGGTGGTGCCGTTTTTTTCTGCTCTCTTCTCTCCCCCCCCCCACTCTCCCACCCCACTCTTGCAACAACCTTTCCCATCACCAACACCTGCCTGCCAGGGATCGCCCCTGTTTTGCAGAGAAGTGCTTAGCAGGCAACTGGTTGATGAAACTTGTATCCTCTGTTTGATTACCAACTGCGTGCAGCTGATGCTGGTGACAGCTGGAGCTTCTCGGAAGTTCATATAACCTCCAGCGTCAGTTGCTGAGGGAAGAGCGCCGCAGTCGAGCCTCCTGAAGTTAGCTGAGGTTTTTGAGTGGCTGTGAAACGCTGTTGACCTGCTGCCAGAGGTGTAAATGATGGAAAAGCTTTCTAAAGCAAGTGCAGATCTGATCGCTTACAAGGATCTTCTGTAAGAGATTTAGTGTGGATGCATTTACGTCGCATATGTTTGGTCTGCTTTAAATGGACCAGAGTTTGTTTGCACAGAAAGTCCCGTTCGCTTGGTGGAATCAGATGAGATGTTAACAATGTAGGTCTAGGTCTGCTTCACGTGAACTACAACGAAGGGCATTGTGGAAAACAGAAGAATGGAAGTTGCCTTGTGTTAGGTTATAAAAATAATGGATGAACCATTAAGTCACATAACCCATTTCTTTCTGGAGTGCAGTTGAAATTAAGGATGGCTAGCCATTGGCTGAGCTGTCAGTCAACAATACTAAAGTTGTCATGGGTATGAAATAAAACGTTTGAGACCAAAGCAGGCTGTAAATATGTTTATTTTTGCTCTAAAGTTGGACACTTTAACATTGGAGTGGATGTAGGTTGACTCGCTTTTGGAGCCAGCCTCCAGCGGGCAGTCGAGGAACTGCAACAAATCTTCTCTCTGCATTGGGCCTTCTCCTAGAACTTAGATGGTTGGCTGTAGGTGTTAACCAACACATGAGCAAGCTTTTTGGATCAGTGTTTGCCTTCTCCTGCAGTAATTCTTGATGCAGCGCCGCCACAGGTGAGGAGGGGAACGCAATATTCATACGGTTCAGTTTGTTTGATAAGGTGCAGTGTGAAAGCAAACTTGGACAAACTAAAAGGTTCAACACCAACCAAACCAAGTCTACTGGTGTGAAAACAACCTTAGATGACTGACATGGCAGCTGTTTAGGTTTTTCACTTGTTGCAGTCATGTCGCAAAGGCGTTTGGGCTCTTATTGTCATCTTATGAAATTTTCGTTTGACTTTTTGCATCGCCCAACATAGTTATTTTTGATTAGGCTACTACAGTTAGGTTTATCTGTGGTATCTTGGTGTAGGGATGCAGAGGCAGCTAGACTTGCATCAAGTTCCCTCCCTTTGCTTCTTTTTCTGCTGCCAGAGTATGACAGAATTTTGATTTTTCCATGCTTACATCCTCTTTTGCCATGAAAATGGCCAAATTGCAGTGGTGGGGGAGGAAATCTCCCCGGTGCTCCTTCTTAGTTGAGCTGTGTCAGATTCACTCAAGGCCACCTGAGTTGGTGGCTCAAATGAAATTTGCCAACATCGGTTGACCCTGATTAGTCGGTTGAGTGACCGCTGTCTGTGTTTGCAGTTTTTAAAAACATGTTCAGTTTGTCGGAGATGATTGAATGCAAAGTTCGCAGCTGAAGTGCTGATTCTTTTTTCCTGAGGTTTCAGATGTGTAGGCAGGTAGGAGTAAACGAGAGACTGCCTTCTGCTGGGATCACACTTGTGACTGTGTGTTGACAAAGTTCTCCGGTCTGAATGAATAGGATGAGCATGATGCAGCGCTCTCCGGTCAGCACTTCCCACTCAGAGCGGAGTAATGCGCAGCACCGGAGCTCCGTGCCAGCTCCTGCTTCCATCTATTAGATATCTGAAAGACACCCGCTAATAAGTGAGCAGCCTTGGATAAAAACATTTTTCCGTCCCATTTTCAACTTGTTGAAACTTGGGAATCAGTCGGCTATTTTTTTCAACTCCAGGAGTGAAAAGATCCTGAATCAGTGCCTCAACCGACAACTGAGGGCACAGGTGAAACTCTGCTTGGATAATTGAAGCACATGGAATCAGACAGATGTATAGTTAGAAGTCTGAAAAGTTGGTATAATTTTGAAGAATGTTGGAAATGATTAAATCCTGGTATTTGACATGATGCTGTTTCCTCTCCTACCTTTTTTCCAAGACATGCATTTATGATTAACATCAGCGTACTGAGCACTACGTTTCAGTGAATTGGATTAAGTAAATGAGTGTTGCTTCACTGATTTAGATGAAGTCAATACACCTTTTCATCTCCACATTTTTTTCTTGCATTAGCAGCTTCATGTGACCTGGAAGTGGTTTGCACTGAATTCTAAACTTTCAGAAACCTCAAGACCTTTTTTTCTTCTTCTTTTTTTTCCTCCCAAAAATACTGTCCAATTGGTCTAGCAGCACTTCTAGTTTGAGCGTGAATAAACTGTGTTTTTGGAATAAGTCGGCTGTTGTTGCTTTACTTCTTTTCCAAACTGCAGCACGTTGTGCCCAGAAGCCAAGTCAGGTGACTGATACCAGCTCCAACCTTTGTTTGCCCTCACTGCTGCATCCCCTTTTGGAGGAAGTCAGGCTTGTGAGTCACTTGCACCTCGGATCTCTCAGTAAAGCTTCTGGGTTCCTTTAAATGTTCACTTGATGTGTTTTTATTTTTTTTTATTTTTTTTTTCAATCTCATTGTTTTAAAACACATGGCTGGAAAAGTATAAGTACTCAGCCTTGTTTAAAAGCTTCAAATAAAGAGAATGTTTGGTGGGTTCGGGAACATTCATGATGTTGAATTTTTGAGTATATATAACCATGATCTCGTGAAAGTATTTCATTCATCTGTTGGATGATGAGTCATAGTTGTATTATGAAGAAACAAGGCTTTTAAATCTGCTTTCAAGTAGAGCATTCAGCCCCCAGCAATGTTTTTTTTTTTTTTTTTTTGGTAAAGCAACAAGTGTTTGACAGCTCTTTGCTGAGTAAATTTATTCTACGTTCAGTGTTAACCTGGTTCATCTGCATGTTTATACACCTTTCATTTAACGTTGTGATGTTTGACATCTGAATGCAGATCATCTCTTAACTTTAGACCAGCTAGCCTCCTGTTTCTCAACAGTTTCCAACTTGACCAACTCTAGTTTCATGACCCCGACAATTAGCCAGCAATGCAGTCTAGGGAGTATGACATAATTTTTCCTGTATTTCAACCCAGAAAAGGAGTTATAAGTGGGGGGGAAAGTTAATTCCTTTTCAGATATGAGGTGGTACTTCAGCCTGTTGAAGCAGAGGTATTTGGACTCTGGTCGTTTTTGGATTATTTTCCATATGCTTTGGTCTGATATACCTGGGAATATTACAAATAAAGCCTTGGTGTGAGATTGGTCAGTAAGTAGTGAGGTATACCAGTCAAGTCTTTGCATAGTCAAAGATTTTTCTCAGTGCCATATCACCAGAAGAGTTGAAGTGCACTGTTGTGTAAAACACACCAAGAACAGAGAGCCGACGCTCCAGCTGCTGCTCGCTCTTTAAAGAAGAGTTCTCTCTCATTTGTTTAGTTTGAAGACTTGGATCTGCCCGAATCCTCTGAACAGCTGATCAGAAACTAAATGAACTCTCTGCTACAGCCCTCGTCTTTCTGTAAATGTAACCCCTGCAGCTCCGACGTGTGGCATGACGAGAGATGGGCATATGTTAGGAAGTCTGAGCTGGTCAGGGTGATCTTTCAAATGTGATAGACGTGCTTAGTTCCAGATTAGTGAAAAGAGTTTATCGTGTTCTCACTGGGTCTTGTTTCTGTCGTTACCATTCTCCCGTCCCTGTCTGAATACCAGGCGAAGACTTCCTTTTAACTTCAGACACTTGGTAGGAAACCACCTGAAGCTTCACCCACATCAGTCTGTTTTGGTTTGAAATCAGAATTGATCCACATCCACGTTAGTGTTTCAGTTTTGAGTCAAACAAGATCTCCTTCTTGATAACCCCAACTAAAGGCACGTCGTGTAGCCGTCCTCGCTGAGCATCTGCGTACAAATGACTACGGACTGAAAACTCTGCTGCAAATGACCTTTTGTTGTAGATTGCTCCTGTGATGTTCTTCTTCCTTGATGTGCAGAGAGTTTCAGTTTTATTAAAAGCTGACTCTGGTTGAATAAGAGCAACGAAGGATACCAGAGCATGCGGTGGTTCCATCTCCACTTGCTCTGCAGGCATCCACCATCTTGGCAGTTGACTAATCTTTAGATCATTTTCTGTCATACTCTCCACGTGCTTCGCCATAATGTTGCCCTGATATTATCACAGCTCATTCTTGCAACTTGCCACTAGTGCATGAACCACAGAAGATGCAGGCAGAAGAGGGCTAACCTAGACTGATGCAAGGCCATGGCAGCATCACCATCATCACCCGAGCTGATGTAAAGCACCGAGACATCGGCTGTCTGGCGACCCTGCTTGTTCACCCCCTCCCCTTGCCTCGTTTCCGTCTAGTTATTTAGCAAGCTTTCTCTAGTGCATTAAAAAAATCAAATGTACATTCCTATCTGAGCTGTAGAGAAAGACGTGTTTGTTAGTGACATTACTGTGGTTTTCTATATCGTGTCGATGCAAAAAAAATCTCCATGAACAATTTTTCGTAACCGAATATGTTGACTAATCTACGCAGCTGTTGTTAAGGTGTGCTTGTGTTATCTTCTGGTAATGGTTGTATTGTGTAAGCTACGTGATTCAAGGAAAGATGTGTAGTTACCCAGAAGAGCAAGTCTCTGCAAATTCCATCCATCCATCCATTTTCTATACCCACTGGTTCCTGTACAGGGTCACGGGGGTCTGCTGGAGCCTATCTCAGGTCATGACAGGTGAAAGGCAGGGGTACTCCTGGACAGGTCGCCAGTCTGTCACAGGGCCACATATAGACAACCAACCATGCACGCTCTCACCTACGGACAATTCAAAGTTGTCAGGCAACCTCACATACATGTTTTTGGACTTTTGGAGGAAGCCAGAGTACCTGGGGAAAACCCACACAAACACGAGGAGAACATGCAAACTCCACACAGAGAGAGTCTTGCCTGGCCCAGGAGTGGAACCAGGAACCTTCTTGCTGTGAGGCAACGGTGGTAACCACTAAGCCACCGTGCTGCCTCTCTCTGCAAATTCTTCATCTCCAAATGCTTTTGGTTTTGTCTGTTCAGCTGCAGCAGCAGTATTTATCATCAGTGGATCAAACATTTTCTGTTTGAGCTTTCCTGAGTTATGTGGACTCCAGGTATAATTATAGGAAAAATCTTTTATATTTTTTTCCCACATTTTGATAAAGTCTGCTGGTATGAACATAGCTTGCGTTGGTAACTTCCAGGAAGCCTCGGTCTAATAATGGGCACATTTAAACCAAACAGGAGTAGGAGGGCGAACATGTCCACCCGGGTTTTATTTGGTGGTGTTTGCTCTGCAGCTTTGAGCGTGAAGGTAGCAGATGAGTAAAACTCCAACCATTTTTCCTCAGCTGGATAATGCCTGTTCCTCTGCACGTCCTTTTCCCCATCCTTGCAAATTTCTTTGTAATGGTGGGATTTGGTGTCATCTGAACCAGTCCACATACAGTTGCAGCAGGGACGATTCTCCTCATGCAAGGAAAGCTCCTGTCCTCAAGTAGGAGGTCAAAGACGCTACAAAAACATTTCTGTCAACTACGGTCAGCCTTAGTTTTAAACTGTAGTGATTATGGTAATCTTTAGAAATTCTGATGTCACTCTTTCCAGAAGGAAAAAGAAACGCAAGATAATTTAACTTTTTTTTTTTTTTCCAATCTCACATCACAGAAACTCTTCACTTGCTTGTTCTGTTCTGTGGGTGTTAATTTTCACACTGTGTACCATCTCGGCAGTTGATCCCACGCTGCTTCCTGTGCCGGCCAATAGATTCTCCTGCTCATCTGGAACATCTGGATGAAGTGGCCTTTGATCTGCCTTGCATTAGCCGTGTTTTTATTCCACTGCCTCATCAGAGCGGATGCTCACAGATGCCCACTTACTGAGCGGCTGCAGAGAACAATATGAACCGGTGCCTTCTGCTCCTCTCTTTACATAATAATGAGAAGCATTTAACAAAGTAAGAGCTGTGAAGCAAACTTGTTATCAGTGAAAACATCTGAAGTCTCTCAAGACTTAGTTTTTTTTTTTTTTTTTTGTGGTCTGTCTGTAATTTGACCTGCCCTCCAGCAGTGTGGGCCACCACTGATAGCCTCATCTTCTTCTCTCGGCTTCCTTGCTAATAAACAGATGGGCAGATCGGACTTGTGCTTGAACGTGGAAATACAATCTGGCCTCGGTGCTTGATGAAATGGGTTATATTTTTTGATGTTTTATGATGGATATTTTGTGAGCTTCAGTTCGGCAGAAGTGCCATGCATGTGCATTTCACACCAAACCATCTCATGTAACAGTAGAGCCAACATCTTTAGGTAGAAACGGTCCAAGAATGCACTCTTTAAATGATTAATGATAAAGTGTTCCAACACTAACATGCAGCTGAAAATTCTGGTTATAACAACGCAGCAATTCAGTCATTCAGCAATACGAGAACAGTAAAGTATAGAATTGTAACCTTTTTGGAGAGCTGTCATTATTATTCCTTTTTAAAGAATTACAGGTTATCTGGGCTGTCTTCCACTAAACAAACCCCCCTTTAATCACTAGTTGAAGTAGAAATGTCAGATTTAAAGACTGCCAGCTCACTTGTGCTGACAGTCGGTGTGGAAGGGGACAGAACTGAATTGGAGCGCCACCGTTTTGACTTCCACGGCTCAATCTCGTGAAATAAGAAGGAAACAGGAGGCAGGTCAGGCTGCAATTTTCTTTTAATGTCTACTAATTATAAACATGACATGCACGGACTCAGAGAATCAGCACAATGGAGAACAGCACAGGAAGTATGTGAACAATGCTGCTGACTTTGTGGCATTTTTGAATTTTTCTGGTCAGATTCAGCCCTCTCACGTTGTTAAACTTCTGGATTACGCCGCTGTGTTGTTAAGTGATTATGACAAGGAGCTGTTGCATCTACAGTTGTGCATATATTACTCCTCCGTGTATTTATGAAAACTGTCTGAGCACAGCTCTTTCATCTGTGACAGAGACCGGGAATCGAGTCGTACTTGAACACGGAGAAGAGTGTCTGTGTTAGTTAGATGGAGCAGACTTTAGGGGTCAGTCGTGCTTGACCACGGTGCAGTTCGTCTAATCCGTACCGTCTAAATCTCAAATCTCTGCTAAAGTGATCGGAATTATTCTCTTTCATCTTCAGAACATTAAATATAAGTTACAAACTTGTAAGCAGCAGTGATATGAGCTATTTATAGAGTTGCATCAACACCTGACTGAAGTCAGGCAGTTACAGCAAAAAACAATTGTGCAAATCCATCAAAGCACTCTGACCTTTCCCCAACAGGCAGCACCCGAGTTGGTTCGAAGCAACCTGCTAGAAAGAAAATAATCAAATGGAGAGCTTTTTTTTTCTTCTTCTTCAGTGCTTGAGAGCACATATTTGGTTTGAAGTGGGTAACGACGTGAAACCTCTGGCATAGCAACCCTGTTACTCATCCAGCTTTGCAGCGTTCTGTTACATCAGTACCAGCTCAGAGTTGTATGATCTGCCCTCTTCATCCCCAACTACATATCGCACTGCGTTCACCGGATCTTAGAGGTGGAAAATTCTGCTGTTCTTGCCTTTTTATCTTCTGTGTTAACCGTAAATAATCATCAGCAGTCATACAGTTAACTTAAGGATGGCAGGAGCCAAAAACGCTCCTCTAGGACCTTCTCTAATGTTTGCTTTCTTTGAACAGTTTTGTTTTTGCCAGATGTAAGGCTCAGGGTTTCGGCTAAATATCCGTTTTCTTTCCTCACGGCACTTCCAACGTAGCCATACTTGTTTAGTCTCTTTCTGACTGTGCTGTCATGGATTTGAACATGTAACATGACAACTGAGGACTGTAGGATCTCATTTCACACACAGTTACATGGTTTGATCTGTGGACTTACTTGTGTGAGCACTTTTCTAAATTAATATTCATTCTGAGTGTCAGATGATAGGCTCCAGATTATTTGGAAATTGGCGTAAAACCCCCTTACATTGATGATCAGCAGCAGTTGCCTTTTTTTTGATTATTGCTGATGACTTTCCTCTTTGGCATTATGTGAAGTCCTGGTGGTCGATTATTCAACTATTGAAACGACTAGTCCACTAATCTGATCATGAATCTTACAATTCTTAAATGGCTCTTATTTAGCTCTCAGCTTTTAAATTTTGCACGAGGTTGTTTAAATGATGTGATAATTAAAAATAAAAGACAAGACAGATGGGCACTTCATTCAAAAGTATATCTTTTTTGAGGAGCTTTTAATGTCTTCAGTTTTGCATCAGCTGGCGATGATATTGTTTACCTTGTGCTGTACTCTGCCGTGCACGTGCGACTGTCAACAGGAATGGGAAGGAAGTAGATGTCTCTTTTTTTTTGGTAATAGTTGAGAAATTCGTTGATGACTATTGTTGTTGTTGTTTATTTTTTTGTTGTTGGTGACAGCGTTAACTAATGGTGGCACCCCTAGTGAAGATGCGCTTGAAAACTCCAAAATACATGATTGATCAGTTGATTATGTGCAGTTGATTAGCAGCAACTGGCGTCCCACCTGGTTCCTGTGGAAGCTGTGTGTGTGTGTGACTGCAGTCTCTGATGAGTAAAACATTAAAATTGAAGGAGTGCGTACTCCCTTTGTTCACATGATTGTATCGTGTTTTACCAAGTGTAGTTTGTGGCTTGGTTTGTGCTTGAATTGTGGCGCTGATCTGGAGAGGTCTGCTCTGCAGAAGAGAGGGTGATTTGGATTCTAGTGGACCATTAAAACCAGTTGCTATGATCAGAAGTGGGAAGAGATGTGGAAAAGGGATTTCTAGCAGTCTGTTTCTCTGGTATTTTGACCAGTGCAGGTTCAAACATTTCAGGAAATTGTGTCAACTTGTGTGGGGGCTAAAAAAAATACCATATTTTATTGTGAAAATTCATTCACTTCAAACGTTTGCAACCAGGAAATGCTGCTAAAAGCTGGGCTGGCTGTTATTGACCAGGCTGATCAGAGAGATTAAAATGCTTATAATTGTGAAACATGTGAGTTGGATTGCTTGATTTTTTTTTTTCTTTTCTTTTCTTCTTCTTCTCCCCCAGTTCTGAATCTTTCATTGAATTAAACACGTCGGATGCTTTTGGATCAATCCGTGCTGTGATATTTGGTGAAGTCGGCGATCGCAGGGTTGTAGTGGACAGCCGGCTCCTTTAAATCCAAGCAAATATTTCCATGCTGAAATCAACAGTGGGTGTATTTGCATGCCTGCGACCACATCCAGCAGGGGGCAATAGGCCACCGTGCACAGATAAATCCAGGGGGGGTGGAGGTGGGTGGGCATTTGGGCATCTGGGAGGAATTCCAGCCAGCAGTGTCACCTCTAGTGCGGTCCACATGTTGATAAATAACAGAGCAGTAGCAGCAGTGGCCGTGCGCAGCGTTGCTTCTGACACTTCACAGTTGATGTGTGGTGAATCATTTCAGAGGGAAAAGGGCTCACTACTGGCACTGATAAAAGAGGCAGTCCTTCTAAACGGTTGTAGTGAAATTTATGCAAATGGCAGTGGTTTCTGTTGGTAGTGACTCTCTAGTCAAGCAGAAGGAGACTGATGTTCCTCTAATCATGCATGTAGGGGAGAAAGGGGAAGCACGACCACATGCAGCTGCACTCGACTTTTCCCTCCTAATCCAGCGCCTCCACCCGCCTTTACCCTCCCAGCCTTTATCTCCAGTGTGCCCAGACAGCGGTTGATGACGCTGCAGTTGGGCCTATCTCTCCCTCTCCCCTTTTGTCCCTCCCTCCCTTCTCGCACACCCTCTCTCGCTGCAAATGAAGGCAGAGGGTATTTATAGTCCGGCGTGTCAACCGGCAGCCAGAGAACGGGGGATTACCTTGGCCACGATGAACAAGCAGGTCCAAATTCAGTCACAGGCACTCGCTCGGTGACTCACGGCCACACTGGCTGGCTTCACCGCAACCAGGGCTGCTGTTGAGGTATTTTTCAGCATGACTGTGGACGGGTTTGTGTTTGTGCGGCCGATTTTTCCCCACATTACTAAGATGCATTTGTCAAATCCAAGAAAGCGTGCTGTTGCATGCTGTTGCATGGTTTCTTGGCATTGGTGCGCAGCTTTTTGACTTGCAGCTGATTTTTCCTTCATTTGTTTTTTTTGTTTTTTTTTGTATTTCAGCAGGTTGAAATTTAAAGCTTGTGACTATTTTTTTCCCTGAGCGAAATTGTATTTCTCACTTTTGCTCTGCGGTGAGCTCCCAACCGTCGACCTCCGTTCACACTGACAAACAGAAGTTCTTGAATTGAGGCTGTGAAAAGTTTCGCAACCTCGCTGTAAATTAGTAAGTCATTTGTGAGGTGTTTAAACCAGCAGCTCGAACTGTCAAATAAAATCCAAGAATAAAATATTTCTCTTGTAATTTACATATAAAGTGGAAAGATGCAAGTCTTATGTCATCTTTGAGTGTATAAAGCAGGCTAATTTCTTTTGTACCTGTCAAGGTTAGTGATGAGAAGTAGGATCTCGGTTTATTTGTCAAGAAAGAGAAAATCAGATTTGTAGCATTGGCAAAAGATGAACCATTGAAATTTTCTTGGGAATGTTTAAAATTGCTTCACCAGAGGATGCCCACTGAGCACTTTACTGTGTCTAGACATGAAGCTGTGTTCTGCAAAATGATATCAAGGATGGTTTTATTTTATTTATCTCTTAATTCAGTTTTTGTTCCTGTGATCCTTCTGCCGTTGACGGTGGATGGGAAGTCGGTTTAAAATCATTTTCTTCAACCTCTTAGACGTTGATGCCCTTTCTCTGATCTGTTTAATTTTTTCAGGCCTGACTGGTTTTTAAGTTGAATCTTTTTAAAATCTTGTAGTTTTTGTTTTTTGTCTGGTCAAAGTGAGCAGACAAATTAAAGGTCAAGTAAATAAACACAGATGCAGCAACTGACATTTTCTTTGTCAATGCCAACTTGAAGAAAATAAAGGTCTGACCTGCTGATTCCAGCTTCTGTCTAAGAATCGTGTATTTAGATTTCGTTTTAATTGAACATTCAAATGCGCTTTTAAATAGATGACACTTGTTTTCCAACCTTAAACTTGAGCACATGAAAACAGACGCATAAAGAAGCAAAATCAGAGCAGTCAGTGACACTGTTTAGAGCCTTGTGTGTGTGTGTGTGTGTGTTGAAATGAGATTAAAAGTTTGCTAATGCATCATCAGAGATGGACCTCCTGCTCTGTATTTTACATTCTTGGCTCAGTTGATGCATCAAATTTCTAAAATTTATGTCCTTGACCACATATGGTGATTGATCATTCAACGGCAGGAAGTCCATAAATTTCTTCCTCTTACTTTTTTCCCCCTTCTAACAATCAATGTTTCCTAGAGAATCGGATTTTTTTGAAAGTAACACTTTTTAACAGACTGACCTAAGTTTCTGTTCTTGCCCATGGTTTTCTCTGTGTAATCCATAGTTTCTGGTTGTGCTTCTGGACACACTGCACTATGGCGTTGTTTGCTTGGTCATCGTCACAGTTATGCACCGATACAAGGTTTGCCGAATTCAAAAGAAGTTATTGGTCTTTTTTCAGGATTGCTTCATTTAAAAAGCCTGAAAGGCTCTTAAGAAATGTCTGAATTCTCTCAAACTCATGAATGATGGTGTAACTCAGGGACTTTTCCTCCTGTGTGCACTCAAGTCTTGATCTGGTGTTTGTGTATTAAGTCAGCGGGGACTGATTGTGTGTGTGTGTGTGTGTGTGTGTGAGAGAGAGAGAGAAAGCATACTCAAACATGCTCTCTACTATTACTGCTAAATCAAACATAATAAATTGTTCTTAACCC
>JAOWBL010000016.1:1438171-1460813 GCA_028564865.1 Zenarchopterus dispar
GAGAGAGAGAGAAAGCATACTCAAACATGCTCTCTACTATTACTGCTAAATCAAACATAATAAATTGTTCTTAACCCTCTTCAGGTTCTGAGTCATTCTTTTGTAGCATCTTCTTTCACTCATAAATCTGAGACTGAAGGGCTCCAAGTTATTTTTGAGCGCATTAAAACTCCTGATTGCTTGTAGTACGTGGCTCAGTCGCTGCCGCCGTTGCTGGCGTCGCAGTTTGCCGACGGTCCACGCAGGCTCGTCTCATAGCTGGCCAGTGCAGTGACTTTTGTAGGTTATTTGCCCATTTGTTTTGGTGAGAAATTGGTTCTTAGCCTTTTTAAATGATTGAATTAGGTCTCATTTGTATTTTAACATAAAGCTCCTAAGTTATTGATCCGAGAAGCAAGCGCAGCGGATTTCATGATTTTAGAAAAAGAGAGAGGTTTGCTCTTGTCATCCTGGCCGTCATCGGGCTGGAGCTTTTCATAGAAAAATGAATTTTCTGCATTCAGAATATTCAAAGTCTTGGAAGAAAAGGAGCAAATATTCCTCAGACACTTACTGATCAAGTCTCAAATCAGTGTCCGCTTTTCCTTATCTCTTCATTTCTGTCTCCTCTTGCAGATACTTGGAGAAGTATGAGAAAGTCCACCACTTTGGCGAGGATGATGATGAAGCGCAACCAGGGAATCCCAAAACCTTTCTTCCAGTTGGTGCAATTCCTGGCTCCTACAACTACCAGCAACACGTTGTATCAGGTAAACTCGTGTTCACTCCGTTTCTGTCGCTGAATGGATTTGGTTCGTATTTGCATATGCTCTGTCTCACTTAGCTTCTCATTTTCTCTCTGAGGTTCTTTTTTTTTTTTTTTTTGCCAGGCAGTCTCTCAGCAGACTTGAGTAATGTGCAGATGTCATTACAGCAGTGCATCACTTGATTAGAGCTGGGCGTGCGATGCATGGGAGACTAGCAGCCCCCAGATTAAACAAATGCTGAGAAGCCTCTCTCTGCTGAAGCTATTTAGAGTTTATAGAGTATTGGAGAGCTTTCTGGGCGGTAATAGTGTTGGAAAGTAGGACTAGGATTTCAACTTGAGGATTTGGAAGGGAAGCGGTGCTTTATGGGAATAGTAAAACACTTGTATTAAACACTTGTTCGGTTTTGATTTTGAGCTGGAAGACGACGTCGATGCTCGTCCCGTTTCTGAGTGTTCAGTTCGAACTCGAATCAGGCCGATCAGATGAGACGGGAAACGGCCGCCTCTTTGACTGTGTGAAGCTGAAGTGGCTAAACATTTGCAGAGAGCTGGTTTCGTTTGCCAGAGCGATTCAACTCCTGAGATGAACTGTTTTGGGTCAGTCAGTAACTGCACCAAATCTGGACGGTCTTAAAAGGTGAATGTAATAACTTGTGGTTTTGTGTGACTTTACAAAATCCCTGAACCCGATTCCAAATGTAGTTTTAGATCAGACGCTTTAGAAGTTTGTTCCCCTGAGCCAAATGTAATCATTTTGCAGTTCTTTCTAAGCACTCTTTGCTCTTTTTTTTTCCAGTGGATTTCACTGAAATATGACCAGAATGTTTACGCAACCCTGAGGATTCAGTTCACTTTCAAATGAATCAAAAATTTGTGAAAACATGCACCCAGGATGCTTTTCAGCTATGAATATTTTTCTAGCAACAAACTGACAGTCAAATGTTTCATATCTGTCAGATATAATAGAACTTGATTTTTTTTTTTTTTAATGTACAAAATTAGTTTTCTGGAATGTGAAAATTAGCAGATGTACACTTTTAGAAATGTAGTTTTCTTTTACTTTAACTAGTAGCTGTTGAGGCTGAAAGACAAATTTCATTTTCTAATTCTACCGCTAAGATCATTGTTTTACGGATTATCCTTGATTATGTGGACGGATTTTCATATAAACTTGATTTTAAGGCACTGATGGAGTTTGAGATTGTGCAGAATCGTATCTTTTTTGCTTGACTGCACTTTTTTGCCAGATGAATAAATCTTTGCAAGACTCTGGGTTTAATTTCTGTTCATCTGCCAGTAGTCCAGTGCATCATAAAATGAATTTGTCTTCTACTTTGTCAGGTTGATATACAACTGCATGAACATACGCCTTCACTTAATCTGATGTAATGGCACTTAGACTAGCCTTACCCACTTGCTGGTTTTCTTTGGGCTTTAGTTAGCTGTAGAGTGGGATGGTGTGGGAGTCGATTAGGGCAGGGTGATACGGCAAAGAAAAAATAATCGCAATGTTTTTTCATATTGTCCAATCTCAGTTTTTATCACAATTTTTCTTTAAAATACTGCCAATCTTAAAGCATCTCTACTGAAAACGAAAGAAAAAAGAAAGCCTTTACATATTATCCCAAACAAGATGGAAAAATCCCACAAATGTGTGTCCTTGCATATGAAAAATGAGCATTCCAGAAACAAAGGTACTTGAAGCTGTGAGAGGCGGGTAGACGAGAGTGCACGTGTGTGTGGCACGTTGATGTGGACAAGTTGACCGGGAAGGTTTGAACAGCGTGACTAGATAGATTCAGCTGCATGCACAGCATCAGTAGAGTAAATGAAAACGCTGTGGCTCCTCCAGGCCCAAGTGTCGGGGCCTTCCTCGCCAGCCCCGAGCGTCCGGGTCTTCCTCGCCGGCCCCTAGCGTCGGGGCCCTCCTCGCCAGCCCCGGGTGTCGGGGTCTTCCTCGCCAGCCCCGGGTGTCGGGGTCTTCCTCGCCAGCCCCGGGTGTCGGGGTCTTCCTCGCCGGCCCCTAGTGTCGGGGCCCTCCTCGCCAGCCCCGGGTGTCGGGGTCTTCCTCACCGGCCCCTGGTGTCGGGGTCTTCCTCGCCAGCCCCGAGCGTCCGGGTCTTCCTCGCCAGCCCCGACACTCGGGGCCGTCCTCGCCAGCTTCTGTTTGTATTTGTGAGCAGGTTTTAACTACGACCGCTGGTCTTGAGCAAGGTGTGGCTCCTTTGTGCTTACAATTACGGTCGACAAACAAGATTAAAATACGCTTTAAAATATTTGTCACGATCATTATTTTCCTGCCATCTTAGTGTCATATTGAATAATTGTGACCGATTCGTTAGCCTGACGACGGGCGACATCATCGTTTCATTGACATGAAAGATGTAGTTTCAGCCGTGTTCATTCAACAGTCTTTTGTTTGTTTTTCCAGTTGATCTTATAATTTAGTACCTGATTTTATCCTCTCCTCAAAAACTACGTTTCTTATTTTTGGATCTCTCCAACTCAGTATTGTTAAATTATTTAGAGCAAGTAAATAAGAATATTTGTGCGTGGTTCAGACGAAAGTTTCCCTCCTTTCTCGTCCCTGTAAAGGTGCTGCACACAAACAACCGACATGATCATAATCCTCAAACAAAAGCCTGTGTTTAAGGGCCGTTTCATTGGCTGTTGTCGCGCACATTTCCACCAAGTTTGATTGAGGACATAGGCTCACAGCTGATCACCGTAATAGACATACAATTTCTGGCGATCACAAAGCTCGATCGCATGATCGCCCAGCCCTAGTGCCAGTACTGGTAGTGGTACACGTCCATTGACTGTGTTGACCTCGATACGTTGTTCTTGCCTGCTCGTGTGAACTGATGGCCACTGATGTGAGCTGCTGTCGCAGTTCGAAAGCTAAATACTCATAACACTAACAACAATTTATCAGCGCTTATTAAAAGGCTAATGTTTGTGATGGGAGTACAGCTGTTTATAGGTAATAGTTCTGGGACTTGATGCTGTTTTCCCTTTTTTCTTGTGCTGGATAATGATTGATGGGCCAAAGCTGTTTTCTGGTAACTGCCATTATCTGTGAAGTAATTTCATTGTGTAAATTAGAAGTGGTAGAAAAGAACAAACTTTGTAGCCATAAAAATGGAGTTTTACCTCAGCGTGACAATTTGCATGTTTCCACTGACGAAGCTCGACCTGAAGCCGGTTAAACCTCACATGCAGCTGCAGAAGTCACTGCTCTGCTAAAGCGGTCTGAAGAGTTATATCATTTTTGAAATATGTATTTATAAATGCTTTGTCAGGTTAATTACGGAGATGTTTACAACCTTGTAGCTAGTTGGAGTAGGCTGTGACTAAAGAGGAGAATGTAAACACACTTGTAAACCAAATATAATCTAGACAAGCTTTGCCAGCATCAGTGAGCAGTTATTTGAGCTTCATAAATAACAGAAGCGCTGTGTTGGAGAGGACTGGTTGGAAGCTTACACCACACTTATGACTTCAAAAAAAACTTGCTTTGAAATACAGCAAACAGACTCATCTTAAAGATGGATTTAAGGATACTCTTTCCTCTCAGAGATGGGAAACAAAGTTTAACAATCATGGCCGAGTTGTTCGACTGGCTGTGCTCCTTAAATATTCAGAGGTCAGGCCTGGCTGAAAAATAAGTGGTCATACAAGATCTCTTAAAGTATTTAATTGTTAGGTTTTTCTTCGGATTAAAAACGTCATATCCCTGTTGCCCTGCTGTCAGGACCAAACCACTGCTGTTATCTGAATGATCTCCACTCATCAGATATGAAAATAATTTGTAGAAACTTTCTCCTCACTGCTATTTTTCAACCGAGTCTATTAGAAATGCTCTGATTGTTTAGGCTTTTTCCCCGCCTCACACTCGCCACATCTGTAAAGTAACACCATGTTTCTGTGTCTTTTCTCTGCCAAGTGAAGCTCTTATGTGTGTGTTGTGGACCCCTGTATCACAGTGAATGCGAGCTGTCAGTTACCCTCGCGGTGTTGTAGCGTTGACCGCCGGGCTGCTCTCGGAGATAATTTACTCTCCTGACAGCAGTTATTGATGAAAGAAGGAAGAACACACTTGCTGGTTTTCCTTTCTCCTCCGTTTAGATTAAAGTCTCAGGTCTTTTTTTTTTTTTGTTCCAAACCTCTTTTCTGTTAACAAGCAACCCCCCGCCTGCTGAGCTCACTTACTCGTAAAAAACGACACCACTGCAGGAAAACGCAAACAATGAACGACTTCGAGCTGGATCTGCAGCTTCTGCGTTCTTTTCTCATTTACCACCCAGAGAAGGGAAGCTTTGAGGGACCGGTCCAAACAGTAGCTGCACAACAGATGGCTTGTCATAGCTTTGATTTGTATTGAGTCGGGGATGCTTACTCGCAGTTCTCAAATGCACGTGTTCCTGAAGTTGTAGCAATAAATATACGAGCAGTTTGACTCGTCAGTATTTTTAAATTAAGAGTGGCTCAGTCATGTTGCTTTAAATCAGCAGAGCTTTACTAGAGGTCATTGTTGTGGTTTGATTTCTCACAGCTCCATTTCCTCACTTGTCTCGCTGCTGTCGTGGCATTATTTCTGCATATTTCTCTGGCAAACTTTCAGAAAAGCATGTGTATGTCATTTAGCTTACTACAGAATAAAGCATTATTCCTGTGTTTTCTCTTTTTCCCTCCCCTCAGACTATCTCCGCCAAAGCTATGGACTATCTACAGATTTCGTTCAGCCGTGCGACTACAACAAACTGGTGCTGTCTCTCCTCTCGGGCCTACCCAACGAAGTGGACTTCGCCGTTAACGTTTGCACTCTACTTTCCAACGAGAGCAAACACGTCATGCAGCTTGACAAGGACCCCAAACTGGTCACGTTGCTGCTGGCCCACGCCGGGGTCTTTGATGACTGTACGTCCCCAACCAAACTCATGTCTAATTTAGTCCTTGTGTTGAACAATAGGACAGAAAAAAAACCAAAAATGTCTTCAAACACCTGTCGCTTGGGACGACGTTTGCTGTTTGAGTCAAAATGTCATTCATGTGAATCGTGCATCGAAGAGCATCTTTTGCACTAACAATCTTTGTTGGACTTCAGCATTCACGCTTGAGTCATTTGGCCAATCACAGTCAAGTAAAAGTCATCGCTTAGTTCTTGTTACATGGTGAAATTAAGTCTATTTTTCATGCTGTGTAATGTTACTCAGACGAGACTTTGTTACTTTTGAGGTTAGTCTTTAATAATATGCTTTACAACTTGATGTTAAGTAGCTAAGTTGCTCAACACTTTACCAACCTCTTATTTTGGCATGTTGCACCAAAATTATGTTGTTGTCAAGATGCTCTCCAGTACACGATTCACGTGAAAGACATTTTGATTCACACGGCGTACGTCGCCGAAAAGCGGCAGGGGAACTCCAGCTGATGAAGGTGACGTTAACTCTGAAAAGTCCTGAAACGGGAACTTAAACATGACTTTAAACGGATTGAAATAGATACTTGTCAAGAAACTGTTTGTAAAACCCTTGAAATGAACTATTTTTCTGCATTAATTAGGTATAAATGTCATCTGATTCTCATCCAAGTCGCAATTTACTTTTCATCTAGTTTTGTAAATATACATGTCTCTATTCAGTAGAGACAAATAATCGTATTTGTGTTACCAGCTTGAGTTTGTAGGAAGTCATTTACAGTTGCTCAGTTTGATTATTTTGAAAACATCTTCTTTCTCAGGGTGCAGCTCTTGTAACTATACCTGGTGTTTTCACTGACCCTCTTCTGTTTCTGCGCAGCGCTAGGCAGCTTCTCTGGGGTGTTTGGGACAGACTGGAAGGAGAAAACCTCTCGGGACTTCGTAAGGGTAAAAAAAACTTGTTTTTTTTTTTCTTCCCTTCTTCATTTGCTCTTCATTGAGTTCTGCTCCCACTAAGCAGCTACAGTATATCACTCTTTCCAGATTGAATGTGGGCAGAAATATAAAGTCTAATCTCTACAGAAAGATCTCAGCAGCAGTGGAGGTTAGGTTTAAATGCTTACATAAGAGTTAGTCTTAATCAAAAGTAATGTCATGCACTCCTCAATTTATCTCCGGTCATAAGAGTAGTTATGATTACTACAGGAGGTCCGAGGTTTACAGTCGGTCAATAAAAGTACTCAGTCTGTCTAGTCGAAGGGCTTTGATGTACTTTACCCAGAGGAAAGCTGCTCTCCTGCACTGCTTTCTGAAATAATGCAAGGTATTTAGAACTTTGCAAATAAATATTTATGTAATCATACTGCTGACATAAGTGCCTTTCTTGCATACCTCATTCATCATCTTTGGTTGAGGCGAGCGGCGGTTCAAGGTCACATGAGCTGTTATTACTCCAACACTTTCATTTCTGACAGCTGTCCAAGTCGCGTTGTGGGAGTGCAGAGGCTGGAAAGTACCCAGACTAAGGCCCAAATCAGTTTTCCTCAGCATATCGGAGCAGTCATTAGCTATATTTTTCCAAGTCTTTGTCTGACAGTACAAAAACATGGACAACCTAACCACAGTGTTTCCTTTATTTGTGGCTTTTATTTGCTGTGGTAACCAAGGATTAAACGCGGTTGCGGTGGTGTCTAATTGTTGACTGCTGCTGTGAACTTCCTACTTCTAAATCTGGATGCTGTTAGAAGACTTTGAGATGCGTTCCTAACAGCTGGTGCTCCTTTCCAGTTCTGGAGGGAGGTGGTGGAGGACACTGAAGTCAGGGAGCTGATCTGGGACAAGAGCGGCCCAGCTCAAGGTGAGCCCATCATCTCCTAAAAGCTCTCGTGCAGTCTGCTATTACTTCTGCTTTTTTTAAAAGTTGATTTTTGTGTGAACCTGAGAGTAACAAGTGGGATGCATTTAATTCCATTAAACATCTTCACACTTTTACAGATTATTTTTTCTTTTCATGTGTAAGTTGAGACATTTACAGAAATGTAGTGAATGACAAAACAACTCTTGTATGCATTCCTGGATTGTAATCCCATCCTTATCTGGCATGGATCTCTGAACCGTTCCTCGCCTCTTCTCCGTGCAGATGGTACGTCATGCGAGGTGCGCGGGCAGAGCCTCTTCCATCCACCGCGGAACCCGGGTATCAGTGACATGGAGGCCCAGCGGGTACTGCAGATCGCCGTCATCCTGCGAAATCTCTCCTTCGAGGAGGCCAACGTCAAGCTGCTGGCGGCCAACCGAACGTGCCTGCGCTTCCTTTTGCTCTGTGCCCACTGTAACCTCATCTCACTCCGACAGCTCGGACTGGACACGCTGGGGAACGTAGCTGCTGAGGTAAGCAGAGTTTTGGTTTGCCGTTGGACCTGTTTGTTTTGGGTTTGGATGGAGTCCAGAACAAAGTTCAGTTCGATAGTTGAATCATTGTGCTAATGTAGAGCCACTACACGTATCAACCTTGAAAAATCCGCTACACAAGTAAAACAACAAGAATCACAACTGCAGTCTAGTAGTTTACTCCCTACATCAGCAGCTAAAGGTTAATGCACTGTTTTTTGTTGTTTGTTTTTTAAATGCCTGATTGAATGGAATACTGTTTTCAGGACAAATAAACAATTGAACCAGTGATCAGTTTTTTTTTTGTGCAACAACTGAAAGTTTTGTCGTTTTAATTCTTGGTTGCCAAACCAGGCCTGAGAATACTCCAACAAAACGCGGCCGCTCTGGCTTTCAAAAGGAGAAGTGATGACAGCACTTGTGTCATGATTTGCTAAGCAGCCAGTGTGGTCAGACTGACGCTGTTTCAGAATCAGATGGATGAATGTTTAAATAACACGTTCCAGGCATGTCTGCAAGGTTCACTGGGTGTGTTGAACCCAGCTGTATCTGTGTGTGCGCCTTCTGAAGAAGTGAGGGCAGATGGAACACTGTGTCACTTCCTCACAGTCTGCTTTTTTTGAATAATATCTAAACTCCAGCTCAGGTCCATCAAAGAGAAGACCTGCAGTTATGCTGAGTAGTGATTAACTTAGTTAACAGTAGATGAGCTAACTTCACTTGTAATCATTATCCAGGCTTTAGACGTGACATTACTTTGCTCAGTTTTGTTCAGTGTAAAGAAAGCAAATACTACTCAAGGACTTTTTGTTTATTTATAGAACAGGAAGGATTCTTGTCTGGATAGATTTACTGTTTTTATCCTGCTTTTTAGTCGTGCTTCTACTCTTTTCAGCGCCGTTATTCATGTGCATCTGCAATGAACTTCAGTGTTTTATCGCCACAGTATTTCATTTTGGAAGTTAAGTCACCGCTGTTCAGGCAGCTCCGCCTCATCCCATCTGGTATTCCTGCTTCCTGCAGGCCAGCTGGGTCACTTCTGTAGTGTTCCTCAATGTCACTGAGCTGCAGTGGTGGTCCTTGTTCTGCTGTCTGGAGGGGCCGGCTTGGATATTAATTTGTTACGGTGTACTTGGGGATAACAATGTTTGAACTGTTTCACTTTGTGTACAGTATTACAGTGCCTCTGCCTCAGTTGAATTATGCAGGGAGAGTTACTAAGCTGCTCTGTGATCTGAGGAGGACTGACTGTCCACTTTGTGAAATAGTTTCCATGAATGTTGAAGTTCTTGCCAGCTGGTTCAGTGAAAATGTTGTCTGACTTCTTGTAGCTCCAGCTGGACCCTGTTGACTTTCGGACGACGCACCTGATCTTTCACACCATCACCAAATGCTTGATGTCCAGGGACCGGTTCCTCAAAATGAGAGGTGGGTGCTCTAGCTCTTCCTTTTCAGTGGACTGTTTTGTTTTTTTGTTTTTTCCCAAAATTTTTCTTGATCCTGTATGTATCAAGTTAAATGAGTCTCTGTTCACGTGCACCCTTTAGCCATGGAGATCCTGGGTAACCTCAGCAAAGCAGAGGACAATGGTGTGCTAATCTGTGAGTACGTGGACCAGGAGTCGTACAGGGAGGTGGTGTTGCTCCTCACTCTGCCTGATCTCATGCTCCTTATGGCCTCCTTGGAGGTGCTGTACCTGCTGGCTCAGCTGGGAGAGGTTCCCTGCAGCAAGATCGCCTCAGTCGAGCATAGCATAGGTATGAGTCCACTTACATCTCTTCATTTAAAACAGTTGTTTTGGTTCATTGTAAGGGCTCATTAGAGTTTGGTAGTGTTTAACACCCTATGTTGAGTTTTTCTTTTTTTCCCCCTCCCTCACCTGTACCTGTGTTATGTTTCCTCATTCTCCAGACCTGTTGGTGCGGTTGGTATCAATAGACCTTCACACGTTTGGACCGGATGCCCTGACAGCGGTGCGGTTGATCGAGCATCAGGCTAATGCGGACCAACCAGCCGAGGTCCGGCCACAGCTGGTAGAGCAGGTACCTGCAGCCACGCAGGGAGCGCCGGCACCGGGTAAGAGTTTGAGTCACCTCAGCGTTTGTGTGTTCCGACTCCCACTAGACAAACAAGAAACTCATTATGAAGTTCTGTGTTTTCATGTGAATGTGCACCGTTCAGTCATTGAAGCTGATTCTTGATCACAACTGATCTAAAACCTCAGTGGTCTTCTGGATATCTTAAACCAGATTTCCTGCACAGTTGCTGCTTTTACTCACTAAAGCTCAAACGGGATGTGACCGGATTTATGGATATAAAATGAACAAGCTGACGTAAGTGATACAGATGACTACAAAGCACCACTAGCTAAAATCACTGTCTCCAGAATGAGGCTGGGCAGCAGAAAGCAGTTTTTGTATAATTGTTTTACCAACAAGAGAAAAAAATGAGGTGGAACTGTTTGAACAAATATATGTAAACTGAGACTGTGTGTATCTCCTTAGTCACACTGAAGCCCCACCTTTATATTTGAGAGCACAGAGATTAGCTCCAGACTTGTAGCTTCGTCTTGTTGTTGCCGACTCGGTGACTCAGTTGTTTGTTTAAAAAATAAACATGTGGACAGTCTGTTACATGCAAAGATGTGTTGGACAAAAAGTGGCAAAATTTTACTGAACAGCATCACCAGAACATTTTTTTTTTCTCTCTTTTACCTCTGTGTGAAGTGTAGCTCAGTCAGCAGCTGAGAGCTGCACACCTTGACTGATGAGTTATTTTACATGTAGCTGAAATCAAAACAAAAGTGTTGTCAGAGGTGGTTTTTACCAGGTGAGCTTGCATCAGTAAAATCACTGACTGCTGGGTCCTGTGTTTGTTTTAGTAAAAGGCTCCAAATTTTCCACAACTTCAGCACAACATTTTCATATTTTCTTCCATCTTAACTGCATTATGAATGAAGGAAGTTTGGTATTTTTAGCTCAGTGTGTCCCCCTACAGGCCTGGAGGTTAACTTGCATTTGTGATGCTGGTATTGGCTCTTGTGAAGTCTCTCGCTCGGTTGCGCTGCTGTTTTCGCTTCCATCATTTCTTTGAGTCTTTTAGTTGTTTTTGCCAAGGTGTCCACTGTAGCTCTGTGATCTTGTTTAATCTTTATTGGTTGGTTACTTAGTAGCTCAAAGCAATACATAAGTTGTTGTAAGAGATGACTGACATGGATGTCTAAAGTTACTTGGACCAGAGCGAGATGGAGTTTCCTAAAGCAAATAAAACATTCCTTCAGATATAATTGAATCTGGTATTTTAACATGGAAAAAACTCTCATACTGCTTTGATAAATTAATTGGTAATAAATATGTATGTAGATGATCAAATTCTGTTTGAATTTAAAAGGAAAACATTGGTTAAGTAGTGTTTTTTTTAAACAGAAAAAATTAAAATAAACCCAAAAAGTAAAGTCCCTAACTATGAATCTTTATCTTTCAAATTAAAACTGCAGGATGGTATCTCTGTTGGCTTAACTGTTTTTACAAAAGCATTTGTAGAACATTTAAAAGAGATCCTTCTGAAAATATTTAGTTGCCTTTTGATTTCAGTTACATGGTTCTGATAAGCTGTACACAGGCTGTTCTGAGTCGAGTTCACTTGAACTTTTTGAGTGAAGTCAGTGGCAGCTCTCCCTTTACAGCATGTTTGGATCTGGTCAGTTTTAATCATTTCAGTCTCTTCTGTGCATCAATACACTCCAGTCCTTGAAATGCTGCCAGCATGAACACTACAGTTAATCAGCGCAGCAGAGTCCAAAGTCAAAGTTTTAAGGCACAGACTAAATATTGGAGATTTTTCTGGGGCGCATTTTCTCGCATTTCCCTTACTATAACCAGATTCTTTGTAAATCAAAGATTAATGCTGCTTCTAATTGGTTTCAGACACAAATTCCATCATGTTGTGGTGAAACAATACCAGTATGTGTGATGTTTGTTGGAACATTATGACATGGAAAAGACCTAACAACTCAGAATCAAAATACTTCATCGATACCAATTTCCCCTCGGAGAACTCGAGCAAGACTGTCCATGATTTTCTTCTGGCTGGAAATTTGGCTGCAACCTCAGATTTTTTTGTAAAATTGTTAACTGTAAGGTCGGGATTAACCAGCCGGGAATGATGGGAGGAATAACTGTAGAAGGAGTATTTCTTTTCCTTTTCAAAACTGAGATCCCTTGCTGATTCCGTGTTATCCCGCTCAGTCATGGCGAGGTGATGTCATGGGAAGATCTTTTCTTTTGAAAAATAAACCAATTTTTTGAATGGCACAGTGAAGTGTGTAGTGAGTGGAATCAGGTGAACAACAGCCACTGTTCCCATCTGGTGGTGGTATGGTTATAACATGCTACTTTCACTCTGAATCACACACACACATAATTCTCGCTCCTTCGTGGTATTTCACAAGATTTATGATGACAGTGACAAAACAGGAGTCGTATTATGACGGAGCTGTGTACTTTTCAATTTAGTAAGACTGTCTCAGGAGGAAAGTTGCAAAATTAATCTAAAACCGTCCTTCTTTAGACCTCTCTCTGGTTATTTTAGCTTAATTTTTATACATACACACACCATGTATCACCATTCTATCTTTAAAATATAGAGATATCCTTTTATTTGTTTTTTCCCCCTTTTGTCCATCATTACCCAGTGATGGACAAATCCATTTCATTTTGATCATCTGCTCAAACCTTGAAGTATTTAAAAGTGTGTTTTTACCCAGATATTCTGACTCCTGGTTCACCTGTTGCAGAGGTAAAAAAACAACAAAAAAAAACTCCCACACTGATGAGGAGAGCTTTGTGCTTCAACTTGAGTGGCTGCTGCATAGGTATGTCTGTTTAAAGCCATTATGTGAGAGTAAACCTGGGTTTTAACAAAAGCCGTGAAGCATACTAATCACAGTACTGTGATTGTGTGAATCAGCGGGCAACTCCTTAATGCAATCAAACCCTCCTAACCTTGAAGGTGCCATTCCTCTGCTGCCAGAGCGCCTCACAGGGACGTTTGGGCAAAGTTGTTAGTTTGCTGACATCTAGTGGAGAGTCTGGGTAGCACCGAACGCGAAATAAAAGGGCAAAGTGGAGAAATTCATTGTTTTCTAGTAACCGATGAACTTTTTTTTTTGTTTGTTTTAGGTGTAAATATTCCTTTTTTTTTTCTTATCTCCTCAGTAACAAGGGTTCCAGTTCAATCCACCCAACCCCCGCCTGGCATTGTTGAACTCGATGGAGAAAAGTTTACGCTGCAGTGGTGAGATTAAATTATTTATATACATAATACAATGATGCAACTAAAAGAAAACGCAGATTAGGCGTCTTAGTGAGGTAATGTCAGTTTCTTGCTTGCTTGGATTATAACCCATCTGTCTACGTTTTCTGTTCCTGCCAACAGGCTAAACGCACACTTTGAGACGAACCCTGAGGGCTCAGTGTCTCGATCAGAAATGTACTCTGAGTACCTGGCAACGTGCAGCAAAATGGGACGAAGCAACATCTTGAACTCCACTGGCTTTCTCAAATGTCTTCGGTCAGTCGTCAATTCAAACTCTTTGTGTCCGTTTAAGTTCGATATAATATTTACCAGGGTTACTGAATGCTATAATCTGTTGAAGCATCTTTAAAGTTACACTTCCTTACCACCACAGAACTGTGTTCCCCAACCACACGATGCGGCGGCAAGAAGAGTCCAAAGTCGGCGGCCAGGTTCACATCCTGCTGGTAGGATTAAGGCGAAGGGCAATCCCTCTGCCCATCCAGCTGTACTACCAGCAGTCCCAGCAGCAACAGCAGAACCCACCTGCAGCTCGACATGAAGCACCTGGAGACCCTCAGGCTCCGCCTCCAGGTAGTGCTTCTGTTTGTCAAGGAGGGAATCCTGTTGTTAGATTTTGCTTGGTCAGTTTGCTGCAGCGCCATAAGAGAAAGACGGTTTAAACGGCATATGGGGCATAGGAAAGACAAAACCAGACTTAGCATTTCTGTAGAGGACGGTATCAGTCTTGCAAAGTGAGCAGAGCCGGTACCACTGAGACTAGCTCTTGGCTAATTACGACAACAAACATATTCAAGAAATGATTAAAGCGAGAGGAAGTCACTTCCACAAGCTTACTAGTTAAATTAAGAGGAAGGCAGCTAAGCTGCGTTCACAGGTCTTGAACCCAGGCGGGGGAGACATTGGGTGGTGCTTTTATGTCAGTCTAAACAACTGAGCAAGTTCTGGATATGTGGATGGTTCATTTTCTGTATCAGGTGGATAATATTTGACATATTTAGGTATTTTTACACAGGTACTGAGACCTATGAATATCGTGGTCACTAAGATGCACATCTGCCTCAAATAGTCCTGAGGGTGCTGTGGGGGCTGTGAGGACTAGAGAAAAACGTACCTTCATGTTTTTTTGGTTTTGTTTTGTTTTCTTCTCTGCCTTCATTTACATTGCAAATATGCACCTTAAAGTGAATTGGACGAATGAGAGGAACTGAATTCAAACGTAACGGCGATCTGGTGGGTGGTAGATGAGAGCAAATGACTTTAGCTCAAGTTTTTGACGTTTGTATTCATCTTGCTTAATAAAGATGGTCCAAGTTAGTGACCTTTGCTGTCACTTTTTCAGTTGTCTTACATGTGTAATACTAGAGTGTATCAAAGGATTAAAAAAAAAAAGAAAAAGTAGGTCTTAAGTTTCATCTTGTTGTTTAACTGTGACTGTGTTGTTGTGTTGCCAGGGTTACCTCCCGGGCATCTTGGACCACAGTTCGTCCGGTCTCTGGGCCCCTCTCTCAGCGCTGGTGCTGCCATAACCTCTTCGACCTTGACCACACATGAACCTCCTCATGGAATCCACACAACTGTTCCACGTCACCCGATGGCCCAGCAGGTGTCTCCACAGATGTCTCCGCAGATGCCCATGCAGGTGTCTCCGCAGTTGCCACCGACTTCTCCGGCAGGACAGCAGCAACAGCAGCAGGTCCGGCCCGTTCCGACGGTTCAGGTTACAACGCCAGCTTCAGGCACCCAGAACCATAGCCCTCGGAACCCCACCCCTCTTCCTGTTCCTCAGCATCAGCAGCAACACTCCCCCATACTCCCCACAGGGACGCCTGTCACACTATTTCAGCCTGTACCACAAGGTCACATCCTCACAGCCAGGGTACAAGGCGTGTGCCCTCCCATCACCCAGCACCCACCACTGTCTCAAACTCCTCCTCTGTCTGGGCAACAGGGCGGGGGTCCACAAGGAGACCCTCAGTGTGTTGCTGCTGCCTCAACACCCTCCTCTTCCATTCAGGTTGGGGGTGGTCAGGCAGGTGTGCCCAATTCCCAGGGGTCACGCGTCACATTTCAGAATATCGCTCCCAAACCAGCGCCAAACCAGTCAAGTGGAACTGCAGCCACGATGGCGACTCCCAACCAGCAGCCTCAGCCTCAACAGCAGACACAAAGCGTAGTAATAGTTGGCCCTAATCCTCAGCAGAACACAGCCTACACCCCTGCCATACACCAGATCGTTCTTGCCAACCCCTCCACCATCCCCGGTGCCCAGACTATCCAGATAGCAGGGCAGCCTGGAGCGGCTTCTAGTCCCTGCCCATCCCCTGCTAACTCCAATACACAGGTCCAACCCAGTCAAACTGTCAGCCATCCACTGTCCATGAAACGGCATCAACAGCAGCATCAGCAACAGCCACCTCTTCAAATTATCTCTCCAGCTCCTTCCTCTCAGCCTACCTCCACTGAGTCCAGCTTGATCAAACAGCTACTGCTTCCAAAGCGAGGGCCTTCTACGCCGGGGGGAAAATTAATCCTACCTGCTCCACAGGTGCCCCCTCCCAACAACACGATAGCCCCTAGTCCACAGGTCATCTACCAGGCGGGCTACAGCACCCAGAATCCACCTCCTCAGCCCCAGCAGCTCAACGTCCAGCTGGTTCCAGGCCAGCTCCCCGCTGCAGGAACTCCAGCGCTCCAGACGGTTCAGCTCTTGCCAGGCCAGCTCATTTCCACAAGTAGTCCAGGGGGCACTGCTATCATTCAGGGTCCCACTGCAGCTGGACAAGTTACATTCACCGTGGTCCCCAGCACTGGCTTCGCCACCTCCACTGCTCCTGTTGCTGCCGTCAGCCAGGGAGGTGTTGCTCCGGGTGTTCCCCCTCCTCCTTTCTCTTCTGGAACAGTGCCCCTCCACGTCCCAGCAGGTCCACCACCTCCACCACCACTGCCAGCTCCCCTCAGAGGAGACAGAATTATTTGTCAAAAAGAAGAGGAGGCCAAGGATGCTACAGGGCTGCACATCCATGAGAGGAAAATCGAGGTGATGGAGAACTCCTCCTTGGCAGAAGGAGACTCCTCTAATGGCAAAGCTAGCAACGGCGACGTCGTGGCTGGCGGTAAGCTGCTAAACGGTCAGAAGTGCGTGGAGTCTAGTCTACCTCCGTACCACTCAGGGAACAGCCAGGGGGCACTCAATGGCCCAGCCATGGAGAGCCATCCTGCAAACGGGAAGCAGGCCCTCTCCCCCAGCCTGAACACCCCCCACGAGGGCAACCCCGACCCCAAAAAGACTCTTGTCAACGGGGTGTGTGACTTTGATCGGGTTGACAGTGGTGGCAACTTTAACAAAAACATTCCAAATCACATCGCTTCCAAACAGTACTTGGGGAACGGGGAGGTGGGCCCCTCTGATAAGAGTCGCAGCTTAGACCCTTGTCTCCCCAGTCCTCCCCCACCCCAGCAGGACACTGCCAAAGCCCAGCAGGCTGAGCGCCTGGCCAATGGACCCCAAGCAATAGGCCACAGGCCTTCTCCGGAAATGACCAATGGACCTATGGGGCCAGGCCACGCTGCGCCTGTACTAAGACAGCAACTGCTTCCCAACTCCTCTCCCCCCTCCACTGTTACCTCCCAGAGCACTGCTGCCTCTCCTGCAAACGGAGTGGCGCCAGAGGTCCGAGGCCTCAAAAGGCCAGCAGAAAACGAGGATCGGAGCCCGGCAGCGTCCTCGGGGATTCCCAACAAAGTGGGCGTGCGGATCATCACCATCAGCGATCCCAACAACGCCGGCAGCAGTGCCACAATGGTGGCAGTGCCAGCAGGAACAGACCCAAGCACAGTAGCCAAAGTAGCAATAGAGAACGCCACTCAGCAGAGGAACTGCTCCCCCACACAGGCAGCTGGCACAACGGTGAGTCGCAGTGAGGTCAGTCTTTCCCAAAGTCACCTTTATCCACTCTCCGTTCCCCTAACGTGGTATCTGGTATGCCATTCAGTGTGTCTCGACTGTTGGTAAATCCTGGCGGATTGACATCAGTCAGTCATGTTACAGCTGCCTTTTCTTTTCCTTAACCTAGGCAGCTGTTCTGCTCTTGTTCGACACGTTTTAACAGCTCGGAGTCAGTGATCTGGAGCATTTGCATGAAACACTCTCTGCTTATCAGTTGAATTTCGCTAGTTTGTGGTATTTGACCCAGAATACTTTGCTATGACTTCAGAAGGCTTTTTCCTGTCTCTAGTCACTCCCTCCTACACACTTTACGCTACATTCAAATATAAAGAAATTAAACCTGCAGCAGAGAAAGCATGAAAATCAGCAAGTAAAGCTGAAAAGGAGTGCTGGCTTTGTTTTGACTTGACAATAAAAATGCTTTTTAGAGATTTTAGTGTGAAATACCAGAAGAATCCTCCTGACTTAAACATAACTAGCCAAAGGTTTTGTCTCTTTTCACACTGGTGAACAAACTTAACTTTTACACTAACTGTATTTGATCAGTGGCAGATTTTTTCATGATTTTCTCTTTTGTATACCACCACATTAGATTTGAATAAAAATGATGTGAGAATGTGGCCAAAGTATAGACTTTAATTTAGGTGTAAGATTTCATTTAAGAGGTTCACATAATGTCATTTAACATTTTTATAAAGGAATTATATGCATAAGCAAGGTACCTCCATTTTCAGGGGTTGATCAAATTAACAGGCCAGATGCCGTGGTTTCTTCAAACTAAATAAAGCCTGTAAAAGGTCTGGAGTCGATATCGGGTATTGTGTTCGCTTTTTGCAGCTGTTTTGAATAGAGCTGCATATATGAAGTTCCAAAAGATCTCGATGTAAGGCAGTCACAGTGGGAGAAACTACAATACAAATATTACATATTAAATAGAAAACACTGACGAGCTCAACGTCAGAAGGATTGGAAACCCACTGAAGATGACTGAAGTCACATTTCCATTACAGTTTTTCACAAAACAAAAGCAAAACCCTGAATTTGCAGTAAAGGCAGCTCTGCAGGGGGTCAATGTTTCTGTTTGACGGTGTTTTTCTGTTTATGAGCGTAACTCTCACAGTTCGCAGCTCTCTGTATCTCATCCTGCGAGACTTCTCTTCTAAACGATGAAAACAAAGGTCTTTGAAAAAGATGCACAAAAACATCTTTACACTTTGACGAATTACTGTGATTGCAGCTAGCTCTGTTGAAAATATAGTCTGAATGATCATCCGCTGCCTTCATCATCTAATGATTATTCAGAGGCAAAGCCCTTATGTAATGCGTAATGATTAAGTAGTGCTATAACACAACTACGTGGTATTAATGAGGCCAAAAACAGCAGGAAACTAGATTTTGATGACTTTAGATTGACCGACTACATCTCGTCCAGTGATTCTGGAGATGGTGAAATGTGCAAAAAGCGTTTATACTTGTGTGATAAACTGGATTATAAAGACATCTGAAAAACTTCCTTGTTTAAGCGTAAAAAGGTTTATGCGATATTTGGCGGATTTTTAGAATTAGAATTGTTGCCATTACAGGTTTTTCTTTGAAGCATTTATCTTTTGCGCAAATCTAGAGGTAATGGAAATCTGTCTTAAGTTGGTGATCACAGCATCCTTCCCCTGCTGGGAAAACAACCCTTCACAACTTAACAGAAGTCAAGAATAGTCCGTCTGTTTTGACAGTTACACATCTATTTTCTCCAATAAGCAGAGAGCCACGTGAATGTGAATGCAGGGAGTTTGCAACAAGGTGATGATTAGACTTTACCAGAAAAAAAAAAAAAAAAAGCATCTCTTAAAAAATAGCCTCCCATGTCTTGGAATCAGATTCTTCAGACAGATAAAACCATTACTTTTGTATCATGTCGATGGGAAGAGAAAGGAACAGCTAAAGAGAGAAACTCTTTTTCAGATGTCAAGTGTCTGATTTCCACTGAGTAGAGTTCGTGTTTCAATTACTGAGGATAAAACTGAAGGCAGGAAGGTTCACGAATGAGCAGCAAAGGAAGGTGACTGCATGAGCACCTGGCAAAGCGTCCCCAGGGAGGAAACGCAGAAGTTGTCAATAGGCTCCACACGCGTTCATTAAATACAAAAGATATTCTGTATTTAAAAAAAAAAAAAAAAAGCCTTTAAAATTAGTTATTTTTGTCATTCTGTTCTAATACTTTTGTGTCAGTGAACATTGAAGTATTTGTTTTCAAATGGCCAAAATTCCTAAATGTTAAATGTCATATTTTTGTGAAACACCTTAAATTGAGGCTAAAAGCCTGCACTTTGATCACATCTTGCTTCAGCTCACTGGTGGTGGTTTCAGATGATGTATGATTCTCGTAGGCCGCAGGATCATTTCAGGGCTGATAAGAGCCAAACTATTGGAGCAGACTTCAGCATGTTTGGAGGTTAAGAAGGTGAGGCCAGTTAAGACCATGTGGCTCTCGCTGATACCCACCTCCAACAGCAAAGCCGCTGAGAGAACAACTCCCGCCGACAGACTGGCTGGAGTTACGTCTCAGCCAACAAGCTGATTCTGTGATCTCGAAGCACCCGACCGCTTCTGTTAGCTCTGTGTCTGCGTCTGCACTCGCCTGAATTCTGACCCTTAAAAATGTCTCCTGCAGCCCACCGTCACCCCGCCCCCCGCCTCCCAGCCTGCACCAGCAGGGAACCACAGCCCGAACCTCCCCGCACAGCAGACCCCCGCGGCGCCACCGGAACCGAGCCGGAAAGCAGGGCAGAATTTCAAGTGTCTCTGGCAGTCCTGTAAACGGTAGGGTCTTCAGGACGTCCAAACACCCTCGCCTGTTGTGCCAAACTCATCCGAGTCTGTTTCAAGCTTCTGCTTGCCTTGTTTTTCCTCTCTAGGTGGTTTGAAACGCCCTCTCAAGTGTTTTACCACGCAGCAACGCAACATGGTGGAAAAGATGTGTATGGGGGACATTGTCTGTGGGAGGGGTGTGAGCCTTTTCCCCGACAGAGACTGTCCTTCATCACACACCTGCAGGTATAAAAGCTTCCTTTCTTCTTTGACTTTTTCTGCTCCATATTTATGTGTGGTGTAAATTTATTGTCACGGCGTAATATTTCAGCAGCAAAATTAGTCTGCAGAATTACTCTAAACGGCTTCTCGGTTTTCCCAGGACAAGCACTGTTCTCGAGAGGCTCTCCTGGCTGGACTTAAATTAGAGGAGCAGCGAGCGCAAAGTCCCAGTCAGACATCTTCCCAGTATGTACAGCTTTCTCTCTCTTCCTCTGTGTGACTCGAGTGTAAGACGAAAAGAGAATTAAAGGTCAAATATTCCGTTTGTTTGTGGAAACAACTGGCTTGATTTTTGTTTTGAACTAAGATGAAATGGTAGATTACCCAGAAACCTCCACACAGCTGTCATGATATCACTTTATTTTTAAAAAAAAACGCCTCTCAAGAAAACATTTGACTGAAAACACCTTTGAATGATATTAATGTGCAACATGCATTTTTGATGTGGTGTCAGGACTCCGCCGGTGGCAGGCAGCACTCCGGCACAAAGAGCACCGAAAGCAATTGTCAATCATCCGAGCGCAGCTCTCATGGCCTTACGCAGAGGCTCTCGAAACCTGGTCTTCAGGGACTTCACAGTGAGTAGAGCCAGGCTGGGCTTCCACACTTTCTTCCTGCATCTCTATAAATCTGCTCATAACACACACACACACCCACCCCCCCTCCTCGTTTCTGTCACCATGCGGTTCACACTCATGGGTCAGGACTGACTGGAAATACTGGAGGAACTTTCCAAATCCTGTTTAAGAAATGGACACTACGTCCTCGGCAGGTCCATTCAGATGACCAGCATCCGATTGGACGCTGTGTCCTGGATCTTTGCAAAGTTCATTTACGCTTTTGTAATGGGAGCATTAACGCAGAAGAGTACACTGAAATACTCGCTTTAAAAAATCCATTTAAGTCTGTGCATTGTTCCATTGGATAAAACCACTTTCTGCAGACGAGTTCTGGACCAGCCCGCCTGCAGTCCTGACCTGTCCTGAAGAGCAAATGTTTGGAATATTTAAAGATAACAATAACCCGCACAGATGCACATCTCATCACTGTGTTTTTTGTTTGTTTTTTTTTCTTCTCCCAGGATGAAAAAGAGGGTCCAGTGACCAAACACATACGACTGACTGCTGCCTTAACGTTAAAAAACATCGCCAAGCACTCTGACTGTGGTCGAACGTAAGTATCCTGGCGGGCCATAGGGACTTTGAGGCACACTGGCTGACATCTTGGGTCTTAAAAATAATTCAATAAGAATAGACACAAATGGACACACACATGTTAACACATCTGTTGGTTCCCTTCCTTTGAAGAAAGAAAAGCTCACAACTGTCTCTGAAATAACCTGAAGCTGACTAAAGTGATGAGTATAATCATTTACTGAACATGGACGAATGTAAATCAGACACTGCTTTTGAATTTGGTTCAAAGGAAATATTAAAGAACCAATATCTAATCTAACGAATGAAAATAATTAACCTGAACAAATTAGTTGGTACCTCTAGAAAAGACTGAAAATTGAAGACACCTGGGATGTTAATTACAGGATACACTTTAACATCACTTTAGTCTCATTATTTTCCAGTCAGTCTGACTACTTAAAGGGTTAAAAGTCGTCTCTCTGCTCTTTGGTATCATGATGTTCACCACACTGAACGTGGACCAGAGAAAGCGAAGGGGAGGTGTCTGAGGAGATCAGAAAGAAATTTCAAGGCAAGCATGTTAAAGGTGAAGCTTGATGTTCCTGTGGCTGCAGTTGCAAACCTCAGACAGAAGTTTGGGTCCACAGGACTGTAGCCAGCATTCCTGGGTGAGGCTGCAAGAGAAAACGGATGGAAGATAGGGATGGAGACTAAAGAACCCAAAGCAACTTCCAAAGAGATTCAGGGTGAACTTCAAGGTCCATCAGATCACACCATCCAGTGGATCACCATCCAACCAGTCACTGAACCAAAGTGGTGACCAAGGAGGACGCCACTGTTGAAAGCAAATCCCACCAGCAAGCGTCTGTTGACAGATGAGACGACACTGAAGCTTTTTGACGAGGCACATCAGACACACAAATGAAGCCTTCAAAGAAAAGAAAATTGTAGTTACCATGAAACATGGAGGAGGCTCGGTTCTGTTCTGGAGCTGCTGTGCTGCGTCTGGTTCATGGTGTTCCCAATCTGTGCAGGTACAATGAAATCTCAACACTGTCCGTCCAGACATTCTGGAGACAAATGTGTCCTCCAAC
>JAOWBL010000016.1:1461102-1480877 GCA_028564865.1 Zenarchopterus dispar
GCAAATCACCGGTGAGCCGTAGCAGGTCCACGGAGGTGAGCAGAGCAGCGGGAGGAAACAGGACGAAGATCCACCCCACCCCCCTACCGTTTCCACCTCCCGTAATGTCCCCCCTACCCCTTATCGACTTCCTCGCCAACCTGTGTTGACACCCCCACCCTCCTCCAACACACAGGAAAAAGAAAAGGAAAAAAAAAAACAAAAACAGCCTTGGGGTCTTCCACCAGCTGTCCACCAGGGGTCGTCTCTCTGAGGCCGCCTCCCCGAGGGACTCCACTGACAAAAACCCCAAACACGAGCACATTTTGTTTAAGTTATGTTGTTTAATCCCTCCCTTTTTTTTAAATACATCTCCCCCTAAATGGAATGGGTGCATACGTTTTGTTCAACTAGAGTACAGGTGGGCGGGAAGGGGGCGGGGCAACTGAAGACGTCCCAGAGGGTTGCATGGAGGGGGACTCAGCTGGCAACTGGTGCAGAGATTTCTTTTTCTTTAGAAACTCAGTAGCTTGGTTTTCTTACTTGAGTCGATATATTTTCACTTATTTATTATTGAAATGAATACCATTACAATTAATGAAAGAATCTTGTAAATATGTTGTGAATATATATAAAGATCATTTCATGCCGAAACAGCCACTGGAGAACTTGCTCTGTGGAGTAATAGAAGCATTACTTTGGCAGGATTTAATAAATTAGTATGTTTTTATTTTATTTTTGTTTTGTTTTTGTTTGTTTTTTTTCTTTTTTATGATCCCTGGTCACTTGTATCTAATGTGATTCTATACTCAGCAGTGGATGAATGTACTTAAGAACTTGTAAATAATTCTGCAAAGGTACTGATGCTGTAAAGCTTAGGGAGGGGAAAAACAGTTTTTTGTGGAACTGTGACATTTTTTGTATTATAATACCTTGTAGAACTCATTTTGCTGGCTGAAAGAGTATGGAATAATATATCTCATGTCATTTTGTAGAAGAAAAAAAAAATATTGAAGGTATTCTCTTCCCTTCCTCTACCCTCACACACCCTCCCCTGAACACGCAAGCACGCGCACACACAAACACACACACACACACACACACAAAAGGAACATGTATCCACTGTAAGCGTTTTGTCATTGTACGGGCACAGTGCGCGTACCAAAATTTTTTTGTATTTGTAAATTGGTTTAAATACATGGAGTTTTTATACAGGTTTTCTCCTGTGTTCTTTGCTTTACGTGCAGGTATGATATTTTCTTCACTACTTTTTTCTATCTTAATATAGTGTGGAGTTTTATTGTACTATTTTTTCATTCTTAATACCATGCCACATTCCGGCTCACGTCCTCAGACTGTCCTCTCTACCGTGTGTTGTGTAACATTTGACTGCCTGTCGTATTAGCATCTGACCGGGGCAACCCAACCATCTTCATTTCTGCGGTGTCAGTAGGATGTGTGACTATACATAGACTTAACAGTCTGTTAGAGATTGGCTTTATTTACTTTGGTGACTGTTTATAGTTTTTAAATAAAACACTGAACATTTTGCTTTGGGGTTTAGTCTTGTTTTCTTTATTTATGTATTTTCTTTTCAGATTATTTCTTCCATCCTTTAGTGTTAAACAGTATTTCGTGCATCAGTTATGTGGAAAAATGTCACTGAACTCCATTTTTACAGCATCTTTCGTACTCGGCGTATAACTCAAAATTTGTAACGGTTTAACAAAATCAAGAAGTGAAATGTTTATAAAACCTTGAAGCGTAATTTTAATGCTGAACAAGTTGGATTTTAGTGTCACCAAAGAACAGCATCGACGTTCCTAAAGCCAAATTTGAAAAGCGGCCCCTTACGAATTTAATGCAGCGGCAGCTTTTTGTTTTTTTCTGTTAACCTTTTAATGGCTGATATATAAAATACACTGAAAATTGCGTTGTTTTTTTTTTATCTCGATTGAATGTTGAAAATAAAAATACCCCCAGTTTTGTCTTCAACAGTTTTCTCATTTTAATTTTAATTTATTTTTTTGTGGTATAAATAAATTGGGAAATTCTATTATTTATTTATTTATTGATTTGATTATGGGGAGAAGCAGAGGTCTTAAAAGATGTATGAGTCAAATATGATACATCAGGCATCAAGGGGTTAAAACTGCCAAGTCCATATCTGAAGGTAAGCGTCCGCAAGGGTTGTCATGTTACATGTTTACAGAACGTTCGGGAATCCAGTGTGTGGCAAGATTGTGGAATATTTGAGTTTTGATCCCATTAATTTTACGTAACGTTAATTCACTGCGATGACGCGGTTGTTGCTTCAGAAGAGACGATTCCTAGCTGTCATCTTAGATGGGCCGTTCATCTTTTCCACCTAAACGTTCAATTCAGCCCCTTCCTAAACTAAACAAAGGTGTTCTCAGGTAACCAAAGTTAGCCCATTACAATAAACTTCATCACAAAAGGGAGACTTCAAGCTGAATCTAAGACTTAGAGATGGGGTCTACCTCCTGTACCCAAGCTGGGAGCTAGCTCCACAACAAAGGAGCACAAGTGCTTCTATAGCCCATTCTACTTCTGTAAACACCAGTAACTGTGTGTAAACCTGCATCCTGATCTCAAAGTGCTCTGTTGGGATAAAATGAAATATTTAGGGTCTGCTGGAAATTGGTCATTAAAGGGGCTGGAAGAGAGAAGATAAAATTGAAGATGAATAATTAATCTTGCTAATTCAAGTCAAAACTACTCACTTTACCGGTATATGAAAACAAATGAACTAACCAGACTAGGTCCAAAGATATGCTTTGTATTATGACTCCCATTGATTTGCAGCAAATAACATTGATTACAAATGCAAGTATTTTTTCTGTAGATTTTGTCGTATCTACAGATGATTTATTTTAGCCATGTAACCAACCAGGGAAAACTATCCATTGTAACCCTTGCAGTACAAATGCTGCAAGCCGGTGTTGGAAAAAAAGGATAAATTTGGTTTCAACATCCAATTGAGAACCTGAAATGACACCATACTTGGGAACTGAAGTTAAAAGTTACACAAAGGTAAAAGGGATGACCAAAGAATTGCATATGAAAAAGGTAACAACTGATGAAGAGTTGAACAATAAACTGAAAATCACAGATATGCCAAAATACTTCAAAAGTTAATTTTCCAAAAATAATTAATGGAAGTTAACAAAAGATACTATAAACTACGTACAACAAAGGAATGGTCGACCAAATCTGGTTTATAGATGGTTAAAAACAAGAGTAGTGGCAGAATATTCACAGAGCTACTGTATGTAACACATATTTGTTTCAGTGTAATATTGCACCTGCTGTGCATGTAAAAGCTCCTGATTTTTCTTAAAATCTCAATTTCTCATCAAATGTGTCTTAAAAAACACACTGCTCCTCAACTCCCTCAATGAGTCATTTGTTGTTGGTTTTTCTTCAAGTTGACACTGATGATTCCTGAGTAACTAGTCTGGCACACCTCAAACCAAGAATGAGCAGCTGTTTGGCTTCACTCTTTCTGACTAATGAGTTGACTAATCAGAGCAGATTGGGCCTTTTGGGAACCCAAAAAACACAGGAACGTTGATAGTGTTTCAGCTGTAAGATAAGTGGTGCTGGTGGATCCAACCCTTCCTTTTCTGCTCCAACTGATTCCTGTTCATAAATCTTAAACACACCTCACATATAATGTCAATGTTTTTTTCCTCCCACGTGTCGTCATGGCGTCATCAGAAATCAACTCCTTTTCATCAGTGTGGTCATTTTTAAAATAACCCCACAATTAAATAGATATTGGGCCTCAGAAGGTGTCCACCTTCTTGTCCAAACATGGTCACTTCCGGCTCTGAAAGACAGATGCTCAGTACAGTTTTATTGACTAACAATTTCATTAGTGTTTCTTCTAACAGGGACAAGTATGCCTGTGTTAAAAGGTAACTTTACTATAATTTAATCATCCTAAATGCAGGTGTCCTTTCAGTTATAAATTAAATATGATGCAATTATAAGTATTAACATAAAATAATATGTCTATATTCAGTGTGCCATCTATTAAAGTATACTGTGCATCTCATGCCAGGCTTTTTTTAAAAAAAAAAGGTGAAAGTGCTAATGTCAGCAAACAAGCCAACAAGAGCTTCCAATCACTGAAGTTCTTGCACTCAAATTCAAAGATAAACTAAATGTAGTCATCCATCCATCAACCCATTTCATAAAGCTGCTGAGTGCTGTACAGGGTCACGGGGGTCTGCTGGAGCCTGTCCCAGCTCATTATAGGCGAAAAGCAGGGGTACACCCTGGACAGGTCGCCGGTCAATGGCAGTAAATCTAATCAATTACAGGTAATTAAAGGTTTGAGGCTGAGCTCAGTCATCCTGCAGGCTACAGTCAGCCACTCCTCACTTAGTGTCCTTCAGCTTGTAACCTGAGACTTTTATCCTCTGAAAATTTCCCTTTACAACTGATGTACGAGTTGTCTTGATGGTGATCCCTCACTAGTTGTATTTTTTTTAAATTTGCTAAAGAAAGTTTGTATTTTAATTGTCCTTTATTTATTTATTTAAGGTGGAGAAAAGTGTCAGGAGTGATGTGTGATAGAAGGATGTCAGCAAGAATGTTAGGAACAAGACAGCAGTGAGACCAGTGATGTTGTCTGGTTTGGAGACTGTGGACCTGAGGAAGAGACAGGAGGCAGAGCTAGAGGTTGCAGAAATGAAAATGTTGAGTTCTCTTTGGGAGTAACATGGATGGGTAGGATCAGGAACGAGTACATCAGAGGGACAGCACTTGTGAGATGTTTTGGAGATAAAGTCAGAGAGGCCGTTGAAGGAGGACATGAAGCTGGTTGGTGTGACAGAGGAGCATGCAGAGGATAGGGTTAGATGGAGAAGGGTGACTTGCTGTGGCGACCCCTGAAGGGAGCAAGTGAAAGGAAAAGAAGATGTCTTATGTATACATTAGATTAGATTAAATTAGATTAGATTAGATTAGTTAGTTAGTTAGTTACTGTATCAGCACGCTCTTACACCCGTGAAGAGCTCCTAAACCATTATTCCATGTTTCACCTGCACCGTTACATCAGAGCAAATTCCTAGTCTGTAAACCTGTTTACTGGCAATGGCAATAAAGTGATTCTGATTCTGATTCTGATTCTCTGAGTTAGTTGAACCACATGGATAAGTTCACTCTACGGTGTAATGCTCGGGGGATCCATTAGGGGGCGCCAGAGGCGCAAGCTCGAATCCAGACCGCAAGACATGTGGCGGAGACTTTTTGAAAGCTTCGCTTTGTTTTTAGCAAAAGACGAATTCCCAGGAAGCGCAAGTAATCGTTGTTGCACTACAGGACATTGGACTATAAAAACTGCTCAGTAGGTGGAAACCAGCCGCAGCCGCATTCAGGGTGAGTAACGACACTTTAAGCTGGCTAACTGGAGCTAGCTGCTAGGAAGCTAGAAGCGACGTAAGCAGGTGCTGTTGTTCAAAGTCGCTAGTTAGCTTTCAGCTAAATTATGACCTTCAGTACAGTCGTTGTGGATAGTAATACACACTATCTGGCCCTTCTTTCTGTTGAGAGCCAGCTGTTTGGTGTATTAGTTGGTAGCTGCTAACCAACAACAACCGTGTTGTCATCGTCGTGTTGGTGCTTCAAGTTGCTGCTAATTCAGTCTCGCAGGCCGCTGACAAAAACAAGCTTTCACAACTACCTATAACCTAATTTCACCGCTTTCTCTCACTACATGTCTTTCCGTTAAATACAAGCTCATATATGTGTTTTCTGAATGTTAAAATGAGCTTTACACGTTTAACATTTAGTCCAGTGGTGATAAAGTCCAGTGTATAATAGCAAAGTTGTTCAAATGACAGTTAAGACTGTCAATTTTTTTCCTTTTAAGTGGGAAGGAAAGCGTTCAGACCACGTCTCTGATAGCATTAGTCTCAGTGTGTTGCTTAAGTTCCACTGAAGGCTTTTCACATCATAATTGAACATCTTAAAGCTAGGATTGAATGTGGGTTAGATATTTGAGAGTTAACGTCTAAGACAAAGGTTGTCTTAGACAGCCGGCTGAGGTTATTTATCATGACTCAAAATGTAAATAACACTCATGTCTGGATTATTGACTTTTAGCTTGAAAACTGAAATTGTTTTCACATGATTCCACACATTTTTGTCTGTTAAAAGTTTTTTTTTTCTTTTTGTATCGTTTTAAGTCAGAGTCTCACTTTCACTTTGGGTTTACAATGCAACCATAGATTCAGGTTAGGGACTCAGATGACTGTATATATACATATACACTGTGTATATACACTGCTTAGTCATAATATTATGACCACTAGTGAGTAACACTGCTCATCTTTTCTGCTGGGAAAATCTGTGTCTTTGCCTTGACATTGTTTTGCCACTTATCACCTTAGACACCCTCAATAGTTTTTTTTTGTTTTTTTTTTTTAATGAGTATCCAAAAACTACAAAACAAGGTTTCGGAGGTGTTCATTTGGCCTCCAGACTCCCCAGAGACGAATCCGATGGGGACCTGATTAGATCTCTGGGGAACAATCCCAATCCACAGAGACCTATGGAGGCGAAATGATTGATTGCTAACGTCCCAGAACCAGACCTTCAAGACATCCTTAGAGGTTTTTTGTCCAGACCCTGATATGTCAGAGCTTTTGGCCCATATTCACATGATAGCATCACACAGACTCTGCACATTTACCACCTGCAGTCTTCTGTTTCATTACATCTAATAGGTTGAGATTTGGTGACAGTGAAGGCCACTAAAGTACATGTTCATGAAAGTATTCTGACATGATTTGAGCATTGTGGCATGGTGCTTTATCCTGCTGGAAGCAACCATCAGAAGATGGGAAGACCGTGCTTATAAAGAGACAGACATTGTCTGATTGGATGTGGCTTTTAAACAATGATCAGTTGGTGCTAAGGGCCCTAAAGTGTGCAACTCAAACATTTCACAACATTACTCTGCCACCACTTGACAGAACCACTGATACAAGGCAGGATGGATCCAGGTGTTGATGTTGTTAACATCAAGTCCAACCCTGCCATCTGAATATTGCAGCTAAATTCGAGTCTCATCAGACCAGGCAACGGTTTTCCACTCTTTTGTTGTCCAGTTTTATTGAGCTTTTGTGAATTATATCTGTTTCCTGTTCTTAGCTGACAGCAATGACACCTGGTGTAGTCTTCTGCTGCTTCACAGTTTGACGCGTTGTGCATTCAGAGATGGTATTCTGCATACTTGATTACAACAAAAAAAGATTTAGTGTTTCTGTTGCCTTTCTCTCATCATGAATCTGTCCATTCTCTCCCAACCTCTGACATCAGCATTTCGTTTTTGTCCAGACAACCACCGCCCACTCTCACTGCACAATCACAGATTAATAACCTAATATACATGCTTTTTTTGACTGCGAGAGGAAGCTGGAGTGCCGAGAGGAAACCCATGCAAACAGGGGGAGAACATGCAAACACATCCCTCCTGGGACTCGAAGCAAAAACCTTCTTGCTGTGATGCAACACCACGCTCCCTGAGATAAGCAATATAGCAGATGAAAATTCTGATGGGAACATTGACTGCGACATATAAACCAATATTCCAGGATTTAGTGCTAATGTCTTTCTGGTTGAAAGTGAAAATGGCCCCCCACATTTCAGGCTGGTAGCTCGAACTCATGCACAACAGGTGTAAGTCGAGGCTGTGTCAAAAATAGCGGTAACTTGGTCCATGAACATAGCTTGGTCTGAAGGAGGTTTTCTTTACTAAACATCAAATTTCTCTGCTCCCCCTTCCTTATAAAGCCAAATCGGTGTCTTATTTCTTTATCTGTTCATTTTCATATGGCGTACTTTTTACTGGAAACTGGCAGTGATGAATGACTTGATCAGCTCTCTTTCAGATAGGACGTTTGTTTGTGTGAAAACAGCATTATTTTGGATGTACAGTAGCTGCTGTTAGACAGTGTCTTATGTCAGATTTACCTGTCTGCACTGTATTTTATCTACCTATAGGGTCGTTTTTCACCCATTGGATTGTTCTGGTTTTTAACCTCAATACTATAACTTCTTGCGTGCGATTTTAGAAGAGTAATAAAATACGAAGCTTTTTAACATGCTCAGCAGTTTTCTTTCACACCAACTCTCTCCATTTCACCACTTCAGCTGTGTTACTTTTTGTGAGGAATATACTCTCGTTATGTGGTTAGATAAGGATTTGTAATTCAAACATGCAAAAGGAGGCAGACCTCCTCTGTTGTTGTTTCAGAGCTCCATTGATGGTAGATTTTATTTAATTTTTTCTTGAAAGCTTGTGTCATGGTTTTGTCATCCTTGAACTCTTCCAAACAGGATGGTATGATTTAAATCATGACTTTAAAACTGGGGTAAACCCAGAAACCAGCCCATGACTTGCAGGAAGCACTCATTTATTTATATATTTATTTGTTTTGTGTCCACACCAAGGATCTATGGACAGTTGTAGTCTCGGAGTCTTTGTTTGAAACAACGTTAAGAGCCATCTGGGATAAAACTGTACAGTGATCGGTTCAGACAGTAGAAGAGCAGTAATTAGATGAAACATGAGATGCAGCGTGTCATGAGAGCAGCAGTTTGTTTGGCATTTACCAGAGGAGGAGATGTCACCAGTGGAGACTGACCAATTCAACCCCCCCCCCCCTAGAAGAAAAACAAAAAACTGCGGCAACAAAAGTTTACACATTTAATATCATTTCAGTATACTTTTTAAATCACTCTTACCTCAACAACAGTCTTAGTCACACACTGCTCTCTTTATTTTACGTACTTATGGCCATCTTATAAAAAACTGTTGTTGGAAGGTGGTGGTTCAGGACCCCTATGTCCAACTCATGGCAATCTCAACTCGTTGGTCTGAAGGTCCTATGGCTTTTAGCACATTTTGTTGGGTTATATAAGTGGCAGCTGTCCAATTTCTCCAAACATCTGTCCTGATCATTTCATATGCTAGAATATTCATGGAAACGTTTATAATTTTCTTGATGACAATCATGGTGAGAAGATTGCAGCTGCACCTGCTACAGCTGCAGGAACAAGATCTGGCAGTTGTAGCTGCTTGACTGCAGCCGAGCGGCGCACGTATGACATACTTCCGTCTTACGATGTACTTCCAGAAGTACACACGGAGATGTGTACTTAGGCTGTGTATAGATGCTTAGGTTGTTCCTAAGGTGTTTGTTCGTCGGCCCTCCTGCGGCTTTTAGTGGTGCATTGGCAGAAAACTTTGGACATGACCACCAACCTGGTCACGAACTTAGGAACGGGCTACGGGTGCTGGATTCTGAGAAAGCTGGATCAAGGAGGTTGTAGGAAATACTCCAAAAACGGTTTGTAGAGTGTTTTCACAGCCGTTGGTACAGCTTTCTTTTTTATTTATTTAATTTTTATTTTTAATTGTTTGTAAACTTACACCTAGTATATTTATTTTGCTTTATTCTCATTTGATTTATTTTTACTTAATTTTGACTTTTTCCCATTATTTTATGTTATGTCTGCAACATTTCATCAGAGCAATTTCTTAGTCTGCGAACCTGTTTTACTTGCACTGGCAATAAAGTGATTCTGGTTCTACGGGTCGTTGTGACCGAGGCTTTACAATGCTGGCTGGGCAAGTGCCAAAAATCATGGCACATACCACCTTTCTAATACCTTGGGGGCTCTTACATCAGAATAATGCAACCTGTCGAACATAAATAAATAAAAATAAAAATGCTCAGGAATAATTTACATATTGATCAAGGTGTTGACCTCCAAAACCCTACTTTCATTATTTATCTGACTGCTGTTTTTTCTTTTTTTTTTCGTTATTTTGTACTTGTCTGGTCAGGACATTTCAGGTGTCTTTGCAACTGTCAGCAGATTGATTTTTGGACAGGTGTGGGCTTGTTTGGAAGCTTTTTTATTGCATTTACAGTATCTAAGGCCCTGCCTAGATCTGCTCTTAACAAGTGCCCTGAGTGATCTGAATGCACCAAAAATATCTTTATAGGATACATAATAATAATAATAATAATAACAATATTATTGAAAATTATCTGTGTGGGACAATTGATTAGCTACAATACACATGGTAGATATTTAAACGGGTAAAAATAAAATGATTTGTTTCTTCTTTTCCTTTTGCTTGATTGTCTCTTACTGTTTTAAACTTCTAACCTGTAATTGGTGGACTACTATCTAAAGGCTCATTCACACAGGATTCAAATTGTCTGGTAATTTGTAGGAATTACAGAGGTTGTCTGATACAGTGTGAATGTGTCATGTTTGTGATTTGTGAAGTAAAAATTCCACTTCAAACACAGAGATCATGAGATAATTTTAAACTTATGCGAATGCACATCAGTAACTTGATCTTTTTAACAAAAATGACATCTTTGAGTGGCTTTGACTGATGCAAGGATTGAAGTATAGCGCCGTGACCTTATTGCAGAGGCAGAGAGTGATGTGAATGTGCAGAACTAAATACAGATGTTTGGGTCTGATTTCAGAAATACTCCAGGTCCAGAGGTAATTTTAATCCAGCGCGAATGGTACAAAAGACCCAAATATCTCAGGAATTACTCTCCAAAACTCACTACTTTTACTCTCCCATAACACTCTCTACTCAAGGCAGCATTTATCGTAATGTCTAGTGGATCTCAGAGTATGGAAAGCTCTTGTTTTCTACTTTGTCTGCGGTGGTACTTCAGAAGACTTGGAGATGCTGTTAAGACTCGTATCTGAGCTCAAAGATCTGTTTCTCTACTTTCTGCTCTACTTGTCCTTTTGACTGTCATCTGCCTCCGACTAACCCTATCTGTTGCATCCTCTTCTGTCATGCCAGCTAACTTCATCTGCTCTTTCGCTTCTGCTAGTTTTTGAATTTTTGGATAATTTATTTAAAAAAAAAAAATGAATGAAGTGTTTGTGTATATATGTATGTTTGTGTGTGTGTGTGTATGTATGTATGCATATGTGTGTGTGTGTATATATATATATATATATATATATATATATATATATATATATTTATTTATTTGTGTGTATGGTACATTTTTTTGTACAATTCATAATCTGAATAGTTGATTAATAGCTTCAATAATCAATAGATTTATCAGCTATAAAATAATTGTTAGTTTAAGCCCTGTTGTTCTGTGACTTGTTCAGTTAAATCACATTTATTGCATTGCATTTAAAAAAAGAAAACATTTCAAAAAGGAATGATTATTTATTCATTTCCTTTTCATTGGCAATTAAGATCTCTGCATCGGCGCACCTCGACTGACTACAAGCAAACTGAAACTTTGTAACTCTCACTCTCCTTTAAAACGATGCTCTAGATAAACATCAACTTCTCTGCTGCGTGCAGGTTGTTGTGCACGTTCTGCTTTGTTGTAGTAAAACAATGAATTGAGTATCAGAACTATGTGAGTCTCAGCTTTAAGTATTGGCAGCAAGGTGCATTAAAATGTGATTTCCAGGACCAACTGGACAGATGTGGAGCTCTGCTCCTGCTTATTCACCGTCGCTGCAGAAATATACTCGGGACAGTATTTTCTGCAAAATGTGTTCTTTAACTAATTAATTTTGCTTTAAAATCTACTTTATTCATCATTTCAGACTGTAGAAAAAGGAAAACTGCCAAACAGAACTTTCTTTCTCTAATGGACGGTCACGACACTGACTGCCTTCATTGAAAAGAGTACATATGATTTAGTGGGAACCACAGAAATAGTTCTTTATTTTATTTTATTTTACTTTATTTAGCTTCATTGGGGATAAGCCTGAACATGGTAGCTAACAGGTGAGGCTCAAAGATGTCAAACTTAGTTTTCAGTTGTCATTTATAAGCATATCTGGAGGTTTCAGTAACACCTGCTGGCGTTTATGGATCTTGCCTTAAACAGCTGGTATAAATCTTATTTGTAGCCGTGTCCATAAACGCCATCAGCAACATTTGGAAATGAAGGTTGGTGTTTATGAACGTAACCTGCTGCGCTACATAAAGCTGCATTTGCAATAGCTGCTTTAAATAAAATTTAATAGCAGTGTTTTTCTTCTTTTGGGTGTTTTAATATCACCTGCTGATGTTTATGGATCCCACTCTAACCAGAAGGTATAAATCTTGTTTAGCATAGTTCATAAATACCTGTCAACACCTGGAAATGAGCATTCGTAAACACCAGTTACACCGGTTTTGAAGGAGAGCAATGTCCTATTTGAAATGTGGAAATTCAGAATAAGTCCTGAAATGTAAGGATGTAGTTTTGTGTGTCTCGGAAAAACAGAGCAGTTCTCCAAAGTAGAGCTAGCTCTGAAGCATTAAAACCAGTACCAGAACAAGTTTCAAGCTGGTCAGAAGTGGACTCAGTTTTACTGAAGCTACAAGAGCTTCAGAGCTCATCGTTTCATTTGAAAAGTACTTTGTAGTAACATCTCACATGGACACAACGAAGCTGACGAGAACATTTTCCTGTAGTTCAATTCAGAGATTATAGAAATCTGATATGCCATAGATTTAAACAAGGAGTTCTTTTTTTTTTTGTGAAGTTGCAAAATTGTTTCAGTTGTTTCTTCAGTGTAAGAAGGTTTAATAAAGCAGAATTTTGATCTGAAACTGCATCACATAAACACCCATTTCTGTATCTTCGTGTTGGTTCATGTGAAATTAGCCGGCATGCACTCGTAAGGCTGTGAAGACTTTTTCTAACCACCGTACATGTCTCTTTGTTTTGTTTTGTTTTGTTTTGTTTTTTACATCTTTAAGCTTCAAACCAACCCAGCTGTGTTGCTAAGTTAATTAATTTAGGTCCCAATGCCCAGACTTTACATTTCTGGACTGAGGAGTTGTGCATGGATACCTTACATTTTCCACGTGTGTTTTGACTATAATATTTTTAAAAAAACATTTAACCTCACATTTAAACAGCTAAGGAGCAGCTTTCTCTTTGAATCTGGATGTTTGAGCACATCAACCATCACAACGCTGCAGGGCTTCGATTTAGTCATCTCGGGTTTGACTCATTCTTCATTATATCACAGTATTTCAAAGCTGACATGCAACCGCAGTGTGTTGAATGTTTTGTTTTTCTTATTTATTTATTTTTTTTTATGAGCTGGCAATCACAGAGTGAAGAATGAGATAAACATGCAAACCAGACCGTACGTAATTGTGTAATAACAGTAAACTGATTGGAGAAGGTGTTAACATCAGGGAAACTGACAGGGTTCATGTAGTTTCTAACCCACTGAGCTGATTACACTGTTTTGTAATGATGTTTCTGTGATTTTCTTCCCCTCTTCTAGTGGTGATCAGGGCAGCCTGGGGCCAGACATGACTGGAGCTGGAAGTGGTAAAGTCGTCGTTTTATTCCATGCTTTTGAACACATTAAAAATCTTGTTTCTGATCAGTCTGGTTGGAAGCAGTCAAATGTAGTAGCTGCTCTGACAGAGTGTGTGTTCAGGTGGCCAGGGCCCTCCTGATGGGTCAGATGCTGAGGAGGCGGAGAAGTGTCCAATCTGCCTGGGCGTCCTGGCAGGAGGGGAACTTGCCATGCCTGACAGCTGCTGCCACGTTTTCTGCCTCAGATGCCTCCTCACGTGGGCAGAGGTGACGCTCAGCATCACTACACTATCTTTACATTTCCACCAAACGGTTAAGTGTTTGAAACAGAGTCAACTCTGAGCATTATGCAAACAAACATGCCTGAAAGAGCTTTGTGTGATTGATGTTATAGTTTTGATCATGTTTTGCTTGTTTGCTTTGCTTGAACAATCCAGATGTGTCCCTCCTGCCCAGTGGACAGAAGACCCTTCACTAATGTTTACAGATGGGATGGAAACCTCAGCCTGGTGCAGGTCAGTGCTGCCTTTATTTTGAAGTTGAGCTGCCTGCTGTGGAGAGCAGACCTCGCCCCGAGCATCCGCCGGCTTTTCTTTTAAATACAACTTATTTACATGATCTTATTTGCACTGAAACTATACCCGCTCCTGCCTTTTTTGTTTAAGGTCCCGGTGAGGAAGCGACTGACTCAAGCTGAGGTTGAAAGTTGTTGCTGTGGAAACCCTGAAAAACAAATCTGTGTCAAGTGAGTGTCTTTTTAGCTAACGTCACAAACAAAACAGTAAAGATGGGATGGTGTAAATCCAAATATCTCCTCAGACTGTGAGTGCCAGCCATGTCATTTGTTTCCGTAGAAAGTCTGTGAGGAGATTGAAGCGGCAGAAGACAGACCGGAAGTCAGACAGCAAAACAAAAGGACTCGTGAGGAAATGTACGTTTAAACCCATCTATCTCCAGAAATCTGCTCTTCATCCTCTTCAGCGTCGTAACTTCTGTCTCTGTTTGTTCAAGGTAACGATGAGGACCCCTCCTCACTGAGCAGAAAAAAGGTACACTTTTCCATCCACCCTTGTTCCCCTTTCACACATAGCCATGAGAATGATGGCGTTTACATAACTTGTTAAATCTCATTGGTGTTTTATTTGCTTTGTCTAGGTGAGAGGAGCAGAATGCTGTGCTTGGTCACCACCTGCCCGTGTCTCATTGACTACGTCACCAGTGGACATGTAAGTCCCACTGTTACCATACAGTATAACGGTAACTCGAGTACAACCTCAAATCAGAAAAAGCTGAGACAAGATGAAAAATGCAAAAATAAATAAACCACAGCATATTTAAAAAGAAAAGGTTCCATGTTGACATTCCATCTTGTAACATAAGATAACACATCAGAACATTTAACTTTTTTGTTTTTTCTTGTTGAAAAATGCATCGAGATGGGAAAAATGATAGGGATGTTGTTGAAACAGTGCTTTCTGCAGTAATACTGTCATCACACAAGTGTCAGTGTACTGATACACACTCATACCACGCCAGAGACTTGCGTTTTGACTTTTCGCTTATAGTCCATTCTACCTTTAGTCTTTGGTCCAGGGCACACAAGCGCCTATTTCTTCCAGAAAAGATCTGGAGTGCTGTTTTGTCCCTTCCAGCGTTTGTGAAGTATTTCACTATCATTTCCTTTGTTCTGCAGTGCAGATCCTGCTTGGTTGGCAGCGGATATGCCATGTGACCCCGAGTTCAAGCCGTGCAGACCCCAGGCCCAGCGCTGTCCGTGGCTGTCCCCCGCTGCTCCCGTCCCTGCTGACGGCACATCAAGGTAATGAAACTCCAGCCGACCCCCGCTGTGAGTTTGTTTTCCTGACTTGATAGCATCTTGTCAGACGCCCCCTGCCTCCACACCGCCACTCTGTCACCAAGTTTTCTAATAAAACTACATATCCTGTAAGGTCAGAGCTGACATCCTGAGGCTCGTCAGCAGAGTCCTGATTTATCAGCGCCCAATTCTGATATTGGATCTGATCTCTACTGTTAGACATATAAAGGCCTGAGTTTCAAAGAGTGGGTTGATGCAGTGGTAGAGATAGCATCAGGCTGGTCCTTCAAAAATGCATTAAAAGGGAACATGGAAGACAGGATCATCTGCTTTGATTATTTTCCCACCCATATAAAGACTGTTTCAAACTCTTATCATCACCTGGACCCGACTAGAACTTGTTCTTCTTTCAGTCAGTACCTGTTGTTTACAGTAATAACTTGTCTGAATAGTAAATTACTGGTAATGTTGTACACTTTTATTGAACTGCTCATTGCTATATTTGAGAAATGTGTATGAAAGGAGGAAATAAGGTTTTACGTGTGTTTAGTGTGTGTCGTATATCCCTAAATTCGGTTTTTGGTTTTTAAACATTTCCTAGCCGTGAAAGTGAGATATGCGTCCCTCCAAACAGGACTCAAATTGCATTTGCCTTTAGGTTCTTAATTAAAATAAAAATTTCATTAGGTCATGTTAATTAGGGAAATGAAAAGATCAGAATATTATAATAATAATACATTTAATTAATTAGGCGCTTTACAAAATGCTCAAGATCACCACACAAGCAGTAAAAGGCGACACAGGGATTACTAAATAAATAAATAATGGGAAACATATTTCAAACTAGATCTATTAAAGAGAGTGTATCTGTCTGAACAACTGGGTTTTGAGCTGTGATTTAAAGACAGAGGGACATGGGCCAGGGTGATCTTGAAGGTGAGAAGCAGGATCTTATACATAATACGGGTTGTGATAGGACCCCAGTGGACCTGTGGCTTCATGTCATTTCCCCAAACCAGTCAGTTGGCATTTATGGGTGGACTTGACCAAACAGAAGGGACTCGGTAACCATGATGAGACCAAACTGTGAACCAGAGCGGGGGTACTTTTGGGTGAAGGGGATGAACGGAGACGGGAGATGTTGCACAGGTAGAAACAGGCTGAAATAATTGACACGTCATTTAAATGAGAGCTGATTGTTGAGGGTGAGACCCAGACTCCTTACACTGGGAGACGGGTAAGCTGAGGATCTGACGGTGGAAACGGAGAAATTACTCATTCTTTTAATAGGGTGGATTTGGTACCAAATTTCTGTTTCCTGGAGTAAATTATCCCGATGCCACCCCCATGTTGAACAGCACGGGGTTGACGGCAGCTGTTCACATCAGGGTTTCACTCAGACTGGAGGAGAATGTCTGGCATCACTGGTTCTCTGTTTTTTATTTTTATTTATTTATTTATTTTTTAACAGGCAACGTTTTCGTGATACTACCTGGTGTAACAGTCCACTTCCACTTGAACTCCCCTCCTCTCCGTTCCCCTCCAGCTCATCGTTCATCCCGAGCCATTTCGGTGAGTCACATCTGATTTAGCTGTGCTTGGTTGTTTTTGACGATAACATATTGCAACATGTTTACAACATTTAATTTGATTTCCTTGATGTTTCAAATTTAATTAGACTCTGCAATCTGTTTGTGAATACTTTCACCCACTGCACAACTACAAAAATGGCAATTTAACAAGGATATAGTTAACTTTTCAAGCAGTGAGCAATACAAATTTTGTGTCAACATTTTTAAGAAATAATTTAAAATTAAGGTCAATGCAAAGTCAGTAATTTCCCATTAAAGTAGAAGGTTACACTTCTCATATGGTTGTATTTTTGTGTCAAACTCCTGCAGATTATGACAATTAAAAGAATGAAATGTCCATATTATCCTTTTCTCAGTCATCTAATTTTAACTTTTGGTACCTCTAGAATAACTTTAAACCCAGCATTACTCTGTAATTGTTTCAGAACAACAAAAACTGAGACTCATGATCTCTTCCTGAAAATCAACAGATTTGGCTCAGTTATTTTCTGACTGGTCAAAATCCTAGATGGGTGGTGCTAATAACTCGTGAATATACCGGTCAGATGCACATGTTTTTTTTGTTGTTTTTTTTTTTCCCGAAGCCCTGTTTTGAATATTTCCTGTTCACGACTTTAATACTTCAAATTGTTTTATCCAGATTCAGAATGTAATAGTCAACAACACGGGAAAAACAAAAGTCACAGCTGGACATCTCTTAAGTAAAAAATACCTGCTGTTTTTGAAACATTGTGGATTATGACATTCAGTTACTCACCATCTATGTATTTTTTTGTATATGTTTTAAAAGGTGCAGACGTGAAAGGTTAGTTAAAGTGCTGAGTGACTCAGATATTATCTGCAGTTAAGAAACAAACACCTGATGATGTCCATCAAACTACTTTTGGACTTCTTTGTTGTCAAGAATTGAGTGTACTTTGACATAAGCAGTCAAATTGATGGCTTGTGGGAGCTCTAAAGCTTCTTCAGCGTACTGGGTCTTACGCCTACAACAATCCTCTGTGACGCGTTCAGAACAAAAATAGATTTTCTTTGTTGCCTTCTTAGAAAACAAATCGCACAGACGTACTCTGTCCTTGCAGTTTATCCTTAAATAAAACTTTAGAAAAAAACGGCTGATGCTCTTCCCTTCATGGATGCAAACGTCCCGGAGGATATATCCATACAAAAGCATTTGACCCTTTGTGGTGTCGTATAGAAAAAGCAACATACATGTTCCTAAATTTTGAACGTCTACTTTGAAGAAAATAAAAATACAATCTTAATTTTTCTTTTCTTTTGTTACAGTTGACTTCCCCCCCCCCAAAAACCCATCAGGTTGTATTCACACGTTTGTTTCTCTGGTGTAGTCTTTCAGGGGGTTGTCGTCTGCGCTGTCACTCGCCCCAAAGGAGGAGAGAAACGAGGCGGTAGATCATCAACATCCAAAGCTCCCACCAAAGAGCAAGAGTCTCTACCATCCAGGAGATCTGGACGCAACAGTAAAAGTCAGGAAGAGACTCCTCCATCTGACCCTACGTCACCACCGCAGTCCAGTTTGTCAGACTCTGACTCATCAGCCAGCCAGTCCACAAAGTTGGGAAAGGCCTCTCAGGTGCCGGCCAAGAGGAAGGGGAAACGGGTAACAAACCGAAAGGCCAGCGGGAAACGGAAAGCCACTGTGAAGAAAAATCAGTCTCCTGAAGCCGCAAGCAGCCCGGCAGCAAGCGAGGAGGAAGAAGAGGGTGATGGGGACGACAATGGCGAGAAGGCGGAGCAAGTCGATGAAACTCAGCAAGATCAGGATATGAATTACTCCGAACAGCAGCAGACTGATACCGAAGATAGCCTTAAAGACGAGCAGAGTAGGCTCAATTCTGTCGATGAAAAAGAAGGTGCTGGATCTTTAAACAGCATGGGGGAGGACATTGATGAAGCTCAGGAACAATCCGGCGATCAGCAGAAACAAGAGGAAGATGGGGAGGAAAGTGGGGACCTCGGCCGTCCTATAGACTCCCCTCCTGACAGCCCTCTCTCCTGCTCTGAGGGTCTCCAAAGCAAATCCGATGACGAACAGCCAGCTAGTCCACTTCCTCCTGGGGAAAAGGAGGTTGAGAAAAGGACTCCACCGTCCCCCTCGAGTTCTCAGAACATTTTGAGGGAAGACCCGATGTCTCCTCAGTCTAAGGAACAAGACGCTGAGAATGATGACGTGGAGGTTAGTACGGCATCAGAAGAAGTCGACAGCGATGAATTCTCAAAGGAGGTGAAAGCTGAAGACATGAGCACAGAAAAACCTGCTTCACCCTGTGCTGTAGGATCACTGGAGAACAAAGCCGACCTTGAAGCAAAAGTTCTCGGGGACACTGATGTGAAAATGCCAGAATCTGAAGAGAATTCAGCAGTTGGCAGTTCTGATGATGGTACATCCAAAGAGGACAAGTCCACACCCAAAGATGATAATGTTGCATCCAGGAGCGATGACAGCACTTCCAGAGATGATGATGACCCATCCAAGGACAATACAGATGTTGTCCCCATGGACTGCAGTTCACCCATGAGCGAGCAAGGAAACGATTCCCTTTTAGGACGTCCAAATGAGAGCACTTCCCTAGCTCCTGCAGAACCTCCTGCTCCTGCTCCAGCTCCAGAACCTCAGGTTGCCAAGGACGTCAGCACCAAGGACCAAGAGGAGAGAGAGAGGAGCCAGGAGCGGAAGAACGGAAAGCGGCGCTCTCGCTTCCACTCCCCAACCTCCACCTGGTCCCCTCAAAGGGACTCCAAGAAAGAACCATCTTCACGCTCGCGGTCAAGAGAACGTGACGGCAGCCAGTCCTTCGGTCGGTCTTCACGAGCTCGCAGCAGAGATAGAGACGGGGAGCGAGATGGAGAGAGGGATTATTCCAGGAGGGACCGGAGTCGCGAGAGGAGGAGACGATACAGGAGTCGCTCTAGGTCTAGGTCTCGGTCAAGGTCTCGGTCTCGGTCTAGATCTCGATCCAGAACAAGGTCCTACAGACGAGGGCC
>JAOWBL010000016.1:1480977-1518485 GCA_028564865.1 Zenarchopterus dispar
TCTAGGTCTAGGTCTCGGTCAAGGTCTCGGTCTCGGTCTAGATCTCGATCCAGAACAAGGTCCTACAGACGAGGGCCCAGCCCTGAACGGCGAGGGTCCAGAGAACGGTCTCCCCAGAGGAAGGACCGCAGAGGTAGCTGGAGGTCTGGCCGTGGTGGTGGGTCTGGTTTTGAGGGACGGAGGTATCAGGGAGGCTCTGGCCGCTTTGAAAATGGCGTGCCTAAGGAAAGTTCCCCCGATCGTCAGGGCTGGTCAGATAATCCCGACTGGGTCACAGAAAAGACTCGGAGTAAAACTGAGAGCAGAAACTGGGATTCTGGATTCAGTGGAAACTCCCGTTGGGAAGATCACAAGAGTGGTGGAAACGGAGGAGAGCCACGAGGCCGCGGGGGCCGCGGAGGGTTTGAACATGGCCGAGGGTGGAGCGGTGGAAATCGTAACTTCTACAACCAACAGGACGAGACGGTCGACAACCGCTGGCAGTCCAGAAACAACTCAGGTACAGGCAACAATTCAGGGAACGATGCGTACAGCCGCTTCAACGAGAATCGAGGCGGTGGCCGCAAAAAAGAGGCCGACCCAGCAGACTCGATGCTCGACCGATCAGGCTGGTCGTCGGCCTCCAGCTGGGCTGTCAGGAGGACATTACCTGCAGATGTTCAGGACTATTACTCCAAGAGGGAGCGGGGAGGACCAGGCAGCTGGAACCGGCAGGAGGAGGAGCAGCAGCCTGCAGCAGGTGGAACTCTTTCCCTACAACGTTTACATCTGCACAAACACTCCTAATACTGATAAAAGCTGCAGCTATTTTACACCCACATTTACACTGAGGTAAGGAGGAGAGGATCATCTGAGGTTTGAAGAGAAAACAATCAGAAATGTACAGTAATGTGCAAAAGTTACTACCCCTTCTATTTTTTTTTTTTTTTTTTACATATATGTGTGTTTTAAAAAGCATAAAAAAGAGCATCTGATGATAGCTGGTCTTAGTTTAAGGAAAACACAATCTCAGATTGATCATATATAACCTTTTCACTGACAGTACTAAGAAGCCCTGACATCTTGTAGAGGCACTTCTAATAGCTGTAACCTTTTAAATGAAATAAAGGAAGGGGTGATCTTTCCCTGCGTGACTTGATCAGCCTCTAGCGATGTTGAGGAGGAATGAATGAATTTATTTAGTGCAGTTCGTTGAGGTTTTTGTGCACGTGTTAATGCACAGCTCTCTTAAGGTTTGGTGAGGTCTTGACTCTTGACAGGATTTCTTCTTCTTACTTTCATTTTTGTCATATAAATAATGACATGTTTGGAAAAAAGCTCTTTGTCTGAGGTTATTTCCCTAATTCACACTGTATTTAGAAGATTTTATGTTTTTAATTAAAAACTATAGGTTATAGGATAGAGGAAATAGTTTATTTTCTCCTGGAAGTGACAAAATCCTTTTGAAAAAGGTTGCTTTATGTAACATGGGTTGTCTGCAGCTGACAGCCTGTCAACAGTCCTCCTTCAGTAAATCCGTGTTAATACCGACTTACCAAAGCTGCTGCTTCAACTCCACTGTTTGTGTAATCTTACTACCACAGGCATTTTTTCACCAGGTTCTGTGCTGCTTTGTTCCCAGATCCCCCCAAAAGCGAGCCTCCTCCCCAGGCAGTCCCAGGTAACGCTCCTGTGCCTGTGATGAACGTGATTCCCCCTCAGCCCTCTCAGATGAACGTTCTTCAGCATCACTTCCCCATGCAGGCCATGCAAGGACCGCTGCCGGTCAGCCTGCAGCCGGCGGCGCCCTACGCCATGCCTCCTCAAGTCCCCATACACCTCCACCCCGCCGTCCCCCTGCTTCAGGTGCCTGCTGTCGGCGCCCAGGGCCTCCCGCCTCCTCCCCCGCCACCTCCCCCCATGCAGGCAGGCAGCCAGACAGCAGCAGCTCAGCCCGATGGCCAGACATCACAGGTGCACTACGCCGGCAAATAAAGAGTTAAAAATGGCAACCCAGTGTGTTCAAGCTTCCGCTTACTTTACCGGCCTTCTCTGCGCTTCCTCAGATGACAAACAGCGTCATCGGTTTGGGGAAACCTGCCCTTCTGCCCACACCCACCAAAGCAGGTGTACCGAGCCAGAGCCACCCGGCCCCCAGCCAGGCGCTCCCGTCATCCACGACCCAGCCCGGCCAGCACAACAAGGCCCAGGCTGACAGCTCCAAAAAAGAAAAGGTAACGCCGGTCTGGCCGGAAGCTTTGAGGATGTGGATGAGGTTTCCCACAGTCACATGTTCTCCCTTTCCTCCAGAAGCAGCAGATCCAAGAGCAGGCTATTAATGAAGTGAAGACAGCCATTAAACCCTTTTACCAAAAGAAGGAAATCACAAAAGAGGAGTACAAGGAGATCGTCCGCAAAGCAGTGGAGAAGGTACAGACCTGGTGCAGACATGCATCTGCACCCACTTGCAGTCACGACAGTGGCGATGTGACCTTCTTATGCCGCTTTTTTTTTTTTCAACTGTTTAAGTGCTGGAAATGTCTCAAGTTCATTAAGGGTTAAGAGTAGCTCAGTAAATATGTTTATGTTTGATGTCTCCCTCTCAGGTGTGTCACAGCAAAAGTGGTGAAGTGAACTCCAGTAAAGTAGCCAACCTGGTGAAAGCCTACGTGGACAAATACAAACACGCCCGCAAGAAATGAACTTTGACGCCGCTGCCGGGCGGCCATGCGCCCACAGACCCACTCTGCTGCTCAAGTGCAATTTCCTCCTGCTGGAGTTTGGCCTCCGAGCTGAGACGACGGAGAGCCAGCGTCTTTCTTTCTTTCTTTCTTTTTTTTTTGATATCTACCTTTTACTGAATGAAGATTTTTTTCTATAGATTTTCATATTTTGTTAGAAAAAAAAACAAAAAAAACGACCCAATCAGAAATTGTAATGCAAGAGCCCTTTATTTTGCATAAATCATGTGACTTGGGAACTACTGTAAAGAGCGCGGCGTAGCAGATCGGAGTGAGATGAAATGATCAATACTGAAGGCGTGGCGCTCGGGGAACGATGTCAGCTCCTCCCCCGGGGTGGTGGGGGGGGGCAGCGTTTTCTCTTTTGTGGCATCTTGATTGCATAGCTTATTAATTAATTATTAATTAGTCAATGTTCTTTTAAAGATGATAAGAATTCAGATGAAAACCTTGTTTGAAAACGTGCGTTGCCTTTATTGATCTCTGTCGCCCAGTGGGGCGTTGGAAACTGATGACTGATTGTAATCAGGTCCAGAGTGGGGCGCTCAGTCAACAGTGAGTGTATCATTTACGGTCCTGAGGGGGCCAACACCCCCCCACACCTCCCCCAAATCCTGAATGTGTCGTTAAATATCATTGTGTGTACAATAAGTGTGCAAAGTTTCCAGAAAGTAGAGAAATAAAAGACCAGCTGCTTTCTAAGGCGCTTGAGTTTGTCAGAGACGGTACCCGACGGAGCTCCTGTTGGAGTTCCTCTACCACCACCACCACCACCACGTCCTGAGGATAAACATCTGGAGGAGACACGAGATCATTCACGGCTCCTGTCTTTGTCAAACAATTTCTGCTCAACACCTTGTTGCATTTGTTTTTGTTTGAAAGTGTGTGCATCATTGATGAGAGCTGGTGTTTTGGGTCGAGCAGCCCGATTGGACCTCAGAGAGGATGTGCTTGCTGGATCTGTTGAGAGAACGCGCTGAAGAAACAAATCCTAATAATAAAAATGAAGGTTGAATTTCATTTAAGAGCTCCTGTATGAGGGTCCTGGTATTATGCATGTTGGACGTATGAGATTTTGACAAGAACAGAGCATTTGTTAATTTTATTAATATTAAACTATAAAGGTTGTGATTTGTCCTGGAGTTTCACGTGTATACACCCAGAACTTCTAAAGCACCAAAATTATACCTTGAAACAGTTGATGTAGGCTTCTCATGGATGTTTACATTTTTAAAGCAGCTGAATCATTTTTACGAGCTAAATTATTGTTGGAAGTTATTTGGTCAGAGTTATGTCATTGAACTGACCGATCAGACTCTGTGGTGCGACTCAAACGCTAGAGGATCTGCTGTTTGGAGGTTAATATAAAAACTTTGACCTTAACTGGACTATAAAAGTACATTTGAGCTAAACTTTGTCTTTCTGGCCTCAAAAACTCAGCTGAAAGTGGGTTTGACCCGAAAACTGGTGATTGGGGTTTTAACAGGAAAATCAGGTGACTGTGTCGACCGCCAGAGGGCGCTGTCGTCTGAGGAAAAAGCTCAAGACTGTCTCTTAACATTCTTCAAAGCCAAAACCATACATTTGCAAGACACAAGAGGTAAAAACAGATTTCATTTAGGACTACATTAATTTAATTTGATTTGTATGTTAATAGGAGGGATGGAGAATCTTGCTCAGGGGAAAGAAAAATAAGTATTTGTAGTACTCTTAAGCTTAATGATTTTGTTAAAATGTAAAGCTGTAAAAGATGGATAATTAAAGTTTCAATATTGTTGGGCTTTAACCACTATTAACTAAATAAACAGAATTGAGTAAAAACGTATCGTCAGTTTCCTAAATTACTGGTATACACTATCCTTAAGTTATAAACTATGTATGAATACAGTTATTGCTGCTGCAGTAAATATCAGCAACTGTGAGACGACTTTCAACTCCGAAGATTCAAACCCACAACCCCAAGATTTTACTTTTTGGTGTAAAATACTCAAAAGAGATGTTATGTATAAACTGTCAATTACATTTACTCAAAGTCAATTAGCTGAATCAGATTCCCAAAAGATCCTAAATGACAAAAGAAAACAATTCCATTTATTTCCTTTGTTTAAACTTCAATCCTTTCATCCAAACTAGCATTACGATTCAACAACTTTCCAAGGAAATTGTAAAAAAAAAAAACAAAGTCTCAAACAAGACTGTGTCAAGATAAAACTTCATGGTCAAAGATCAGTGTGGGAAGCTTTTGTGAAGCACGATACTGCGTTCACAAACGTCGCTTAAAACTTAACTGTACTAAAAGTATCCGTATGTTCGCCTTTTCCAAAGGTAATGTTGACATTTCTGGGCACAAATCAAATGTTTGATTTGGGATATCTCAATGAAAAAATGAAATGTGTTGGGTTTATATGTTTCTTTTTTTTTTTAAATGGAAAAAAAGCAGCAATAAAAGTTTATATATTTCAATTTTCCACCTCATCCTATTTTATATTTACTTTATGTTTTATAAGCTGTTATAACCAGGGCCGGTTCCTGCTCTATGCAGCTGTTCAGAGCCACAGGAGGGGGGTGCACATGATCAAAAAAGGCCCCCCGGGGTTCAGGTAGATTTATTTCATACAAACATATTGCACCAAACCCTTTCCTTATTAAAGTCAAATTAAATATTTCATTACTAAATAAAGCAGCAGACTTGTTGATATTTCAGATGATTCAGTTGTGTGGTTTGGTGCCATCTGTGAGGCCACAAACAAAATCGTGCTGAGGGCCACTAAAATCCCAGGACCGGCCCTGGTTACAATGGAAATACCAGACTTGAAGATTGTTCCCATTAACTGGCTCAACCTTTAAAGACTGAACCTATTAAACAATGTTCATAAAAGAGGCCAGTTCCAGACACACACAAAAAAAAGCCCAAGTCCGGGTTCTAGTTTCTCTCTGATTTTATTTGGACATTAATTACAGGATTTACATAATGTTTCATTGAAACAAGAGTGTAACACTGGCGGGCAGAGCCCTCTTTGCTCCTGAGGTCAAGAGATAGTTGATGTACTCTACAACCGAGATGTGCAAAAAAAAAATAAAAAAAATTTGCTGATCCGAGTTTATTTTCAGGGGCCAAAAAAAAAAACAAACAAAAAAAACAAACTACTGCAAAAACAGTGACGTGTCTTCTACTCCGAATCAATGCAGCTTGGTAGTTCAGTCCTGATGGAGACTAAAACAGCTCAAACGCCAAACTCAACCGCAGCTGCAATGCACTGATGTTAAAAAAAAAAAAAAAAATCATATTTACACTTCAACTCAATAGATATATATATACATACATATATACACATACAACATTATATAAATATAGTAAAATAGTTTAAATTACACTGATTTCACGGTCTTCCATAAATAGATGTTTGACAAAAACAGTCTGGTGGTGAGTTAGTGTTGGAAGCACAGTGCACCGTCCCACGACAGGCTTTCTTGTGTTCTTGGTGAAACATTTCAAAATAAAAGCACAAAACTGTGCGACCACACGTAAAACCCCTCAAAAATCAGGCTCTTTTTGTCGTTGGTGTTAGAAGAGCTCGCCTGACTTCTTACAGTTTTTTTGTTTGTTTTTTTTGCAAGTGTAACAGGTATATTACAACCACTGCACGTGGTTAAATTCAAAGTATTCTCCCATAAAGAAAAAAAATGTCTACGTTTCCCCCCTTTCGCCCCGGACCGGGGAGGTGGAATCGAGAGGCGCGGCGGCCCCCTTGAAGCAGTAGTGTCATCGCCTCTTCAACAAGCTCTAAAGCGTAAATACAGTCCTCAGGTGAGATACTCTGCAGCGACCAGCGTGTGGCGCTGACAAGGCGGGTTCTGCCGACCTTCTTGTTTAAGCCACAGAACCTTAACAGAAATACTGAATAGGTGGCGTTTTACGCCTTGCCTGTGAACACTGGCAAAGTGTGCTGAACGGTTAAGTGCTTTTCAGTATATCAAGATGCTTTACAAATATTTTTTGGCAAAGTTTCAAAAATAAAATAAAATCATAGTTGGAAGGAAATGAACTGTCCTTGAGCAGGAGAAACGTTCAAGTCATGCAGCTTCCTGTCAGTCCTCAGGAGCCGACGGCGCACCTGAGCGCCAGCTCCTCCTCCATCCCGCCGCCGGGAGGACGCACGTACACGTCTTTGATCTTAGCTGTACCAGAACTATTAAACCAAAACATAAGGAGCAAACACCAATTTTTAAAAACCGTAATTGTTAAAAAAAAAAAAAGAAAAGAAATGTAAAATACCATCCTTGTGGTCTAGAACAGCGTACTGTACAAAGTTCGGATACATTCTCGTGGAATGGCGTGGTCTCCTGCTCAGGATGGGCGAGCGCAGAGCGTTGGGTGAGTTCATGACATTTTGTTTTTTCTTCTTTTAAATGTTGCTCGCTCGCTCGCTCGTCGGGCTTTTTCTCCGCCAGCAGGAGAGCTGCGGTCTTAGTGTCCATCTGCGTTTCCGGCGTTGTGGATCCAGTCCAGGATGATGAGGGTCATGCTGCCGAACATGACCATGAAGCCACACAGCAGGAAGGCCACGGCCTGCGGGAGGAAACGGTTCGACAGATTAAACACCGAGCCTCTGTGAACTCGTGTGGCGTCGCGGTTTTCGTGTTCTGCGCTCCTTGTCCTTACCCCGATCTTTTGCACGGACTTCATGGACTCCTTCTTGACCAGTTTGATGTAGAAAGCCGAAGGCAGGATGAAGATGAGCATGGCAGCGGCAGAGGCACCTGAGGAAGGGGAGAGGAAGTGCTTTAGCCACACAAGTTCAGAACCGTCGGGCTGTTTTCGCCGCGCGCGAACACGTTGAGATGCCTACCGATGAAGCCGAAGATGTCTCTGATGGTGGGGACGAAGATGACCAGGGTGTTGGTGCTCGCCAGCAGGGCCACAGTGATGATGGTGTGGCGGATCCAGCTGAAGTTCTTAGAGGCGCACAGCAGCTGGTTGACGGAGGTACGGATCTGCGCGAGCCAGAATAAAACCCGTCGCTTAGAGGAGACGCCATTCCCGTTGAGGGGTTTTGTGTGTTTTTTACGTCTCGGACACTTACAGGAAAGAGAACCACGGGGACGGTGAGGGTGACGGCGGTCAGCACGGCCAGGCGAACGATCAGCAGGAGAACGTCGTACTTGTAGTACTTGGAGTAGGTGTGCAGCAGCTCGGGCTCCACGTGGACTGTGAAGACAGAAAACCGTGGGATCAGTCACGGACCACTCGCGCACCCGCCAGACCTGCGGTTCTTTTACTAGTCTGAACATCCAGGGGAGGTCGACGCCACGGCCTTCCTGGGATTTTCACCTCTTTCCCAAAAAAAGTACCCCGGCAGGTTAGAGTTCACGGGGCTGACAGACACAAACACGCAGCGAGTGACGTGTCTCCCATCGACCGCGGCCTTGTCTAACCGCTGTGATGCGTGTGTACTTTCACAGAGGCGTCAGTAAACAGAAACATGTCTGCACGCCGGCCAGCTGCAGCGGGACTTCTGGTTCCCCACACTCTTGCATAAGAGGCCTTGAGTGCTCAAAATAAAACAAGAACCCAGCGTGTCCTCCCTGATGTTTAACCTTCAGGGACTGCTGGGAACTTGGAGGTAACTGTAGGTGACCGTCCACTCCACGCGCTTTCACGTGCACATTCAGACTCACTGTTGAAGGTGAGGTATCCGAAGAGGGCAGCCAGCAGGTACATGATGAACATGGCCAGGAAGGACACGTTGGCCACTCCCTGCATCCGTCTGCGGGAACGGCTGTTCCAGAGAGGGAAAAAGGGTTCGTTTAGACACCAAACTGAAAAAATAAATACGTAGAAAAACAAACATGGAGCTTGAAAAATGGAATTAAAAAACTTACTCTTTGAGCTCCTCGTACATGGGCAGGATGGCGGGGTGGCAGACGAAGGCGAAGGTCAGGATGGGTAAGGCGTAGACGGTCTGGAAGAAAAACAAAATTAAGAGTGAGCACGAGAGTGTCCAGCAGATTTGTTTCAGACGTCCAGATGCCGAGTCTCCGAGGGCTTCACCTGAGAGTTGTAGACAAAGTATTTGGGCCTGCAGGTGTCCTCGCTGTAGTCCACGGCGGTGGCGTTGACGCTGTAGGACGTGCCGTTGAGCATCTTGATGGTTTCGTTGACGGCTTCATCAACAGGCACGAGAGGGCATGGGATCTGGAACTTCTTGATGATCACCTGGAAGACCAAAGAAACCGCAAAGCTCATCGAATTAGATTCCAGTTTAAAGTAGCTTTTCAAGATACAAGTAAAGTCACGCGCTAAGAAAATGAAAAAAAGAAGAAAAACAGTGAGAAATGACAAGTCGAGCTGGGTCGTACTCACCACGATCAGAAAGAAGACCATGCAGAGCAGAGACAGACCGCTGGTGTAACCAAGGTAACCTGAAGAGGGGAAGCAGAGCAGGGGGAGCGTCAAGTTTTTTTTCGTCTCTTTTTACACTGAATGTCATCAACAACTTGTTAAGCAACCCTGACTGGAAATGCAGATGATTTCACACACACACACACACACACACACGTCTTACCCAAGTTCCTGAGCAGCGAGAGAGGCAGGATGATGACCACCGTCACCAGAAGCACCAAGTAGTCTCCGTTGGTGTACCACTCTCTGAAAGACAAGACCCGGCAGCAGGTCAGCGGCGGCGCCATGTGGATTTCATCAAAGATGGTGTTTTCTTTCATGTGTCAAAGGGAAACTGATTAACCAGCACCAGCTCGCTCCAAACACTGACTCCTCCTTCCTCAAACCTCTCTGACACCACCCCGTCAAAGCGGGAGCTTCACACACACACAAAAACCGGCCGGCGCAGGATGATGTCTGAGCCGCTCGCAGGAACAGACGCCACAAAAGCAGCGCCGAGGACCCGGGCCGCATCAATATTTTAAAGCTGCGGGGAGGTCGCAGTGAGCTCATCCCGCTGCTCCGTCACGATGCGGCACCAACTTCTAAAAGGGCTCTTTTGAAGGCCCGCTCGCAGCAACGGGCGCGCTGGCGTCCCTTCAAAACGCAGACGCAGCCTCCGAAGACAAAGACGATGCTTCACCTTCTCTGACGTCATCTTGTTTGTTTTTCATGCGCCACTTTCACCTCGAGTGCCTTCTCTTCCACGGCACAACCCCCCCCAGCGTTTAAAGACATAACTAACCCCTGGAAACAGAGGCTGCTCAGCTTGGGCTGAGACTGTGAGCTCATGGCACCCACAGAAGCGAGCCCTCTTTCATTACGATCCTTTCAACCACATCAGCCCTGGCAGAGACTCACCCGTTGCTCGCTCCTGTGAAAGACTGAATGACGATGGGCAGCTCGTACTTGACGATATAGAGGTAGCTCGACATGGCTGTGAAGAAGAAGGAGAAGGAGAGATGGAATTAGCACATTTCATTGGGAAAATAAAGCCAAACCACATTTTCTGACTTCCACATCTGAGACATTCCAGAGAAAAAACGAATGACTCAAGTTTTTTTTATTGTTGCTGGAAGCTGCTCTGGTCTTAAAATAAACGCTGGCTTCCATAAAGATGCGTCTTTGTTTTTTGTTTTAACCCACCAGTGTCGGTTTATTCACAGGGGAAGCGTTTTAGCTTCTTAAACAAGCCCGTGGTGGATAAATAGAGACCAGTTCAACCCCATGAAAGCAGATGTTTCTCCTCTCACCTCCAATGTTCTGCATGGTGATGGAGCAGGATGCTGCCAGCTTGCCTGGGATCCCAAAGGCTTTGTAACCCAGCTGCTCGTACACCAGCGCACCTTTAAGGGAAAAAAAAAACACCCAGAAAGTTATAGACTTTTAAAAGGGCGACAAGGAGAAGCTGTTGCTACGTTCTGGAGCGCGACTGCACCAACCTCCTTCGTTGGCCGTCTTTAGCAGCAGGTGGACAGAGTACAAGGAGAAGATGGCGACGGCCACGAGGAGAATCCTGGAAAGACACGGGAACAAACTTCAGCTTTTGACAGATATTACAGACGCAAACAGCATCAAAGCGACTCTGAAGTGCTGATCGCGGAGTTTTGAAAGACAAACTGACAGGTGAACGGCCATATTGACGTCTGGCCGACACGAAGGTCAATCAATCGTCTGCTTTGACCTCCGATGATGTCATCCATCCATTTTGTTCTCGTTTGAGCGGTTTTTTTTTTAGTTTCAGCTGAGTTTTAGCAGAAGTCTGCATTTGTTTGAATCTTTTTCGCCACATTTTGAAATTGCTTGGACTCAATCAGCAGCATCAGCAGCGGGGCTGCAAAGGGCAAAAGGTTTCCCCTTTATGGGATCATCTTAACGCCACCACCAAGCTGCAGAGGCAGCGATGTTCTTTCTGCCGGGTATTAATAGTCCAGGTGGAAATTAATCCGTCTGCCATTTGAGACTCGTCATGCAGCGGCGGATAATTTCCTAACTGTCCAACTGCCTCACAGGCCACTCCCCCTGGAAACGCTTTGGACAACCTTTTATGGATAATCTATCTGTCCCCGAACAGCATCAGACCATCTCCAAAGCGAGTGGACGGCCTAAATAGCTTTAACAGCCATCTTTCATTACTCTGTGACAAAAGAGCAGCGAGGAACGCGTCGGACATGAAGTAGCTTTCAGGTTTTCATAATTCTGCACTTCCTGCAGATGTCAGGACCAGATTGTCCAGCTTCTGCTTGGCAGGAAGCCCCTGAGCTCCATTCATGATCTCCTGGATGTGGATGCCATCGCTGTGTTTACGTAACGCCGGCGCGGTGGGATTAGCCCCACTAAGCTGCTTCTCCTGCCACTCCCTGTGTCCATAAGATAACCTACAACTGCCATCTGATGACATCTGTAGGTTACTATGGGAACATGTATCAATGTGCTACTTTAGTTGGAAATGTTCCTATCAGTTTTCATTAAAAAAAAAAAAAAAAAAGAAAGTAAAAGTTTCACTGCTTCCTGTCTCTCTAAAGCTTTAGGAGCGAATCTGACTGTGGACGAGTCCTGTGTAGTAGTAGTAGTAAAACCTTTGGCTTTAAAAGTCAGTAAATAAGGACAAAATGTGCAAAAGCATGAAGAATGAAGACATCTGGCTCCCATCAGATGTTTTACAATAACACAATTCTCCTCAAGTTTATCTACAGCAAGTGTGTGCTGCAAACGTAGGAAACAAAATAGTCTAAACTAGTTCAAACTTGACCAATCGGCCTTTTTCTCAGGGTCAAACAGCTGCTGAGCCAAATTCCCTCTGTACCGCTGGAAAAGTACATCAGGACCTTGAAACCTTGGTGCAACAGACAAAACGCCTCCTGCGCACGCCTGCGCTCGGCTTTATCGTTGAAACAGATCAACACTTACACAAACAGGGCGATTCCAGTGTTGGCCATGGCGTAGGACAGGCCCAGGATGCCACTGCCCATGATGGCATTTCCTAGGTTGAAGACGGACATACCAAAGGAGGCATTGCCCTGGTGCTGCAGAGGAAAACAGGAGGTCGTCACAGTCAGGGAACGCTGAACAAACAAGCGGGTGAAATGAGGATAAAGTAAAGGGGAAACCTTACGTATTCAGTCTCATACTTCTTCTTGCCCGGCTTGTGTTCAGGCAGGAAGTTTTGACTCTCTGCTTCTAAATCAGGGTATTGGCTGCAAAATAAGGATGGAAAAAAAAAAAAGTCTTAAAATGATAGGACAGGTATGTGCAGGTGTCAGGTCTGAGTGGTGTTCATCTCGCATCACAAGGTGAGTGTTCAGGCTGAATAAACTGGGCCTCACCCTTCCAGCGGCACCTTCTTCACAAATTCTGGGTAAGAAAAGTCATTGCTGTTGGTGCTGCTGCTGTCATCGTCTCGAGGAGGGTTCAAAAATTTCATCTCGGTCTTGGCAACGGGCTGTTTGTCAGTAGGCATTTTAGAGCTGTAAAATAAGAAAGAGTTAAAAATAACTTCAGGTGACACATGGGAACGTTTGCCGTTTTAGCTCAGGGGAGCCCCCTACAGGTCACAGGTGGAGTCGCTTTTATGACACTCATTTACTCTTGTTTCACGTCTTTTATTTTGTGAATCTCTCGGTTTTTTCCCCCCACCGTCGTTACTTTATAAATCCTCTTAAGATGTCTGTGCTCTCATGTCCATTCAGAGAACTAATTTAACCGTTGTTGATATGTGAAATTGTGCCGCAAAAAAAAAATGTCGCAAAAGGTGACCGGGGATGGGCGTGGCTTTACCTATGTCTGGAAGAGAGCTTCTTCAAAAAAAAAACCCATCAAACATTAGGTGAAATGAAACTATAATTGATATATTGGTTTCATGGTATTATTTTTTAAGAAGCTGCGTCATGACAATCCCACTCGTGTCTCTCTTATTTTTAGCAGCGCGCGCGCGCAGTTCCCCTCAACACGGAGGAGATCGATGCTCGGCGGCGTGAGCGGGCATGCGCGCACCCGTAAGCGAGAAACCTGGATCACGTGACTTCGTTGGAGGAAGCGGCGAGGGGAGGGGGGGGAGGCGGGAGTGGAAAAATACCAGACCGGCACGCGCTCACGACTAGCGCCGCTGCAACAGCCACAGCTGCTGGGAGACAGAAAACCGCAGTGCGTGCCGCGTCCCTTCATTTCCCTCCGAAATTCATTGAAAAGCACAATGAAAACAAAAGTTGTCAGCCCCAATTTTTTAAAAAAAAGTACATAATTAAAAACACTCGATGACACTCCATTAGATGACATAAGATAAATATATGACTTTACAGGTTTAAATAGAATTGTCTTTATTATTCGGTCGACCTTTAGCGGTTTGTTTAAAAATAGATGGACATATTAAAAAACGCGGCGCCGACCAGTTGAAAGACATCTCCACGAGCGGCTCCGGCAGAAACAAAGGCACGTGGTGTTCCCTTTATGGGCATGGCTCTGCTGTCTTCCGCAGATGCTCGAGCTCTGACTCACATCAGTCATGTTCGCAACCTTCTCGCTCCTTTTTAACAGTTTGTACTTTCTTTAATTCTGTGTCTACACCTGTTTTTCCTATCTCTTCGCCGGTGTCGACCCATTGCCGGGTCGGGACGAGAGTCCGCCACCACCGTCACGCCGGTTCATTCATTGTTTATGTGTCTGGACCTGGACCAAAAACGAACCTGCTCATAAATAAAACACCTAGGACTTTTCTGAAATCGCAATTTCGTTTTTTTTAAAATGCACCTTCCCACACGGGACATGGCAGGAAATCAATTAAAAACACACTACTGTGTTTAACATTAGTTTTCTAATCTAATTTATGAATAAATATGGGTCAGGTTAGAAAATAAGGTGATGATGAAGTAATAATGCAGTAGAAAATTAAAAAAAGTAGACATAGGTACATTTTGATGTGTAAACGTTTGTGTCTGTTTGAAAAATTGACCCGCCTACATCTGGTAATTTTCCAGCCTCTCCGTGAGATGATGCCGGTTCTAATCTTACCTTTTGAAGATGTACCAGGATGTCTTTAAAATCCTTTTTCTGTTCAAAAAGAAACTGGAGAGGAGTGTCCCGACGATTTCTTCACAAAAAAACAAAAAACAAAAACAACGGGTCCTTAAGAATACTGAGATCGTATGTAAGAGAACGAGAAATGAATGAAACGGGCTAATTAAAAAGAACAAAACCCGACTGGATCCGACTCAGAAACACTGACACAGTTATAGATAGTCTAGTGACAAATAACTGGCAGGTGGAGTAAATAGAATTTGGTTTGGATAATACTAATACAAAAAGCCAAATTCCGGGAGATGCGATGGGTTCGGTGAGAAGAGCCGGTTCTGGTGGAGGAGGGGTTGGGACTCACCCTTTATTGCATCAGCTCAGGTCCGCAAAGAAGAAGAGGAGGAGTCGTCCGCCTGGAGGAGGAGGAGACTTTTTTTTTCTCTTTGGTTTTTTTTTCCTTACGCACGGTCGTGACGTGTTTTGTATACAAACATCAGCCTGACCCAGAGACACCCCTTTTGGAAATCCACGGACCACCTTTCAGTAGTCCACATTTGAGGAGAACCGCATCAGTGGTTCAAGAAAGTCGCAGAGAGTCGGGTTTTCTGGACCAGCCTCCCTCCAGCTGTTTTATACAGCGGTGCACACCTCTGTCCCCCCGATGTACCCACAGTGTTTTGGTGAAAGTCAGATTTATGCACATGTACATGGTCCTCTTGCAGTGAGCCTTTGAACAAATCAGCAAGAAGACATTTGCAGTAGTTTGGTGGTCCAGAGCATTTGAATGTGTGTTAACACAGTGCCAGGAGGGAAAGACATAAGCAGCATCACTTGTGTTTTCCTTATGCTAGGATATGTTACGATCAGATGATTTTTTTTTAAAATTTCATTTCTCAAATGCTTTGCATTATTACATTTCTGACAATGAGGTTAGCTTATGGTTCTGGTCCAGGGTGCTTCAGGTCTAGTAGATGGACCAGGCAGACAGACTGAAGATCCAGAATCATTGATGGTAAAAGCGTCCCTGGTCGATGCTAAGCTCTTGTCATTGACTCAAGGAGCTTGTTTAATGGAATGTGTCTCTCTTTATTTTAGAATGAAAATGTAAAGATTGACTCCTGGTTTGTCCAAAATATTGGTAGTTAGAAAATTACATTTGCATTAGTTTTAAACATTAGACAGTCTGATGTATGCAGTTAAGTTTCAGTTTTGTTCCTGTGATTTGTGTTCTTTTATATAGACGACAGTGTTGTAACTAGAAACCAGTGAGGCCTGTAGAGCAGCTTTTCTGAATCAGCATTTTTTTTTTCATCCATGTATCTCTGAGACATTTTTCAATGGTCCCCTCAGTCCTGATTCGTCAACATGCATCTGTTGTCCACGTTGTGCCTGCAAGATTTCCGTACGCTCTTGATGAATCTCCGTGGGCTTGTTGGTGACAGCAGATCAAACATGCAACCACCACCAGCAGCAGACGCTGAGAGCTGGAAGCCGTTGGGTGGATGTTGCCAGAAGCGGAGACTCTGGTTGCACTGGCAAAAGTCGGAGTAACAATCTGGATCTGGGAGAGTCAGAGACAACCGGACTGAGGTCAAACACAAACACTGAGCCCGCATGTTGCAATTAAGTTATTTTTCAACAGTATTCATTTTGTTTATGTAGATTATGAACTTTAACAGTCTATCTTTTGGTTGTATCTGAATTTCTTTGTAAAACATTCTATTCCAGATATATTTGTTATTTTGTTGCTGCTTCAGCTGCTTCTCAGGGTTGTTGAGGACATCTTTATTGTCTGGAAAGGACAATCCGCTGCACGGTTACCACAATATTATCAAAAAAAAAAATTTTTTTCCCCCTTTTAGGAATCATAAATATACAACACAATCCATTTATTTAAAAGGGCACTGATGTGTAGAAGAAAGGAGTCTGAGAGTCCCTGCAGACTTGAGGCAGGTTGTGTCTGCAGCCACAGAGGGGCAATGTCAACTCCTTGGACTGGGATGGGCAAACACTCACTGGGCTTTCTTCAGAATCCAAACTTTTTTCCTTCCTAAACATAATCTAACGGTGTAACTGATGATTAACTTTGTTTTGCGCATGTATTAAACTGTTTTGACACTAGAAGGATTTCTACAGTATTTGAAGCTGAACAAATACTTGCTCTCTCGGTGAACTCCACAGATCCAGCGACACTCGGGAGTATCTGAGGATAAAAGTGGACTCGGAGCGGCCCGGGTGCTTGTCAGTCCAGATCAGGACGCCAGATTACCTTCAAAGCAGACCTCCTTGTCCCAACGGGGATTACGCACACAAATATGTCATGTGACACCGATCATCCTGATCCTCATTCACACCGTGGGCTCGTCTGAGTGCGTCAGGTGTGGGTGTGTAAATATTTGTGTGTGGAAGTGAACTCCTCCAGGGCTCTGCCCTGCAGCTTCTTATCACCAGGCTCTTTATCGGCCTTTAACAGCACTTGACTGGTAATAAAACACTTCCTCCTGATGCAACCACTGTTGACTAAAACTACAACTACATTTTATTGTCACTGCTGTACTAAAACCCCTCATAAAGATAAAGTCAACACCTCTGATGTTTTTGTTTCTTGTCTCGCAATCATCATTGTGACAGTCGGTTTACACACCTTCAAGAATGGCATGTACTGTTTCTACCAGTCACCACGTTTATATCTTCTGTCTTTAACTTAAACTGCTTATTATTGGAGCTCCACCATTAAAGACCTCTGTTACCAGTGCTCCTGCAGCTGCTGTTAGGAGTGGTATTCATTTCTTCTCCATGTTCTATGACAGACCTCGCTGCATGTACTGATTATACCCGGTCCAGATGGGAACAGTTAAGCAGGAAATATCACGGCTGGTACTTATAGTCTGGAAATGACACAACTTCTCCTATTTAACGTGGAGTCATTAATGTGCTCATAAAAAATGCCTAGCATTTACTGTTTTTTTCCTCCCCATTTTGCATTAAAATGTGTTCTGATCTTCATCTAAGTTGCACTAATAGACAGACCCGATGGGCTTAAGCTGATAACACACAAACTGTAGTAACTTCCCACTGCGGGACAAGCAAATGAACCTTTGGAGTAAATAGTTGGTCAAACCTCCTTTTGCAAATGCTTCTGGCACCTCTGGATCACAATCCTACAATACTATTTTTAAAAATTGCCTCAGTTCAGTTCGGACGCCCTGCCAATTCAATGATGGTACCTTCATGAGATGTTTGTAAGTTTCCGTGATGTCTTCAAATCTTTGCTGGTTCCTCTTTAAGTCACTGAGGGATCTGTGTCGGTCCTCCGTAGTCATCGTAGCTGGATGCTCTCTTCTCAGAGTAGTAACCACAGCACCAAACTGCCTGCATATATACACATACGCAGTTTGTCCAACACTGTGAGAAGACTTCTGTGTCTTGCAGCCCAACTGCTGTTGATTATGTGTTTTCCGTGGTTCACATCAGCAGATGCTTCTCAGGCAAACTTCAAATCTCACCAATCAAAGTATCTCAAAACCAAATCCTGCAAACTTATCACATCTGTTGGATTCTAGATGTGCAAACGACCAACTTTAATAAGTAGTAAAGTGAAGTAATTATATAAGTTTGTTCACTTTTTACTCCAGGAGTTGGAATGTTCAGACATAAGAAATCCTAATAGTTTGTGTTTGATCGGCTTAAGCATTTTGTTTGTCTGTTATTGTGACGTGGATAAAAACCAGATCACCTTTTAGTGCCAAACTGATGTAGAAAACTAGTTCATTTCAAGGCAGTCAGATCCTTTTTCTTGACCCAACTCTTTAAGGGGTACAAATGAATGAGTAGTTTAATATTTAAACTACTACTATCACTTTTTCTTTCCCTGTTAGTGTACTCCCCTGTTACCACCAGAGACATTAAACCCCACCGTACACTAACTGTAATATCTGAAACTGGGCAAGATCCAAACAGCGCTCTTACAGCTAAAACGGAATTTTTTTTTTTACCAGAACAACTCGTCCTACTTGGGCTTGTAAACATACAACTATGGGGACAAGCTTGTAATAATTAAAAATGACAACAGTCATTCTGCAGTGTGCAAACTAAACTTTCATTGTTTGAGTCATCCAGGAAGTTCATTTCATCAGACGGTAAAGAACAAAGAGACTCAGCTCACAAAGCCGGCAACAATGCAAAGAAACAAGTCAGACTGGTATAAGTTAGTCTTATAAATCAGCACCTGTAAATAAAGAGATATGTCTTCTTTTTTTTGTAGCATTACGCAAAATCTTTTTATCTTTCAGCCCTCAACTGGTGTGCAAGATGTTTATCTCCTCACACTCATTTTTTGTTATTACGCTTTGGTGCAAGATCAAAATGACACACTCCACAGTTTCCCATCCTGATAGGTTTGAAAACCATAATGTTGACACATTAATCTCAGTCTGTATGTATGGGGCCAAGAAAAAACTTTTTTTGGTGATGCAAAAAAGAAACAATGACAAAGGATTTTCTTTTTTTTTTATTTCTGGTAAATGACCAACTCTCAAAAGATTCTTTCGTCTTCTTCTGCACCTACACACACTTGCATTCCTCTAGCCAGACTCTTAGAGCGTGTGGGATCCTTTGTTTGGGGGTTTAGTCCAACCCGGCAGATCTACGGCGGATTAGGAAACTGGAGCGGGGGCAAGGAGTGCAGCAGAAGGTGCGGTGTGGTCAAATGGCCCCATACCTACACACACACAAGCAGGAGCAGACACATCTAGCAGAAGTGATCGGAGTAAAGCAGCTTCTTTTCAGGGGGAGGGGGTGTGGTCAGTAGGATGATCGGGGCTGGCCCAAAGCTGCACAAGCTATATGGCTTCTGTAGGGAAAAACCCACCATCCTGTCAGTCCTACAGTAATTACAGTCTTTCAGACTCTTCAATTGTTCTATTGTAGCGCTGCCATTAGACCAGCTACCGCTGCTGCAGCCGCTCCAACTGCTGCAGCTGCCTGTGAGAATGCTGACTTTGTCATGCGGGGGCTCACAAGTACACTGAAAGCCACTTCTGAGAAGTGGAGGAAACAAGGCTTGCAGTGTAGCTGAGGGACTGGACTGAGGAATAAATGGATTTCTTCTGTCTGCTAGTGTACCACTGCAGCTCTGCAAACCCGCCTGGGCGTGTGCATGTGCAGCATGCCCGGCTGCATTAGCAGTAGAGGAATTTTGAAGATATTTAGTGATTTCTGGAACGATTTCTGTCTCTCTGTTTGCTGCAGCGCCGATCTCTGCCAACTATCGGTAACTTTGGGACTGATGCAAAAATAAGACTTCCTGTCTAATTAGCAGTAATAGAAACCACAAACTTCTTGTGAAAACAGAACTCAGACGAAGAAGTTGAAAAGAAGAAGATTGCAGCATTTGTTCCATTTCTGAAAACATTTTCTTCACCTGTGTCACCGTTGTTCGGGGTGGCTCAGGAGGAGCATGTCCCAGGGTTACTGGATCAAGAGCTGCTCCTGCAGCCGTCACAGTTAATCACGAGACCACAAAGAGACAAACATGCTCAAACAATGGATGTTTTGGAGTCATTAATCAACCTAACATGCATAGTTTATTTACATGACAGCAACATCCATGTATTAACCCTTTAAAAAGCTGATGACTGCAGCTCAAGGTTAGCACTGGAAACTATTTAAGTTGTTCGAAGAACGTCACTTGAACACTACAAAGGGTGTGTGAAGAGAGTGGTGTTAGTGAGTAATTTCTGCACGCTGGAGTGAGGAGTGCAAAGGGAAATGATGCAACAGACTCTCTTCTTACAGAAGCCATTTGGCGTCTCGGATCAGGAAACGCAGGAGAGACAAATTCAAAAAGTCCAGGTGAGACAAGACAATGAGCATTCATGGATCTGCTCTTCCTGGGATGGCTTGTCACAATACAACGGCTTCTCTGTTGTCTGTCAGGAATAGTCCACACACAGGCTGGCTTGTTTTACAAAGCGTTTCGCCCCTATTAGTTATCAAAAAAAAAAAAGAATCATATCAACTCAAAACTTTTTGTAAAAAGATCTGTAAAAACATAAAACTCTCTGTTTTATGACTGCTATAATGTCCTTTGATCTAATTTTCTAAACTGTTTCCTTTTAGGGATCTGACACTGTGATAAGGTGTGATAACATGCTGAGGTTTTCTTTTTTAACAGTCGTGTCTGAGTGGGTGGAAGCTGCTGTTGAAAGGTCTAATAGTGAGAACGTTAAATCAGCTGAGAGAGAAGCTGCCCCCTTACAACACAATTATAATCCCTGTTTACAAGTTATGGACCTCAACAACAAAAAGCCTTGATTGAAAGCAATTTGGTGCTCGCCTGTTGTCACCAAACACCAAGCTTCTAACTTGCTGGTTAAGTCTCAGGTGCTGCAACATCTGCTGCAGTTCCTCGACTGACCACTAGAGGCCGGCCGCAAAACCGAGTCAGCCTCCATTGACTTCAATGTTAAAATGTCCAACTTTAAAGCAGAAATAAACATATTTATAGTCTGGTTCAGAAAACCATTTTTGGGTTCAATCGCTTGATTTCACATCTATGACAATTCTGAGGGTGGTGATTTTTTTTTTGTACCATGCCAGGAGAATTTATGTAAAGCATTATATTTATTTCTAATATGATAGAGGGCACGTTTCCATTGCCTCTGGATTTCTGCAAAACTAAATATCAAAAAAGAAATACTCAAATGAAAATGGTACTAATTCGAAAAAAAAAATCCAAATATTGAATAAAACCTTTTTACACTTCCATGGGGTGTTTTTTTTAGGTGATTCAATAATCCACTTTGTCTCAAGAGCGTAATGGAGACGCTAAAAACAGCTGGGAACTAGACTTTCATGACTTTAGATGGATCTGCCACGTCACATTCAGTGATGCAGGAGATGTGCAAATCAGCAAAAGGTTTTGTGCTAAACTGGATTAGCAACACATCTGAAAAACCACCTCGTGAAAGCATAAGAAAGTTTTTGTGATATTTAGCAATTTTTCCAATTGTAGACGTTCCCATTGCAGGTTTTTTTTTGCGATATTTATATCTTGTGCAAATGCAGGTGTAATGGAAACAAAGATTCAGACTAAGGCAGATCTAGTGGCTCATAATTTAATTTAATTTATTGATTTATTTGAGTTTATGAGCTCTCATTCACTTTAGATACTCAAATATATCCTTCAAACATTGAAATGAGATTTTTTTGTCATTAGAAAGACTTCACATCTGAAAGATGACTTTAGGCTGACCGTCGCTTCATATTTTGGAGAAACACAACATTTAAAACCAACATTTTCTATAAATGTTTTAGATCCAGCTGGTTGGACTGGTTATTTATGGTTGTGGCTATGTTAGGTCATCATCTTGAGCATGTGTCATTTGTTTTTCCACAAAGTTAGTCACAACTTTACGCTGTTGGCAGAGTTCTCCAAATGAGTTCTCCTAATGATAAAACATGGTCCGGAGATGGAAGGAGTCCACAATCTGCAACTTCAAATAATCCACACATGATCAGTCAGTGATCGTGAGTTCGACTGAATGCGTCTCACAGAGAGTGTACCTGATCACCTCTTTGGCAGCCGTCCATTTTCTTCCCCAAGCCCACCGACCCGATGAATGGCTCTCAGCACATCACATTTAGCCCTGCTGACCTCCCACCAAGCCCCCCTTCCTGAGTCCAGGTCGGATCACTAACACCACCCTCGCCCTTTGCTCCTCTCCTCCCAAAACTATATTTATTAACTTTTCAAATATCCTCACTTTATATCAGGGGTTACTGAGCCCATCCCCACTGTGTGTGTTCTTGGAACCGTCGACCACGGAGCAGGATTTTTATTACAGTGTCGACAGACAGCTTTTATTTTTCTTTTGTTTCCAAGAAAGAGATATCAGGATCAGCCATGCTTTAGTAGGAAAATAAAGGCCAATGGGCTTTTGTTCCCCGGGTTCATGGTGTGAACCAGAGAAATGAAAGCGGAGTCCAAGCCGTGAGGGGTAACCAGGTTATTTTCATTAAAAGAGAAGAAAGTGGGATAAACTGAGCTTGAAATGCAGCAAGAATCAACCGGAAAAAGTTATGTGCATTTTTTTTTTTTGAGCCATAATAATTTAGAGCATTTTGATCCTTGACATAGGATTTTTTTTTTGTAAACTATACCATTTTTAATCTCACAAACTATATTATCTGGGTCAATTTAAACACGTGTAAGCATGTGTGTGACATTTTTTTCTTTTTTTTTTACATCTTCCCACACAAAGAGCGCGAGTGGCCATCAGACTGAAAAGCAAACAACTCACTGAAGAGGAAGTGAGTTATCTTTTGGAAACCTTGTCATGTCGTTCACACCCACCCAAACACGGAGGCGTAGTTGATCCTGTTCGGACGTAGCGCTGCGACAGGATCAGAGCCGCTACGTAAACACTCCTTAACTAAACACGGTGGGAAATCCCAACAACCATCGGCAGCAACCAATACAACAACCATCTCTGAGTTTTCACGCTTCGGACTGAGCTCTCGGAATTGTATTTGAAAGTAAAAAACATTGTCAACTTTTCCCACAAAGGTTCTTGTCAACCTGATCACCGTCAGAGGTTGACGTAGAAACCTAATCCTGTATTTGGCTTAAAAACTCTTGCAAATAAAACAAATTTGGGTGAAGAAACATTCGGTTGGATGCAAAATTGTTCATAATTTCTTTCAATAATAAAACTTCTTGAAAAATCTGCGTCAATCACACGACAAGTGATTGCTGCCCAGCTTCATCAGTAAATATATTTTGAGCTTCTGTTCAGCTGAATGAACAAACTTGGCAATGATCACAGGTGAGAACCGACTCAGGGATCATGTTATTAGTGGGGGACAGCTTCGCTGTGGATCTTTCAGTGGTTTCTCCATTCCATTTCTGAAAGTTACAACATGAAGTCTCATTTACATCCGGGGCAGAGTTCATGGTTGGGTTTGGTACGGGTTTAAGGTGAGATGTTTCCCTTCTCTCCCTGCTGACTTGCCTAGCTGGCGTCCAACCTGAACTTCAAGGTGAGGCGCCAGTTTGATCCACCGGACAACATCCCCCGTTCCTTCAACAGGAGTTATTATATGAGCTTTACCATGTCTAGATGTGCTGGAGCATCTCTTGATTCGGGAGCATTACCATAGTAATCCTCTTAGTGGTGGGAAAGTAGTTTAGTTTAGCCCATTCTTTATGACAGCCGCACAAATGGGAGGATCACGTTAGTCTTAGGGGCCCCGGGTGGGGGGCCGGGCTGGGGGGTGGGAGGCCGCCCGTCTCGCTCTCCGAAAACTTTCCACCCAGGATGGAGAGTGGTGTGAACCCGCTGACTCTCTGCTTGCCTCCAGCGGGCTGCTGCAGGATAGGACACCGTTTTTTGTTTTTTACAGGGGCTGAAAGAGCAAGAGAGATGGAAGAGAAATATGTCAAAGTTCACTCCCCAGCTGGTGGAAAATTCAAACTTTTAATGCAACAAACGTGAAGTTCTATGTTTTATTAGATGCTGCAGAATCTCACAAATCATTGCCAGTAAAATTTAGGAATGGTAAGAACTGCTACTTTTCACAGTCACGATGGTTTCGTGGGTTATACTTACAAGCCATTTGGTTAGGGTCAGGATAAGACGCTGAATTATTAGTAATGCATGTGTGATTCGTATCATGCATTCACAACTACATTTATTACACATTCATTCATTCGTTCTTGCAGAAACTGACCGTGCTGTTCATACCTTAGATTACTTTAAAAATACCAACCTTTTCTGTATTAAACTCAATTGATCACATGTATATTTTAATGAACTTAAATGAACTGATAGTAATGCACTTTAATGACTTTAACTCCAGAGTTGCAAACCTTTATCTTTGTCTTAATGCTTTAAATTGGAACTGTTCTTCTTTTTTCATTTACTGCCTCTAAAAGCATGGGTGTAAATATAATGGCGTTGACCTGGCATATTGCTTTAGACCAGACTGAACCTGGTCAGTGGATGAAACACTGAGTCATGTAACCCACTGGCTTCTGAGGAGCGGGGTTGAAGCCTCTTTTTTTTCTTACTCATGTAGTTTAGCAAGCTGACAGAAACATGCCCCCGTATGTCAATCAAAGACAGGTTTGGCTATCAGCTCCTTCAGCAGGTCCCCGCTGAAATGTCTCCAGAGCTGCTGTCAGACGTTTACAGCTCAATTTACCGTTTTACATGTTGGCTTGGCTAAAAAATTAAAAGATTACTGTCACACTGAGCCGATGCTGGCTTCATAGAAACAGGTGATCGTTTGCTAAGTGCACTAGGATGACAAACAGATAAGGAAGTGTTATCGGTTAGTCATTGGCTGCGCCAACTGTCAATCAATTGTATCAAGAAGTAAATCCTATCGCTTTATATAAACTCTCTCGCTGTGGTACAAAAAAATTCACTCCCTTCATTGTTTTCATGGACGTGAAACAAGTGAGACCAAAATGGTTTTTTGAACCAGGCTGTAAATATGTTTATTTTTGCTCTAAAGTCGTCCATTCTAACATTGAAGTCAGTGGAGGTTGACTCACCTGTGCAGCCAGCCTCTAGTGGTCAGTCGAGGAACTGCAACCAATCTTGGTTCCCCATGAACCTCATGTGGGAGTGAGATGCTCAACTCTTGGTCTAAACGGGTTTTACGTCAGCTTACCAATCACTAGAGGGGTTATCTCCAGTCTCCTTTGACCCATCCAGCTGGTCAGTACCATGACCCACTTATTTCCATTCAGGGTCACCCTTTATTTCGTCTGATGTTATCTGAATATATAACTTGAATCAAACAATTCTCCTTTCAAGTTAAATGCAACATTTAAGTATACTCTACTTCAGCCAGAAGAGTTTTTTTTTCTTTTCTTTTTTTTAAACAAATGTAACATTATGCAATTTGCTGATGTTCTTTTGTGCTAAGAGGTAAAAACTGTGAAATCCACGGTCTCAGTTTCACCACTCTCACAGCTTCACCTGCTTGGTTTCGTGTAACTCTGCGTGTCTGTTTGTGTATTTGTTCCATGATAATGTAGCTCTTAAGACATGAATAAGGTCTGAATGTTCCCTTGTACCAGCAGGGAGTGAAAAATAAGAACTAATAAAAAATCTACTCTAGAGGTGAATCGGTTCAGAGCCCAGGTTAACGTCAGCGCTCTGCTACGACAGAGGACTTAGAGGAGTCCAGTTACTGGATCCTGTAGCTGTGTCCTGCAGCTCACCCACTCATACATACAAACAGAGCGGGGACTTTATTAACACTTAACTGTTCCTACATTTAGTCTCAATGTTTCTCTTCACTCTGAAACTTGGAGACATCTGGAAGACAAAACGCTGAGTAGGAACTGGTAGACATCTCTGTGGTGTAATATGTGGACACCATTTTCACCTTGGGAGAAGAGGATGAGAGGGTGATGGATCGCACCTGGCTGGGTATGCACCTGGACAATATACTGCACCGGAAATGCAACGCTGAAGACTGAAGATTTGGTCCCTGCTGCAAGATAGGGATAATATTTTACAAACCTTAGTAAACCTGCTTTTAATCCAGGAAATGTATTAATATTTGGTTCTAGTATTAAGTAAAATACGACAACAGATGAACAACAACATATAACATTTTTCTCAGTGCCAATATTATTATTGTTATTATTATTATTTGAACAAAAAGGACACTGTAAAGAAGAAAAACATCACGTGGACAACACTAAGTACCTTTCACAGAGTTAAACAGGAGAAGTTACAGCCTGGCGTTGTTAATCAATCGGCCTTGATAAAGTATGTAACTTTACGCTGATCTGGGTCTCTGATGTCCCCTGTGACACAAACAAAGTGACCAGGTCGTGATATGGCGGATTGTTTATCAGCTGGTGGTCTGCTCATGCAACATTTTCCCTTTAAGCAGGATTTTACGACGCTCTAGGAGCTAGGAGTTTCAGGTGTGGGCGACCTTCTCTGTTGCAACATTTTTACTGCAGCAAACGTGAGATTAGAAAAGCCACAAATCAAACGAGCTGTTGTGTGAATAGTTCGAATATGCAGGATTGGTGGGTAATATTCAAGAAATCCAGTAAAAGTAGCTAAGAATAAAATAGAAAAAAAAAAGTCCCACACAAGACTCTTGTGTACAACTCCACCATCGAAATTCAAAAACATGCAAATGTAGACTTTTTTACTTCCTAAGGTAGGAATACCTTATAAATGTGCACATCTGTGCACAAACGAATAATCCTTCACAAATTACTTTGAGTTTTATTTCTTTGTAAACACTATGAACCCAAAATATTTCATGTTTTTTAATGTTCGTCTTTAAAAACCAACGTTCCTCAAAGTAAGTCAGGTTTTGTCCCATTCTTTCTACAAACACTCGTTCATGTATTTATTTGTTTATTTGTAAAATTCTCCAACGTCATCTATTGGGGAAAGGTCAGGAGGCAGGGCAGCCTAGTAGCACACAGCACCCCCCTGACCCCAGCCCCACCCCCCAAAAGGATCAGGAATACGGAGTAATCTGGTCCTTCAGAGTGATGGTTCATCCCAGGCGCCTCCGAGTCCAGAGATGTCAACGCCACCACCAGACAAGCTCCAGGTTTGAACTGAAGTTATGCTGCCTGCCTCCATGTTATAGTCCTCCACAAAGGTTTCCCAAAGTCATCTCCTGCTCACGTGGTCATGTCAGCCTTAATGAAGGTTCATCTGAAGGATCATGGGAGTCCGGATGCTTACGCCCTTGTCCTGGAGATTTTAATGATAGGATTCACTTAAGAAGGAAAAATATGTTAATCCCTTCCTCATAAAATTATTATTTTTTTCCTTTTTACCTTCTTACTTGACCTGAAAAGCAAAAGTAAATGTATTCTGACTGATGAAATGAAGTGGATGCATTTGTACAGCCTGAAAGAAAGTTTTTTTGTTTTGTTTTGTTTTTTTGATTTGGAGATGCATTTCTCACATAGTTGTCTTGCGAAAAAAAACAAAGCCGGGTCACGTCAACTTCCTGTTCGCCTCCGCTTGTCTCAGGATGGTAATATCTGTTCTGCACAGGAAGTTCAATCAAAATACCTCCAGCATGAGAGCTTCCTGTCTGCTGTTCGAGGTAAAGAGGAAACGAGCAGCTTCCTCATGACAGAAACAGGTACCGGGGGTATTAAATATCTCTGGTGCCTGTAAATGACCAAAAGTGGGATTTAAAGGGGAAAATCGCCAAGTCAAAGGAAAGTTGTTCTAATATTCGGAGGATTGCATATTATGTTTCCAATGAGATTTCCTCTGTTCCCTCGGAGAGGATTACATTTAAACCAGAACCCGCCACAAAGTAGGTACAGAAAGGTATTTCAAGAGAGGCTCTCATCACATGACTGTAAATAGGATTGAGCATAAAGTCCTGCTCCGTCAGCCTCCTCATAATTATAACACAGGTACCACAACCTCACAAGGAAGAAATCCTGTTATGATGAAAAGATATTTATGAAAGGACACAACTAAGCTGGCAGATTTCTCAAGAAGGCCTATTTTGAAGCGAGATGATGAGTGAATAGGTGCATTTTTATGGCGGCGACGGCGGCAGGCCTATTCTTGGAGAATAAGTGACACCGCTCAGTTTGCGTGCATGTGTACCTCTAGTGGAGGCATCTGGCAGCCCGGTGTGACAGAGGACGTATATGACGGATTGCTTTCTAGTGTGTACGCTAACCTGCGCTCTTTTATCTCTGGGCCGGTGTTTACTGAGGAGAGACACGTTAGTCGAACCAGACGCTGGGGTACTGTTTTGTAATGCAAAATTTTTCTATGCAAACATAAAAAAGCGATCTGTATTTGCTTCCTGAAGTAAACACACACAAACACGGCCAAAGGAGGAAACACTATCTTTGTTTGCATAAGCTGTGAAATCCAGTAGGGCTGAAAAAAGTGAAGGATGATGATGATGCTGGAAAGCTGTTGCTGAGGATGGACGAGTGGGAGAAGTTGGAAAGCTACCACCACATGGCTCTTCCAGAATATTTCCTCAAAGGTCTTTACTGTTTGTTTATCATTTCTCATCTTATGTAACCTGATTTCAGGCAGGTGTGAACAGGCTGACAGAGGCAGAGAAGATCAGTGAAGCATCTTCACATACACACACACACACACACACACTCAGACATAGACATGTGCTATTTACAAACACTTATGGCCGAGGTAAAAAAAATTATGGAACTATTGCAAATGTGTATAAAATTATAAAGATTATTCATTCTTGTGCAGAAGACTCTGGTTTAACTATCTTTAAAATGTCAATGAGATTATATCCAGTTATTCAAAACGGACACCTGTGCACAAACTGATAATACGTACAGTTCCTCAAATGACCACTAGAGGCTTCAACGCTTAAAAAACAAAAACAAAACAAAACAAACAAACAAATAATAAATTAAAAAAAACAGTTTTGGTCTCCATCGCAGGAATTCACATTCATAACTACAATAGAGAGGTGAAGTTTTAATTAACTCAGTAAAAATGACATTGAACCACAAACGCTGTAACAAGAGCTGGATTATTTCAGGTGAGACGTTGTTTGGCCAAGCTTTGCCTACCGGAACAACCCACAGCCAGTGTGGTAGGACAATTAACAGCACAACAAATCATATTCTCTTTAAAATATCACTGACTATGTTAAGTCTTTATTTGAAGCTCAGAAGTCAGGAAAACTCTATGCCGCCAATCAAAATACCATGATCCTAATTCCACAAAAGTTCATTGCTTTATTTCATTTCACCCTCATACAGGAAATCTAACTAGTTATTGAGACCAAAACATATTTTTGTACCAGGCTGTAAATATGTTTATTCCTGCTGCAAAGTTGGACATTTTAACGTTTAATCAGAGGAGATTGACTCATTGTCAGAGCCGGCCCCTGGTGGTCAGAGGGGGAACTGCAACATTCCTTTTGTCTTCTACCTGGAAGTTGTAAAGTTGCTGATGGTTCTGTTTGCTTGTTCGGTTTCACCTATTTGTCCATTTTTAGGTTAAAAGGTGGACAGGAGTCGGTCTTCAAAACATCTCTCCTCCATCGGTGCCGTCAGGATTCACCTGGTTCTTTTGATACAGGTGGAAATGATGAAAAAGTATAAATTGTAAAAAAAATTTAAGGTGAAATTTGAAACTAAATATAATTAGCTCAAAGACTGAACAAAAAACGACATGAATCGAAGGAGAACAACCACAGCTACTCGTCTTTTTCTACCTCAGAGGCTACTTTTAAGGTGCATCAAAACTTTTGCCTCCAAAGCCAGTATTTGGAAACATTCCTATTTCTGGAGTCTTTCATTCATTTGGAACTTTTTCTAAATGTTCACGGTGTTCTTTATCCGTCCAACACCTGCTGCAGCTCTCACAGGACATGACTTCTGGTTCTCTTTTAAACAAGCTGTCGCTGCATTATATCAATGCCTTAAGTATTATTATCTTTACAGTTTTCAGTATTATTTCTGTGTGATTTACAGTGAAATGAAAGGACCCACTTGTGGCTTTCTCTTGGCTTTTTTTTCTGCTGTGACGAGGTTTACAGGTCACTTATGGAGTCTTAATCTGGATACAGCTGAGGTCAGAGAGAGAGGAGAGCGGCGTTAACAGGTGTACAGGAGCACCGAAGCCTTCAGTTACCGTTATGTAACGGACTTCGCAGGAAAGTCAGCTTATCTGGACTCTTTTACTCTTAAATCCAGACCTGTAAAATCTCTCTCTTGGATTGGCACTTACCCATGGTGGTTGATTTAAATAAATAAATGAATAAAAATTAGACACCAGTGTAGTGAAAGAATCTACAGCCATGTGCACATCCTCTGTTAATTCTGTTTTGTTTAATGTGATTGTAATGTGTCTTATTATCAGGGAAGTGGAGCCTCAGACGAGCAACAAAAACATCTGACTTATTTTGATAAAGCATAATTGATTTATTGAACATTAACCCAAGAAAAAATCAACATATGGGGAATATGAAATACCCACCAGTGATTCTTGATAGATCCACCTGAACTACAACAAACTGAAGAAGTCATTTCTTTCTTCCTGTGACTTTATCAGTCTGTCGCGTCGTTGCAGAGGATTTTTGGCTTTCTTATTTTTTTTAAATCACATTTGCTTCAGCTGACTGGGTTTTTGTATTATTCACATGCACACTTCTCCAGAGTTACACACGGCGTGCTTTCAGGTCTTTGTCCTGCTCCACGACCCAACCTTGGTCAAGTTTGGTTGTCACACAGCTGACGAAGGCGTCAATATAACGCCAAAGGGCCAAGATCTGAGAATCAAAACCCAGAATCTGAAACCAAGAAATCAAAATCTCTAACCAAGAGTGCAGTCATCTTTATGGGTTATATTTATCTTTCCCCCTCACTTCTAAAACCATCTCCATGTAAAACCGTCAGTTGCTCAAAGTACAGCGGGGAGCGGGGACATAACCGAGATCTAATAGCGCCTGGAGTCAACGTCAGAGGGCAAAAAACGTGCTTGTCGTGATGGGGGAGAGCCAGCTGTTAACATCTGTCCCTTCTTTATCATATATGACAAAGTTGTTAATGACATTGACAATTTAACTGATGTCTGAGTCATTCACTGTAGCCAATGAGCAACTAGATCCTGGCTATGTCCCGCCCCCCCCAGACTGATGTGGCACTGCTTTGACTCTCCTTTCAGAACTGCAATCGTAAAAAGAAAACGTGCAAAAAGAAAAAATATAGTCGAAAAAGCCGGTTCAAAAAGGGGGATAGTTTTAGAAGTGATGGAGCACAACCCAGGAAAATGTTTGACTGAAAAGGATTCATTCTTGGTTGGAGAGTTTGACTTCTTGGTTACAGATTCTGGGTTTTGGGTTTTCAGTCACAATACGCTGACACTGAGTCGATGCCGTAGCTAACTCCACATTTACCACTCCAATACTCGGTGGAGTTTAAGGTCAAGTCAATAACTGCAGCTGAAAACAAAAACGAAGGAACAACCCAAACCATCACCCCTCCACCACCGTGCTCGACTGTGGGCTTGTTGTGTTTCTGCTGAAATCACTAAAACTCCACTCAAACTTTAAGAGTCAGTGCAAACCTTTAAAAAAGGGTTTTACCACCAGAAGCTGTTTTTTTTTCATCCTCTGCCTCCTGTTTTAGTCAGCTCTGTAAAGGGATTGTCGAGCTAACTTTGTTTTCTTCCCTTTCTGTCAGTGAACCTTAAACTGGACTCTTTGAATAAAACAATAACAATGACGTTCTTCCTATTCTATCTTTTAACTTGATGCAGTGAGCCAGTTAACCTTCTCTTCTGTCATTCTGGGGACCAGTAAGAGTCCAGTAGTAGCTACCACACAAACCGCTCAGTCAGAAATCAGACAGATCTCCAGGTAAAAACGCTGCAAATGCTCAGAGGCTCATGGGCTTAGGCATTCCTTTGTATACATAACCGTATTTACCGGGAAAAAAAAAATCACATTCAAAAGAATGGTATTGTAATGAAAGATTAACGCTCGGTTAAGCACTTCTTACCCTTCTGAACACAAGACGTCTTAATGAATATTCGTGGAACTGCAGTTTCATCTTCGGACAGGTGAAAGAAAGGACGTGTTTTTGTTGTTCGTACGATATAATGACACGACCTAAAAGGAACCTGAATTAGGTTTTAGATTTTTCTTAAAGAAGGCATCATTATATGTTTACATGGAAGAAAAATAATGTATTTTTTCTAAAGACAGTTGGGTAAAGTGGCTTGATGAAATTCAGACATGCAGATGGGAATAGTTTGATCCTTCCTTTAGAATCGATCCACAGCTGATAGATAAACAGTCCTGGTTCTGACTGATAAAAATGGACCACTGAATGGAAGTTGAACGTCTCTGCCATCTCAACATACTTTAGTCTCTTTAACTGGCTCATTTCTACTGAAATTATGACAGTAAGATTATTCTGCAGGAGCAGATTTAGCTTTTTTGTGCAACTAAAGTAGAACATTAGCAGCCCATTTCTCGTCTTTTCTGAGTTCTAGATTTAAACAAAACGGCATTATGTTCGGGGGGTTCTAACTATGCAAACAGAACCACACAGCAGCAGAAACCACGCTCCAAATACAGACCGTCTTTTTTGAAGATACTTTTATATGCCTTGAGATTTTTGGCCCAACAGCTCAGAAGAAGGGAGAAATCTGTGTCTTTGAGAGAAATGAAAAGATAATCCTTTGATCACGAGACTGAAAAAAGATGCACTTATTAGAAAAAGCAGCCACTTTTTTTGTGCTTTCGAGTGTGTATGTTTGACGCTTTGAAGTGAACGACAACTCCAAGAAGTTTTTTTTGTCATCTAAGCTTGAAAATTCAGCCGTCGTTGAGTTGACGTTTGCAGACAAAGACTCAGATGAGAGGACATTTCTCCAGCCTCCCTGTTGGTATCTCCACCACTTTAACATCTTTTTGTATTTACTGGACCTCTGAAGTGGGTAAAGGACTGAGCACCTTTAGGCACACGTTTTTGTTTTTTTTTTGTGGGTGCTGTAAAGGTATAAAGATAGCTATAAAGCTGTAAAAATAGCTGGCGCTCAGACCCTTAAAGGTGCAGTGAAAAGGATGTTTTTGTGGTGCTGGTCTGTGGTCTTTTTTTTTTTTTTTTTTTAACCAACATATGTCCTAGATATTTCATTAATCACTCAGTAACCACTAAAAGTAAAATAGAAAAAAAAAAAGAAGAAAAGATAGCACATCTCCTTCAATGTTTTTCTTTGCGACGAGGTTGCGGTGGCGACTTGCACCCAGACTGACAGGAACTGAAGTCTTGAGCTGGGCTTGAAGATCACCCAGACGTCTGAAATGTGAGCCAGAGCTGGTGACCGTGCGTCAGCGTGTGACGAGTTGGGAGTAACGTTGTGTTTGCAAAATACTTCTCCATTTTGTAAATAAACAAAGAGGGGAGCCGAGAGTCCGACTCGTGTGCAACAGTAACATCCCCGGAGTAGATCAGCGAGAAGGTCATGTGACACTTGCACTGACGTATACCTGGGTGCTCGGTTACCAGAACCAGAACACCAAGAGCTCGGACGTTTCTGAGGTGAAGGTCTGCCGTCCAGACCTGGGCCAAAGATCGCAGAGTCATGAGTTCTCGCTTTCTTTCCAGTTTCTCTTTTTCTAAACGCTTATCAGTTAACGGGTGTGAGAAAACCATTCAGGTGCGGGCTTTCTGAAGGTCGGGAAGGCCTGGGAGAATATTGTTGCAGCAGCTGAAGAGACTGAAAGGCTTCATTGACTTTTGCAGCTCATCTTCTTCAGTTCTCCACCCGTTTCCACCCTCAGTCTCATGCCGGGTCACGCGGGAGACATCCAAACGGGACCAAAGCAAAACAAACAGCAGCCTCGGGGAACAAATACAACTTCATTGACTGGAGCGCCTTCACAATGAACTTGCATCTTGTTGCAGCGCCAGAGGGCCCGTCTTTGTGTTTGTTTTAATAAAGTTGCATCCGAGGGTCCTCGTGTGGGCTTAAACGATGGATTCCAGGCCGATGCTGTCTGAATCCTTTGAATCTCCTTGCTTAATGCGTTTTCCCTTCTGGTTCAGGCTGCTTCTGTCGTGAAAATAACACAACTAAGCTACTTGAAATGACGGTCTTAAAGGTCATTTTAGCATCGTCTGTGTTTTCTCGCTGCCACACATTTCTGCAGGACTCAGGTAGAGCAAGTCACGACGAAAACACGTCCCGCTGGTCTTTAAGAGGGAAGGATCTGAAGCTTAAATATGCCAAATTCCCATGAATGAAGTGAAACGTGTTCTTTTTTCTGTTACGTTTCAGGGGGATCTGCAAATTGTAAAAATAAAAGCCCCTAAAATGCAGTAATGTAGTAAAGTCTAAAAACGACAAACAAAATGTGCACTTCTTATTTACACAAACATTTCTATGGAGGCAGGAGTAGATTTTGGTAATACCTACAAACGTTTAGAAATACAAACATTTTCATGTAACAAACTCCTTCTGCTCTTATTTCAGGAATGAGGCGTATTAGGTGTTGTTTAGGCAAAAAGATGGAACTTATATCACTTTTCGGGAACATCTTTTATTATTATGACAGAATTACTCATTTTGAAATAAACAAGCAAATGATGACACCAGATTACATTTTTTAAAAAAATTTTTTATTTATGATTGAATTTGATCTATGTAACTCTCATGCGTGTTTTAAATGAAGTTTTTATTTCTTTAATATTTACATACATGTTCTTCTATAGACGCTGCTCATAGACTGTACTGCTCACAGCTGGGATGTCAAAAGTAGTTTTAAAGCCTTTTTTTTTTTTTTTTCAGACTTCCGAGGGAAACCTTCTCAGCTGGAGCCGACTCCACAGCTGGACTCCAACCACCACCTTCAAGGTCAGCCTGGACAGTTTTGGCGGTGAGAGCGAGACAGGTTAGTTCTGCACTACCTGTGAAGCGTGGTTGCGATAGCGGAGCGGGCCGACAGCCACCGGCTCGGCTCCCGACTCCAGGATACAACTTTTAAATAGACCAACAGGTCATATGATCTGCTCCAGAAGAAGACGTCTTCATTCACAGTTCAAATGTCAAATTCACTAAGTAGCTAAAGAGGTGTCTGCTGTTATCATACGCTGTAACGGAGCTGTCACTCAAAAACCCACTTCCACTAATACGCATAAACTCGTGATTTTATACAACTTCACCTGATGAGGTACATAAAAGCTCACCTCACATTTATGAGTGCCAGCTTTGGAGACTAAAACCATTTGTTTGTTTGTTTGTTTGTATCCAGCTGTGAACATGGTCACTTCTTGTGTAACAGTTTAGCAAAGCAGATGCAGCCTTCTGGCAGGGCTCCAAACATCTGCCGTGGATCCCGTTCCAGCAGGCGTTTTAATGTGAAGGGTTGTTGGGACCTCGTCAGACTAATGATGCTGCAGACCATCTCCGCACCGAATGACTGACGTGCACCACGCTGAACCTGGCTTCCTGCTGGAATTAGAAGCTGCTTGCTTGCTTTCAATTGTGGGAATTTGGTTTGCAGATCTCAAAAGCTTTCATCCATCTCATTTGGAAGAGAACACACCTCCAGAAAACACATGCTGAGACAAGCTGGACAACAGAAACAAAGACTCATTGAGTTGAGGAATAACTAAAGATGGTATCGCAGCCTTTTTTCCAGATGATTTGAGGATTTTTTTCCAGCTAACGCTGGGAATTGTTTTGTCACGTCAACGAGACGTCTTCCAGATCCCAACTTTGCGTCCAGGCGGGATCATTTCCACGCCAGGAAGCTTCATCATTGTTTGAGTGTCAGCGTGGAATTCAAACATTCTCCAACGCTCTGATGAGTCACAAACCTTTTTGACATCTACTCTGAAACAAGTGAAATATTTACAAGTTGATTTATCACCAGCTTTTATCACAAGATGACAGCCGCGAACGCTGTAAGTGACCGTAAAAGTGAGTTTTTTAAAAAGTATCCGCTACAATAAAAACAGTGAAGATAAGAATAGATTTACTGTTGGTGTTGTGACATTTCATTGATAAAAATGTTGTTACAACCAGTGGCTTTGATGCTGTGCAATATCCTGAATAAAACTGCCAAAGGAAAGAACTATTTACTTTATTTGTGTCAAGTCATTTCAAATCCAAAACACTGCAAAAATGATGACTCCAATGACAATAAAAAAGACAACGCAATAAAATACAATAAAAAAGCTGCAACTTAGGGAAATATAACAAAATAAAATCAAATGATATCAAAATCAAGTTTTGCATGTTGCAACAAATTCAACCGAACTTAAACAGTTTTAGCAGGAGAGGCTAATGGGGTATTTTGGTTGCTTTTGGAGAGCAGACTTTTTCTTTTTGACAACATCATTCTTTGCTTTTACTTTAAGATATTTTGGCTTTCCCTTCAAAGAGTCCCTGGTTACAGCGAGACCCGCTGTTTCTGCTCTCAGATTCACTCCTGCTCCTTCAGACGTCCAGATCTCAAGTTTGAAAGCAGGAAGTCTTCATCCTCGCACCGGAACTTTCCACTCCACAAATTTGGATTCTTTCCAAATAAAAGTATAACTTCTGTTGTCTTCTGGGGAGGGTTTGCTAGTTAGAAAAAAACAAACAGCAAGAGCGATTAATGCGGTGCTAATTTTATATAATTACAACTTACTGGCGAGGGCAGTTCCACAGTTTACGAAGCAGGACATACGTTCCTTGAAATGTATACTTTTAATATCTGAAATATGATTTATTATGGAACTATTAAAGAGTACTTAAAAAAAGCAGAGCAGAAAGCAGAACTGAGTGTTTTGGTCTGAGTGTTCAGTGTTTGACAGGAAACTGTGAGTCAGAAAGCACTGGGCATTGTTGTTTGTCCTGTGTGTCTTTGGTCCTGTGATGGACTGGTGACGCGTCCATGGCAACAGCAGATGTGACAGGCTCCTGTTCTCCCAGATTAACAGACACAGCACATTTTATCAGAAGAAGAGCATCCTTGAAGATCAGATTGTTGAGGGAGAAGAAGTAGGTGTGATCACCAATTATTTATCATTTCCTCTGTTTGATGTAGCCCGTAAAGTTTAAAACAGAACTTACAGTTTCCAGGCTCTTTTATACGATGAGGTCAGATAAAACTATTCTGCGGTCAAGATGAGAGAAACAGCTGAGAGAGTTCACTAACTGCCCACTTCACACACAAAAAAGTACAATTAAGAAATATCAGTAAAAATCAGACACGTTTTCTCGTCTTTCAATAGGTTCCTCCAAGACTGATGCCCCTGGATCTCCAGAACCGCTTTCATCTTGACGGGTTAATTTTATTCTCATAATCTCATGATTTAGACTCAAAAAAGAAGCAGATGTCTGGAACAAACTGTCACAAGCAAGCTCCTCATTGATGCACCTCAGAAACCTTTCTGACAGGGAGATGTTCACAGTTTCACAGGGGAGCAAAGTTTAGGACGGTTCGTACAACGCGTGACAACATCTCCACCAAAGCAGGAATCATGGCGGGCTTGAACAATCCAGACTTGGGGGTCCGGTCTCTTTGGGAACGGACCACCTGTCTGAGAACACCCTCAAACTGATGTACTTCCATGGAAGTGGCAGTTAGCGTGGATCTCAGTCACCCAGGTCAAAAGCTGGAAACAAGGTGTGGGTGCAGAAGAGGAAATCCACTGGTGAGCGCTGGTGGAGGTCTGCTGAAGGACACTGACCCAACACACCAGTACCAGTACTGGTACCTGTCTTTGACAGAATCTGTCTCAGGTGTCAGTAACGTCTGTTAGATCAGACTGTCAGGACGGCTGATGAGGGACACCTTCCCCTTCACTCCCACTT
>JAOWBL010000016.1:1533628-1554646 GCA_028564865.1 Zenarchopterus dispar
GTCTCTGTCTCCCCCTCCTGTCCGCGTGTCTCGAGCTTCTGGAGCTCCGTGGTCTCTGTCTCCCCCTCCTGTCCGCGTGTCTCGAGCTTCTGGAGCTCCGTGGTCTCTGTCTCCCCCTCCTGTCCGCGGCAGCAGCCTGCGCCCCCTTCGATTATTTTCCATTCACTCTCTCGCAGTTTAAAATGGCGGCGTTGAGCAGCGCCGAGTCCCCACCGCCCGTCTTCAACGGAGACACCGCGGAGAGGGAGCCGGGCAGGGAGGGCGGCCTGGAGGAGCTGGCCGAAGGCTTGGAGTCCCCTTGCCCGGTGGGGATTCCCGGAGGTCCGCAGGACGAGGAGGTAAGCGCAGCGGCGGCTGGGTGAGCGGGGCTCGGCTGGGCTGGAACGGAGGTAATTGGATGTAAACGTCCAGGAAACACCGGCTGGGACTCGGATGGCGGGGGCGCCGCAGGCCGCTGACGGTCCTCGGCTCGCAGTGAACGGAGCAATGCGGCAGGCTGCTGTGGGCTCGGAGGGACTGCTGCTCCGCAGGAGCCCGTGTTTGTTTGGGGCCTGCTTTATTTCCACCCGCTCGTGGATTTCCAGGCACACTGCAGCTGCAGCCTGGTGCAACAACTGCACACGCACACGCTGCTGTTGACACAACAAAGACACGCACTTAGAGGCTTTCTGATGCTGGATTCAAAGTTAGATTTGTGGCAGGTCACCCTGGTCCCTCAGTCACAGAGGTGATGATGATGATGATGGTGGTGATGATGATGGAGATTAGCTGGAGTCGTGCTGGTCGGAGTTGCGCTCTCATTTGGCCTCATGTGCTACTTTTATTAACATTGTGAGCAGGGACCTCTCTGGCTATTTGGGGGCCCTGTGCACTATTCTGTTTGGGGCCCCATTTTGCAATAGGATGGGGAACTTTAAACCCTGTAAGAGGATTTGTGGGGTGGTATTAATCATTAAAGCAGTGCACAGGAGGTGTTTTTGTCATATTGTTAGTTCATATTAATTTGAAGGAAATTTTTTTGATCATTTAGACTTGTTGTCTAGCTTTGGTGGTAGCCTGCCCCGACTACCAGCTCTCATCTTGGTCTTCTCTTGTGACAGCTGATGTCAGGCATCAGAAACGATGGCGTCAGGGCACTTCGCTACTTACTGTAGGCCCACGTGTAGAGATGGCTTAATCAAGACTTTGAAGCTCATTTCATTGCTTTCACCTAAGAGACCAGCTCAGACTCGTTCACCAAGAATTTACAGAAATATGAAGTGTGTGTCTGGTTTCAGACTGTCGCTGTAAGGTCCTCTACACTTCACAATCCTGAAGACTTGTAGCACATTTTCTCTTAAACTGCAGTTTATTATAAGAAGTCCATTTTTGAGTCAGAGGAGACGTTTCACATATTTTTGATGATGTAGAATTGTGTTCAGAAAGAGACAATGTTCTCTTGTAAAGTGTATATTATTGAATATAAAAAAGCCACTAGTTTTAAGATCTCAATCACTGATAAAACTTTTCTTTTAAATGGTTTAAAACTGAGAAACGGTGCATGTCTGAAACTCCTCGACCCGTTCATGAAGTTCCATTAGAAGGCTCTCCATTGGCAAAACTCAGCACTGTGACTGTCTAAGCTTGACATCATTTCATTCTCAGCTGGTTCTTGAAGGACGCATCAGCTCTCTCTGGTTCAACCAGCTCAGTTCTTCACAGCCGAGTCCAGGTCTCACTAGCAGTCACAGTCCAGCTCCGTCTCTCGACTCTCCCACTGTACGTCAAACAAGACAACTTGAGGTCAAATTGGTCTACTCCTTCCAAACTATAAGTCGTCCAGATCAGTTTGAGCATGAAACACTCATCGCTGATCACATATGCATTGAAGGATTTAAAAGTGTTGATTTCCATGTACTTTAAATGAGGTGCATTCAAGCTTGGCCAGAATGAATTGTGGGTGTTTTTACACTGATCGCATCACAGGTTGGAGTGTGATATCCATCAGTCTACATCAACACATCAATTAAATAAAGAACAATCCAATAGCTTTTGAGGCCATATGAAAAAAGAATATAATTATCAGTACCAGTTATCTGTTACTTTTGTCATCAAATTTTATTTAGGGAACAAGTGTTCTTTTGTTCAACCGTCTAGTTGTACCCAGAAGCAAAAATGTCAAGTGCTATTTTATTTACTTGTATTTGATATGATTAACTGCTTTCAACCAGCAAATGACATCAGACAGTCAAAGTGCAGCAACTCAGCCAAGGTACCAGCCAATCAGATCATACAGGGGGCTGGACAATAGTGGGCAAAACGAAAGGAAAACAAGTCCCATTCGTGTCCAATTGGCTTGTCTTTTATGACCAGATTTTGTGATCATATTGTGATAAAGACGTGGCTGGATCTAGTATGCATTACGTTCCTGTAGTGGTTGATGTGGACTGCTTTCTCTATTGCTGAATAGCTGCTGGTCTTACTCAATACTAGGGGGAAATGGTCAGGTGGACTTGTTTTACGAGTGTGTGATACTTTCCCTGGTGTTTCTGATGAATACACTCCACCCAAAATCAGTGGGGAGCACATCACACATGCAAACCGTTGATCATTGCCACTGTCATACTAAAGTCAGTCGATAATCGTGGAAAAATCGTATCAAAGCTGTGGCAAACCCCAAACACCTGGCTTTCCTTTGAAACCAGCAAAAGGAAATTTGACTCATCTGTGGGGATGATGGAGGGACAGGGACAGCCCAAAGCATCGGACAAACCCATCGCCAGACACTCGTGTGTGTGTGTGTGTGTGTGTGTGTGTGTGTGTGTGTGTGTGTGTGATTCTGCAAAGAGAGAACGACAAAATAAGAGATGAAACAAGAGGAAATCTGAATCGGTGTTGTTAAAGTGACGTCACCTGTTGGGGGACCCTCTGACCAAAACTCCTAAGGTTTCTTTATACGAGTTAAAGAAATAAGATAGATTTTTAGATCTGAAGGACATATTTAAATTGAGGGAAGAAAATAAACCTCATTGGCTTAGAGCAGTGTTTCTCAATTCCGGTCCTCGTGGGCCACTGTCCTGGATGTTTTAGATGTTGCCCAAAAAATTCCAAAAGAGGTCTGAGTCCTTTGAATGCTAGGTTTGGATGTTTTAGATGTTGCCCAAAAAATTCCAAAAGAGGTCTGAGTCCTTTGAATGCCCAAACATAATGACTTCTGTTTCATTATTGTTTATAAAAAGTTTAGTTCCATCCAAGTCTTAATGTCCCTTAGGCAATAAAATAAAAACTGCAGAGACTCCTTCCAGGTAACTCCTTAGAGGGGAGGTAGAGTTGTACGTCATCTGCGAACAAGTGGAAGGAGACATTGTGTTTATGCAGCACAGAACCCAGGGTGAGCATATACAAAATAAACAGGGGGCCAAAAATGGTTCTAAAATTGGAGAGCAAAGAGGCGTCTAGGTTTGGCTTTTTAAAAAGTGGCTGTACCACAGCATGTTTAAAAGCTGTATGGAAACTACCAGAGCTAAGACAGGCATTGATCAGCACAACAATCTCTGGCCCTACTGAGTCCAGGACCTCCTTTAACCCTGGAGAACCCATGGGGTCAAATTTGACCACCATTTTTTGCTGATACCCAATGTAAAAAAGAAAAAAGGTTGGTGGGTTCTCCAGGGTTAAAAGGTGAGAGGGAATCTTATCAGTGGAGCAATTAGTAGGCTTCATCTCAAACTGCTTCAGATAGCAATGATGGAGAGATGGGCTCAAACTGGTTGAAGAGAGACTGGCACAGAGGAGGAGCACAGGGATCAGGGTCGTGAAGTGGAGGTACAAACTGGAGGGCAGAGATTTTTTTGAACAAAAAAGGTTTTTTAAAAAAAAATCATTCCAGAGGGTGGTTGTAGGTACAAGGCTGATGGCTACACTTGGGAGCCCCCTAGTGGGTACAGGAGATGTTGCAGCTGCATAGTCTACATAACAGGAAGAAATGGTTCTGATCACGGGATGGGTAAACCATCTTGATACATCCCAACTACTGGAGGTGTCACTCAGGTGGTGTCCTCATCAGCTCATCCAGGCGATCATCAGGCTTCTTGCTGCCAGTCAGAAGCTTCTGCTGGACTGTAACAGCAGTCCAAGTCCCACAGAAGGGTACTCTGAAAAGGTTCCTACTAGGCTAGACATTAAAACAGAGAAGCAGGTGTTCTTTTTACTATACCCAAAGTCTGAAAGGTTCTGAAATAAAATTCTCCACAGTGAGAGCTCACACTCACACTCAGTGTGTCCCTTTGACTGTGACATAGTTTTATTGTCTATTTCCAGGAGTGTGAGTTCTCCAGAGACACGATGTAGAATCCCGAGTCAGAAACAGTTGGGACATTTATTAAAAAAAAAAAAAATCACACAGTAATGCTGATGTTTACTTAGACTTCTGTTTCTTTGCAGACTATGTCATCAGCTTCATTTTTCTGGAGCGTGTTGCACGTCTGAAATATAAAAGTAGATGTTTATCTATTAATGAAATTAAGTTGAGAAGAAAAAAATGCAGGGTTCATTCAGGGTTCACTGTATAAAAATAGAAAAGAATCAAAGTAAACAATATTTATGAATTTTAATTTGAATATTTCCTATTGTGTCTAGTATTTTTCTGAGTTAGGCTTGTACAGATATTCATGTTGAAAACAAATTATGAATATGTCTGATGAACATTATCTTTCCTTTAGTTTAAATTTGGCTGCCAGGGGTAGACCATGAGCCCAAACACAAGCTTATGCATTTACTTATTCTGTTTTAAATGGAGCTAAGCCAATAATCCAAAGTAAGTCACTTAAAACCTTCAAAAAAGTTGGGACATGAAGAACATATCAGCTGTTTAAGCTGAGGAAATGTACCATCTGGAAAAAAAAAGTTATTTTGAATTTTATGACAGCAACACATCTCACAAAAGTTGGAATAGTATGATGTTTACCACAACATCTCTTCTTTAAAAAACAGTCCAAGTATGTGGGACACTGAAGAGACCAGTTGATGGAGTTCTGGTAGAAGAACATTGTCCCGTTCTGGACTGATAGAGGATTGGAGCTGCTCAACATTCCTGGAGATTCTTTATTGTGTTGTTTTCCTTTTATGATTCTCAAATGTTGTCAGTTGGCGAAAGTTCTGGACTGCAGGTGGACCAGTTCAGCTCATGGACATTGACACCACGAGGTTATGCTGCTGTGATGAATGAAATATGTACATTGTCTTGCTGAAAGATACAAGACCTTCCCTGAAAGAGATGCTGTCTGGATGGAAGCAGAGGTTGTGCTTAAATCTCCGTGTACCTTTTTAGCAGTGATATTTCCTTTTCCAGGTGTTGAAAGTGTCCATAATTCAAAGAAATGAGAAATTTAGAGTCTTCAGAATTTTATGCGGTTGTTTTTTTTTTGTTTGTTTTTTTAACAGCTTGTAGAAGCAATTTTTTTCCATTTTTATGTCAGAGAGTCGGCCTCTTTAAGATAATATTTTTATAACTGGTCATGTCACTGACCTGTTAACAATTAAGCCTCTTTTTTTTTTTTTTTTTTTTTTTTTTTTAAATTTTCCAGACCTTTGTTGCCAGCTTTCCAACTTTTTTGAGTCATGTTGCTTACATCAAATTCAAAATGAGCCTTTTTTTCATGAAATGATAAATGTATCACTTTTAATGTTTGATTTTTTTTTTTTTTTTTTTTTTTAAGATAAATTTAATATGGGTTTAAGATTTGTTTTGATTGTCTTCTGCTTTTACTCACATTTAGGGTTGAATTAAGTATTTTAGGAGACTCATGCCTTTTCCTGTTATTTTTTTTAATCTGAAAATTGTCTTATTGTCATATACCCAGTTTTAAATACAGCAGAATTCACTGTCCTAGATGAGCATCTTCTGTTGGTCAATGAAAGTGGAATTCAATCAACTTTTCCAAGGAACATATGAACCCTCAATGTGTTTGAATCTCAAACTATAAATATCTTTTTAGTTTACATATTTGTGGCAACACTTTATGTCCCAAATGTATTTTTGTTGGGAGTGGTAGAGTAGTGGTTACAGAGGTGGACTTGGGCGTGGAAGACCCAGATTCAGTTCCCCAGGTTAACAGAGGTAAACCACTGTGAACTCCTGAGCAAGGCCTTTAACCTCCAGTTGCTCCCTGGGTGCTGTAGTTTAATCACTTATTAACCCATCACTAGTGATGAGTGAAAAGCAGAGGGCAAATTTTGATGTGTTTTGTGAGATATATACTGACAAGATTATTGAAATTGATTTATTTATATTACATTTATTTCATTTATTCTTTATCTGGTCTTAATTTAGAAAATTAAGAATAATATTAGTATTGGGACTGTACTCAGTATTGGCCCAGATAGCAGAATTGCAGTGACTTATCAGAATTCTCATCATTTATGCTGGTAAATAAGAATTTATCTCCTCTTCGTGAATTCCAAATCCTGAAACTTTGAGGTTTTAATTCAAGATTCAGAGCTTCACAGTTCTCCTGCGTTATTCAGCCTCGCATGAACAAAATGTTAATACTGGACCACCTCTATACCTGCACTAGGGTCATTGCCATGGGCAACATCTCCATGTCCACATGAGCTTTATGGACATGGAGATGGCATTTCAGCATGTCCTTAAAGGTACAGGTGTCGAACTCCAGTCCTCGAGGGCCGTTGTCCTGCATGTTTTAGATGGTCCCCTGCTCCAACACACCTGATTCTATTTAACAGTCATCATCAGCTTCTCATCAAGGTCTGAACAAGTCTGTTATTGACACAGTCATATCAGGGTCTGATGAAACAGAAAAACATCTAGGACAGTGGCCCTTAAGGATTGGAGTTTGACATCCCAGCTTTAAGGCATCTTGTGGGAATATGGAGCACCGTGTCCACTGTTAGGGAGTTTTCGGTGCCTGTTCAAACAGCGAGAGTTTGGTCTGTCTGGCCAGATTAGTTTCCAAGAGTTGGACTCCATCAGGGCTGCTCTTTGTGACAGATTCGATATTTGATATCGCCTGTAGTTAATTTGTGAGGCATTGAGGTTGTTGTCTTTTTAATTTTTTTGTTTAAAGTCTTCATTACTGCTGCTTTTTAAGAGAACATGGAAGAACACCTGACAGGAGTGATGTAAACAACATGCAGAAGGTCTGCAACGAAGGTCTTGAAACATTCTATTAAAAAAGTTTGCTGGCAGAATGTCCAGACAGCAGGGACGTCTCAGATGCCGGATGATAATTTCTTGGTCACATTGAGTAATTGACTGAAATTCTGTCAGATGAATTTTAGACCTCTGGTTATAGAGGGATATGGTGTTTGTCAGTGTCTGTAGTGACTGCTGTGTTGTAGTCTTAATGTGGTACTGCCTAGTGGTTAGAGAGGTGGGTTTGGGTGAGGAGGAACCAGGTTCCGTCCCCTGGGTTAACAGAGGTGAGCCACTGTGGGGCCCCGAGTATAGGCCCTTTAACCCCCACCTGCTACCTGGGTGCTGCAGCAGCCCACAGCTCCTAGTATAACTAGTGATGGGTTAAAAGCAGAGGACAAGTTTTGGTGTGTTTTGTAAGATATGTACTGTATGTACTGACAGTAATAAAGATTATCCTGTCTGATGTAATTTTGATTGTTTTTTAAATTAAAAAAATAACTTTGAGTTTTTGCATGTCCACAAACTATTTCTTTATAAAATATATTACAATAAAATAATCTGAGCGGGCATCATAATTTACCAATATTTTAATGTTGATATCCTTGGACATAACTAGATCTAAGGTGTGGTCTTTGGTGTGTGTTGCTTCTAAAGCATGCTGAAACAGTCCAAAAATATCTGAAATGAGACAGAATTCTTCAGCCACTCTGTCTGCAGCATTGTACATGTAAATGTTCAAATTGCTAGCTTGAGCACACACTGATAATCGGTGCCAAGAGCTCAGTAAGTTCATCAAAAAACACTCCACTGTATCTAGGTGGTTTGTCTCAATTTTAAAACTATGACCTGAGTGGATCAGTTTAACTGAAGAGCAACATATTAAACTGATGTTAACTTGCCAAAGGGAATCTTTTTGCAGTTGAGGGTCATTAAGCATGATGGTAACTCCATCAGATTTCTAATGAACCCTGATTTCACTGATTGCACAAAGAAAGTTGGGTAGCCAGGGATGAATGGCTCAGATGTAAACAGCCCTGCAAGATCCAACTGCAAACTGGATGTTTAAAACTAACATGGGGTGAATGCCACCAGTTCATTAAAAATAAGGCTGCTTCCAGAGTAGGTTAAATAATTATGAACATTATAAACAAAAGCCAAATCTTCAGATCTGCAGGTACCCTGAAGTCAAAAGTTGAGTAAAAGGAACATGTTGAATCATTCAGGTCCTTGACCCAAAGTTGGAATGAGACCACTCATAAAATTGGACTTGCTGGAAATTTTCACAGGGGAGAGCAAGTTGATGATAAAAATCCTTCTCTTTCAGCTCAGATTAACTGTGGATCAAACCATCTGTCACAACATCCAGAGCAGTGCACGTGAAACTAGATGGGAATCAGAAATCTTAGATTTGTCCATAATTGTGACTGCAGCTCCTGGAGCACAGCGATCAATAAGTTTTTAGATTTAATTTTTTTTTTTTTTTAACAAACTTTAAAAATAATGAATCAGTAAAACTAGTGGTATTACTCCCTCCATTAAAATTTTTTGTTGTTGTTGTTGCTATAACTGATGCATTTATTCATGAAAAAATTAGAATTCTCAGTACTCTGTGGTGATGCTTTTACAGACTATTTATTTCCGGTTTATATTCAATCTGGTGTGAAACCTGGTGTGTCTCTACAGATCTGGAACATCAAACAGATGATAAAGCTGACGCAGGAACACCTTGAGGCTCTTCTGGACAAATTTGGAGGAGAACACAACCCTCCCTCCATTTACCTTGAGGTAAAAGAGGCTTCAGTAAATTGGATGCTACCTTCTGAGCAGCTCTGGAGGTTTAAAGCTGTTTGTGTCCCTGCAGGCCTACGAGGAGTACACCAGTAAACTGGACGCACTGCAGCAGAGGGAGCAGCAGCTGCTGGAGGCCATGGGCAACGGCACAGACTTCTCCTGCACCACCTCATCCATGCCATCGCCTCTGGAGGTCAAGATGGGAGGCTGTGGGATCGGAGGGGGGGCTCAGGCCTTTCCCTCTGCCCCCAACACTTTAGCTGTCCTGCAGACTCCTACAGACGCTAGTCGAGCCAACCCTCGCTCCCCACAGAAGCCCATCGTTAGGGTCTTCTTACCCAACAAACAGAGAACAGTGGTAGGTTTGATGGCCTCACTTTGAGGTTTGATATTCTAAAACTACAACAAACTAAAAGCACACCTGTTTTGCAGATAATTGTGCTTGTTATTTGTGCTGATCTGGAAGAACTTGTCTTGGCTGCAATCTGGTTCTGTACTGTGAAAATTAAAGAACTGGTTGGATGTTTGGGTTCTGGTTGGACATTTGGACTCTGTTTGGGTGCTTGGACTGTGGTTGGGTTTTTGGGTTGTGGGGTGGTTTCTGTTTACTTTTTTCATTCTAGCTTCCGGCTGCATGGGTATGTTCATGACATTGTGTTTCCCCAAAGACATGCTCATGTTGCCATTGTACTGCACATACGTCCAGGAGCTGAATCAAATCGGCAAGTCTGCACAGTGAGGCACATCGCTGTCAGAAACATGGGTCTCCTTCAAACCATAAAAGTCTGTAGCGAAGGAGTACTAGATCATTTGCATAGATAGAAGTATGGCATCTCCCCAACAAGACAGACACCTTGTTTAAGGAATATGTCTAAACATTTCTGAAAGAGGCATCTGGCTACCTCAAACATGTAAAGACTCCAAAAGATGAGCTGAAATGCACAGCTAATTACTATGGGAGGGAGGGTTACAGGCTGGACCCTGACAAGATTTGTGTGAACATGGATGTCAAGAGCTGTAACAAATTACTTCTGAAATGTCTGTGGAGCAGGTTCAGCATGAGGAGCACCATGCCATTGTAGAAGCTAGTAACAGATCTGGCACGATTCACGCAACTCATGTTAAGCAATGAGTATGATGTGGTCGTCCTGTTTGACCTGCAACAATGTTGACATTATTAACTGACCAGATGGGGTCTATGCTGAGGGTTGTAAAGGTTTTTTTTGTTTTGTTTTGTTTTTTGGTGCCATGACTTGGCAGGTTTCATGCTGTATGATCTGTCTGACCAGCTTCAGGACAGGACACGGACTCTGTGGTCTTCACCTGTCGACCTAGTGAGTGGGTTCCTCTTCTGGGGCCTATTTTTGGAGATTGATGGAGTTAAACAATGGTGGCCCGGGGGACTGTCACAGAATTTGTGTCTGGGGGCTAAAGTGTTACACCTACTATACATGACAAAATAAGTCTGCGGCTTAAGTCTGCATAATCAGTGTACTCTACAACTACCTTCTCCATCCATCCATCCATCCATCCATCCATCCTCTGCTTATCCGTGGTCGGGTCGCGGAAGCAGTAGCCCAAGCAGGGAAACCCAGACTTCCTTCTCCCCAGCTATCTTCTTATTGATTATAAAGTAAAGACGGTGGATCATTTCAGACTTAGAACCAATTTGCCCTCAGACTGACCAGTTGTCTATGTCTAAAAAAGTTAAAGGGGCAGAAGAATACAAAGAAATCTCGCTAAAAGAAAAGTTATTAGAAGTAACAGCACCACAGACGCCATCAAGGCGCTCACTGACCACCAGTTTAGAAAATAAATAAAATCATCATTGCACTGGTGGCAGAAAACAAACACCGTTAGTCATTCAGGAGGGTTTTACTGTCTGCTAGCTGCTGCAGTTATGTTTACTGGCAGTCTGTAAAATTTAAATATGCACTTCATCTGATTTGGAGCACCCTCAGAAATGTTTCTGGTCCCCAACACCACCTGGATGCGTAAAAACAGGTGGAGAACATAGGGTCTTTCCTGGATGTTGGGGCCCTGTTTAGATGTTTGGGGCTCTGGTCGGATTTTTGGGACTATGGTTGGATGTTGGGACTAGTTGGGTGCTTAAATTTTGGGTGAACGTTTGGAGTCTGGATGTTTTTGGGGGGCTGCTTTGTTTGGGATAATTTTCTGTTATATGACCCCATGTGTTTTGTTTGGGAAGGTTTCCAGGAGAATCCCTTCCAGATCAACTGTTCTTGTTCAGTCTAATTGTGCTGTCATGGCCTTGAACATTTAACACGCTTCCTGAGGCTTCTAGGCTCTGAGATGGAGCTGTTGGAGGATTTTTGTATTTCTCTGGACATTCCACAGTCTGATCTTGCAGTAAATTTGCTTCTCTAAGATTATTACTGATGTTTGTCCCTTTTGGAAGTATATTAAAATACATCTCGCTTAAGTTTTTGACTGAATGAACAAAATACGCAGGTCCACACCTGTAAAACTCTCAATATAGTATGAACGTTTTGGCTTTCTGTAGGTGACACATCTGTAGGAGGTCCATGGACTTGTCTCAGAGCAGGACATGTCCTTGGACCTCAGATGAGCTCCTGTTATGCTGCCATCACACCTGAAACCATGTCAGCCTGGATTAATGATTCCAGTTCCAGCTATCACAATATTGCAACTGAAAGTTTCAACATCACTGCTCGTGGTTGTGTCATTCAGTTTCCTCTCTGGTTACGTCACCTCAGTGTTGTGTTGTGTTCAGGTTCCGGCCCGTTGTGGGATGACGGTGAAGGACTCGCTGAAGAAAGCACTGATGATGCGAGGACTCATTCCTGAGTGCTGTGCGGTGTACAGGATACAGGATGGGTAAGTGCAGTAGATGGAGTTGGAGAGGAGCAGCAGGATGCCTCCGTCCCTACGCTCCTTCCAGGGATACTGGCTGAACCCTCAGGAGTAGTGTGGTTTTTGGCCCATGCATAGTATCTTGGCCAACAGCTGCACATGATATCCACATTGGCCTGATGATTTCAACTCCAGGACAAACACCCAATGTCTTCCAGTCCTGTCAGTCAAATACTTCCAGGACAGTAGTGTCCTCCAGATCTTTTTTCAGCTTTTTTAAGTTTTGAACTGGAACACCAGCTGTTCCAGTTCAAAACTAAAAAACAGCTGAGAATTTAGTTGGGATTTATCCAACCCCTGTTCCAAAAGCGGTCTGGGTTGTGTGTGAAATTTAAGTAAAACCAGAATGCTGTGTTTTTAAATCTCATAAACCCATATTTTATTCACAACAAAACGTAGAAAACGTATCAAATGTTTCAACTGAGGAAATGTACCATCTTAAGAAAAAATACATTTGAATTGAGCATCTGGAACTGAGGAGACCAGTTGATGGAAATTTGGAAGAGGAATGTTGTCCCGTTCTGGTCTGATATTAGGATTAGACTTGCTCAGCAGTCCTTGATCTTTGGTTTCCTATTTTTCTGTCATGATGCTCCACATGTTTTCAGTTGGTGACCAGCCTGGACTGCAGCAGGTCAGTTCTGCACCTGGACTCTTTTACTATGAAGTCATTCTTCTGTAGTGGATGCAGTATGTGGTTTGACATTGTCTTGCTGAAAATGCAAGACCTTCCCTGAAAACTACATTGCCTGGATGGGAGCAGGTGCTGTCTAAAGCCTGCATATATCATTCAGCATTGATGTTTCCTTTCCAGATGTTCCAGCTGCCCATAAGAGAGACACTGACGCCGCAACTTTTATGGATTTAAATAGAAAGGTTGAAAACACATTCTCTATTGAGTTGAAAAATCAGGTTTCAAATTGAAAACCACTGATGCAGTTTTGAATTTCAGACACTCTCCATGTCTTCTGTGCAAAAGGTTGCACCTTCTTTGTCGAAGGTGCAGCAGTGTGGTCTTACAACACTGGTATGTTTGGTTTGTTCTCTGCAGCTGAGCTGAAAAGGATGTGAAAATATCTCAGCAGGATGGGCTGGTTTTCTGCTAGAAACCATCGTGGTTAAGCGTGCAAAGCCTCTTGTGTGGTGGTTTAAGCCACAGCCCTGTGAGGTGTCAACAGTGCTCTCCACTTCCTCTTCCACAATACTCTCCACTTCCTGTTTCAGAGAGAAGAAGCCGATCGACTGGGACACGGACATCTCCTGGCTGACGGGGGAGGAGCTGCATGTAGAAGTCTTGGAGAACGTCCCACTTACAACACACAACTTCGTAAGTTCTGTTTCAGGAAATTTCACTTTTCAAGTAGTGCGAACCAGGTCCGGGTGCAGGAGCTGGTCTGGAATCTCTATGGTTCCGTTTGGTTCTGAAGGTGTGTTTGTCTGTGTTCAACAGGTGAGGAAGACCTTCTTCACACTGGCCTTTTGTGACTTCTGCAGAAAGCTGCTTTTCCAGGGTTTTCGCTGTCAGACCTGCGGTTACAAGTTCCACCAGCGCTGCAGCACCGAGGTTCCTCTCATGTGTGTTAACTACGACCAGCTCGAGTAAGTCCCAAGCACCAGGGGACTGGGCTCATTTATGTCAGAAATGGTGGCAACATCTTTATCAACACACATTTTATTTCCAAATTTTGGAACATTCTCTAATATGAACAGGTCAGGACTGCAGGTACACCAGTCCAGTACCTCTACCCTCTTCTTCCTCAGCCACATATTATTGTAGTATGTCCAGAATGTGGTTTTACATTGTCTTGTGGAAAAATTCATGGACATTTCTGGAACAAATATGGTCTTGAAGGTGGCAGATGTTGTTCTAAAACCTCAGTAAACTCTCTGCATTAATGCTGTCATCACAGAAGTGAAGATGAGCTTTGATGAGGACACTCATACTACCCCAGACCACCCCAGAGCGACTATTCTGGACGTGTTGCTGGCAACAGCATAAACAGTCCTTTTACTCTTTTGTTCAGAGCACGTACAACCCCCCATAAAGTTCTCAAATAATGATTTGGGTACATTAACCAGAGTGTCATCTGCAAATAAACTAGCATTTGCATTTATTAACACAAGATGAGTGGCAGCATGTAAACTTGAAGAAGCAGGGGTCCTCAAATAGAGCCTTGTGGCACTTCTCACTTAAAACACTTTCTGTAGTGATGATCCATTTCAGAATCTTCCGAGTCCTAAGAGGTCTCATCCACCTCCAGAGATGTCTTCTCTGAACAAGGTCAACATAAGGATTCTTTATGCAAGCTGCTCCACAAGCATAGAATGGTCTCCCAGGGGATGGAAAAAGTTTTTTGAAATGAAAAATGATTTCACATTTGTTGACAAACTGGAGATTCTCTGTCCATCTTTGCTTGATTTTTTTTTTTTTTTTTTTTTTACTAAATTCAGTTAAATACAATTTAGAATTTGTCTCTGAAAGGAAATGAATTGTTGCAGTAGTCATGATTTAAGTCTCGTCAAAGATTCTGTGCAAAAGGTTATCGCTCTGGACTAGAAGATTCTCCTGTAGCCCTGCGTTGCAGTGGATTTCAAGAAGCCTCCCACTAAAGACACTCTGTTGTTAAATCACTGTGTTGTGAAGAGGACGACCAGGCATTTCCATAATCTTCTTCATTGTATGAAGTACAGTTATCTCCAGAGTCTCCAGAACAGATCCATTCAGTATCGGTTTGTTCAGTTTCTTTAAGTCACTGGCTCTGATGCTGCAGATGTGACTGAATTCTCCACAACAGACTTAGAGAAGTTATTCAACATCTTGCTTCAAATGCTGAAGGACCTAAGTTTCCTTAAGAAGTAAAGTATTCTCTGTCCTTTATAAACAGCATGAGAGTTGTATTTCCAATCTGCTGTCCAGGTCAACACAGAAGTCTTTATACTGCTCCACCACCAAAGTCCTCATAAATCATCACTACAGTCATCTATGGACATAATTTGTTAAAAAAAAATAGTGGTGGTTTTTCCCTTTCACCTCCTGAACTGGCACCATATTTCCAGGTACTGACTTTGGAATGCATTGCAGATCTGAAATACAGAAATGGATGCATGTTATCACCGGAGTTCATTTATATAGTTTGCTTTCTTAGTGTCCCAGCATGTTGGAGGTTGACATTCCCGCTCTGTTTTCTTTCCCTATGTGGGACTGATCAGTAAAATGTCTATGTATTTTAATAACATGGACACAAATACAAGGAAAATGTGCTTCCAGATGACTGGACAGCTGCAGCTAATGTGATCAGGGAGACAGGTAAGAGTGTACTTGGTGTGAGATCTGGGAGGAAGGTTAACAAGGAGACTTGGTGGTGGAATGAGGAAGTGCAGGAGTGTATACAGAGAAAGGGGTCTGACGGTTGGGTTTGGTAGGTATCAAGCCATGAGACCTACTGAAAACAGACAGTTTAGGGATTTTTCAATCACATGGTTTCCTCAGTCGAGTGACACATTCAGCCATTAAGCATTTGCAGTTCTTCAGGAGAAAGTAAGTGAAACCTTGGAGTTACCAGCTGGTTGAAACTCTTTTGGCAACAGTAACTTTGACCAGATCTTCCAGGATCTCTGGATCAGAGCTGCTCAATATTCGGGAAGAATTCAGAGTTATTCCTGTTTCCAAAACAGCTTTGCATTTGTAGGATGTCTGGTGTCAACATCTCTATGGAGATCATTTCTCATCATCTCTATGGAGCTAAGGTACTCAGAATGGACTTTCTTCTCCTTAAGCCATTCCACGGGGATTTACTTCCAGGATCATTGTCCTGTGCATAACCAAACGTCTACTAAGCTGGTGGACAAACAGTTTGACCATATCTTGCAGCCTCCACGATACTTACTGTCAGAACCCTGTCTTGATTGTCCTGTCCTTTTAGTGCACATATAGAGTATTCTCCTGAACAGTTCAGCTTTTGTTTCATCCATCCACTTGACATGTTCCCAGTAGTGTTGTGGGTTACCAAGGTGCTCTCTGGCAAACTATAGGAAAACTTTGCACCATCCGTGGTGGTCTTTCCTGGGCATTGTCCTGTTCAGTGATTTCTGTCTGGTAGACTCATGATGTTTCCAGTTCCAGTGATGTCTTCAGCTGTCTTTCATGGGTTCTTCTTTTCCTCATTGAGGATTCTGTATTGTCTTTGGAGTCATCTTTGCTGGACATCCTCTTCTAGGAAGAGTAGCCACAGAACTAGACAATTTGTTTAACTGTGGACTGATGGATGATTAAGACTTTAAGATGATTTTGTATTCCTTTCTAAGCTGCTTGTAGATGAGCTACTCTTCATTGACATCATCAGAGATCTTCTTTTATTGACTTGTGGTTCACCTTAGCAGATGTTTCTCATGAACAGCAAGTTTCAAACATTTGGATCTTATCATCCTAGCTCATTGTGTGTGTCTGTTCTTGTGGCCATCAGCTTCACCTGCTGAAGTTTGTGGTTCCAGATTTGACTTCAGTGGTGTTGAGAGTTACATAATAAATGATGATTAACTCTAATGAAGTGTGTTTTCTGCAGCTTGTTGCTGGTGTCAAAGTTCTTTGAGCATCACCCGTTCAGTCAGGAGGAGGTATCGTCGGAGGGAACCACCCCTGTGTCCGAAGTCTGTCCGTCCCTCCCTCCATCCGACTCCACCGGGTGAGTCCTCCAGTGTCCACTAGCGTATGGTTTTTGATGTCTTTTAAACTGTGTAAATGTGCAGAAAAGTCTTCAGCATCTCATTGTCAAGGTTCTTCCTCTCTACAGGTCTATATGCTACACCACTGTGTCACCATCAAAGTCCATCCCCATTCCGCCCAGTTTCCGGACTACTGAGGAGGACCATCGTAATCAGTTCGGCCAGCGGGACCGTTCATCCTCCGCCCCCAATGTCCATATCAACACCATCGAGCCTGTCAACATCGATGTGAGTCCACTCTTCTTCACTGAACACGCTGATGATGGAGACCCAGTTTACAACCCAAGTCACAAAAAGCCAGGAGGTGGAAAGTATTCCTAGAAGAGATTACCCATTACAAGTAACAAAACATTTAACTTGTTAATATACATCCATATTTACATTTCAGACCTGCAAAACTTTCCAAATAAGTTGAGACACACATCACTTGACTAAAATAACATGTTTGGTTTGTTCTTTCTCCTCCTCACTGGCTCTAAGTTAGCCTGGCAGACCAAAAAGTTCTCTCTACAATACTTTCATAAGATGTGCCACTTACCCCTCCCACTCACAGTCATTTCTACCAGTTGGGGAGAACTTGACGCTGTGACACATAGATGAGCGTCCCAGAGTCACGATTCAACCAAGACGACTGCAGAATCACTAATAACACCTTGGACCAGTACGATTTTACTGTGAAACCAGCAAACATTGTTCACCAGCGTTGATTCCTACATCACTGCAAACATCTTTGATGTTAATACCAGTCTGGTTGGAGCTCCGCCTACATCACATGGTTCTGCGCTCTGATTGATTGTGTTTCTATCCTGTGGCATCCTGAGATGCCATCTTCTGCCTCTGTTATGACTTCCTGGACATTAATGAAGATGGCTGAGACTGAACCACTAAGTACCAGCGTTTCTGTGTTGCAGGTCTCAAATGTAAAAATTGGTATATCTTAACAAATGAAATTAAGTTGATTAGAACAAACCATGACCTGACTTTGGTTCATAGGGTCTGAGTTTTGCTGTTGAAGATACAGAAACAGGATGTGAGTCCTTGTTTCTTTCAACATTGGCTGATTTAAAGACTGAGCTGGTGTTGCTGGTTGCAGTGGTCCAGTCCTGGTGGGGGCACTGTGGACCCTCCACACCACTACAACTCTGGCTCTCCTGTCCTCAACAGGCCCTCAGAGCTGTGGGAGCCTTCCTGAACATTAGCAGGGAACCTTATCACACTCAATACTGTGATAAATGGCATGGTGGTGCTGAGACGCCACTGAGATGCCGATGGTGCTGAGACACACCGATGGCGCTCCCTGGTTCACTTCTGTTGTGATCATAATGATTTTCAACTTGGAAAGTGAAATCAGTTAAGTGAATCACAGGGTGACACATGAAGTCGCAGCATCATCTCCTCCCTCTTTACCTTCATGTGTGGCAGGAGGAACCTGAATGCTTTCATGAGCTTTAGTCCTGGCACCACAGACACTGAACCCATCAAATCACAGCAACGACATCATCACCAAACTTTGACAAGTGGAAGGTGTTTTTGTTAATAGTAATCAATTGTGAGAGGAAACAAAGCAAAACCTGCTTCAAACGTAACGCTGGAAAGAAAGCGCCTGAATTAACTAGTCTTCTGCATTAATTTGGTTTAAAATGTGACTTGATCTTCATCTCAGTCACAGTAAGAGATGGAATGAACTCCTGGGCTAATTGGTCTAACAGAAACCAGCTGGAACCAGAGGTTCCCACACCTGAAGGTCTGGTTTGGAGCCACTTTGAAAGATAAGAGTGTGAAAAGAAGGTCGATCAAGAGGTAGAGATCTGCATGAGGCTGGAAAGAAATACAAAGTCACCTCGGAGTGTTTAGACATCCATCAGTCCACAGTCCAAAAGATCATGTCACTCAAGCTGACCCCTTGACAAGATCCTGAGCTTAGTAGAAGTTGGTGATGCAACAGAACAATGCCTGGAAGAAAATCTGTCTTCTGGGGCAGTCTAGTCAGAGTTCAGATCTTAACCCCACAGTGGAATGATCTGGAGACATTCACACCAGACATCCTAAAAAATGTGTCTGAGATGAAGCAGTTCTGGAAAGAGGAATGATCCAGAACTCCTGAACGTTGAGCAACTCTGATCCAGAGATCCTGGAAGATCTAGTTGAACTCACTGCTGCTGAAGGATCTCAACCAGCTGGTAACTCCAAGGTTCACTTCCTGATTCCTTCAGGGGTGGGAATGTTTAATGTTTGAGTGTTGTCAGCTTAAACTTGGTGTGTTTGTTGTTGTTGTGAAGATCAGATCTCATTTTTAGGAGAAATGACACAGAAGCAGCTGGTTGACTCCAGAAGTTCACGCTTGTTTTCTTGCGCTGTGCAAAAGAAGAAACGTTTGTAACAAAAACTGGTGATTTGTGAGGGATTTTTGTGGCATTTTCCAGTCAAAGTCAGAAAAACTCCTCTTTTTTTTGTTTGTTTTTAACTGGAACACTGTCAGGACATAAGCTGTTTTTCTTCAGGCTGAAGATCCATGAAGCTGCAGATCTCCAGTCAGTTCTCTTCTCTTCAACATTTACGTTCTCTTCCTTCGTTTCAGGACCTTATTCGAGATCAGGGCCTGCAGAGGTCTGATGGAGGTAAGAATCATGACACCCCGTGCTCATCTCTGGCATTTTTTTCCTCACCATCCTGCATCCATGTGCTCTTGGTCTTTTATGTGTTTGTGAAACCTTCTGTTTAGTCAAGTAGACCAACAACTGAAGCTGGTTTCTGGAAGAAAGTTTTTTTTTTTTTTTAAATCACTTCAAAGATTTGGACTTGTTTTTATCAGACTTTAACGTTGATTGGGAAAGTTTTGTACTCTTAAAATAAAATGTGGACACTTTTAAAAACTGCTCACTTCCTGGTTTGGGTGGTGTGTTGGTTTGTTCTCCAGTTTAAAGAAAAAAGAGAGCCACATCGAGCAGGTTTTGGTTTTAGAGCCGGTGGCGGCGTCTGATGTGCTGAAACGCTTGCAGAGGTTTACAAGCAGTCCAAACTTAAATCTGACTGTGAAGGTAACAGAACCCGTTAACTTTACCCGGAACTGGTTGATTTGCAAAATGTCAGAATAATGACGGAGATATTTTTTTAGTTTTTTTAAAGACTTTGGAAAAGCCGCCACAATCTCGTCCGTCCTAACAGAACTGGTGGAGTCCAGTTTCTGGTCTTTTCAGTGTTAATTTTCCGGGATGGTTCTGGTTCTGACTCCAGCACTTGAAATACTTGCTGATTCTGCTGAAAGTAAGGGACCTGCACATTTCTGACATCCATGCACCAAATAACAGTTCCTTTGTATGAGCAGACTCCCATCCCATCTTGTTTGAGGTAAAAGCCAGCACAGGAAGTTCTGACGTTCTCCTTGCAGCTTCCTGCTTTAAGCGGGCCACATTTGAAGATGCTGTTGTCATTTGTGAACTTTCCAGTTATTTTACTCTGAAAGGTTTGTCGCTGTAAGGCTCCAGTTCCAGAGGTAGCAAAAATGTTGTTAAATTTAAAAAAAGTTTGGGGTTTTTTTTATTTAAGGGGCCATCATTTAAAAGAGAATGAGGACTTTATTAAATCAGAGGGGAGAACAACGGAACCAAATCAGCAAAGAGAAGTTCTCCAAAGAATGCCAGAAGGCCACAGCAAAGTTCTAGAAATGACCATCAAAACTCTTGGATTTGACCGCTTGATTGAACATGTAGAGCTGTGATGTACTTGAAAGGAAACCTCCGTTCCCGTAGAAGGGTGCGAGATCTGGTGACAAATCCTCTAACAGCCCTTTTAAAACATTTAAAACCAAAAACATCTTTTTAAATGAGACCAGCCTCAGATCAGGGCTCAGTACAGCTGATCCCCAAGCTCCTGATAGTCGATGTCGAAAAGAAGAAACCTCTAGACTGAGATGGGTTCTTTCCTCACCATGATGCCGCCACCGCCGTGCTTCGGGCCTGTTTGTGCTGGCTTTGGAGCTGTGGTGTTGGTGTTTCTCTGTGGATGATGATGATGATGTTCTCCTCTTGCTTTCGGCCAGTTTCTTGTTCTGGGGTTCATTTGACACTAAAGTTGGTTGATTTCTGGGACACGGAAGCAACCTCTTCCTAAGCAGAGTGATGGCTCTTCCTGCTTGTCTTTAGTTGTTTGAACAAAAGAATGTTGGACCTTCAGACATCTGGAGATGGAACTCACAGATGAACCAGACTGGTGATGATCCATCATTCTTTTCCTGATGTCTTGGTTGATTTTCTTTTTTTAGATTTCCCATGATGCCATGCAGTGATTTTGTGTTTGAAGGTGCGCCTCTTACAGATGTCCACTTAACTGTGACTTCACTTCCCAGAAGCTTCTAAAATGACCAACATGTGGAGCCTGAAGTTGGGGTTAGGGAGCAGTCTGAAGTTGGGGTTAGGGAGCAGTCTGAAGTTGGGGTTAGGGAGCAGTCTGAAGTTGGGGTTAGGGAGCAGTCTGAA
>JAOWBL010000016.1:1556406-1569562 GCA_028564865.1 Zenarchopterus dispar
TTTAGATGAGTTTCTGAGCAGTCCATTTCTGTAAAACTTGAGCGATCCGCTGGTGTTTGTGGTCTGACAGGAGTCGGGGTTCAGCAGCGACAGAGCCGCTGTAAAGTTTTCTTAAATCACAAATGTCCATCCAGCCACGCCCCCAACCCTCACCCCCACCCTCGCCGCTGCATGTGACTGAACACACATCAACAGACACGCCTCCATCCTTGCTCAGACCTCCTGCTTCTTTCCTCTCACCTTCCTCCTCCTCCTCATCCCCTCCTGACTTGTCCTCTTTTGCCGGTTCTCCTCCTCCAGGCTCCACCACTGGGCTGTCGGCGACACCTCCCGCTTCTCTACCGGGCTCGCTCACCAATGTCAAAGTCCCGCAGAAGTCGCCATGTCAGCAGAGGGAGCGCAAGTCATCGTCCTCGTCCGAGGACCGCAACAAGATGGTGAGGGTTGGTCCTGATGCTGGAGCTGTTGCAGGCAGTCGTGTTGGGGCTGACTTGTGTCCTGTCAAACAGAAAACCCTGGGGAGGAGGGACTCCAGCGATGACTGGGAAATTCCCGAAGGCCAGATCACTCTGGGTCAGAGGATAGGCTCCGGGTCCTTCGGAACCGTCTTCAAGGGGAAATGGCACGGTGAGATCCCGGTTTAGTTTCAACCTGCTCACGGAGAGTACGGAAGTCTCCCGGGCTTCAGAGCCTGGAGCTTCTGGCTCATCTCCATCAAGTTTCTCCTTTCCTTTTCATTTGGCAGCAAACTTTCTGAAGTTCTTCACAATCTGTGTTTTTGTCATAGCTGGAGGTGCAGGTAGCAAGTATGTTCAAAGAAAACGGGTCAATTTCACAATAAAGTTTTTCAAAGCAAAACTTTTACAAAACTGCAGCTTGAACACCTTTGACAGCTCCCAGGTCACATGACTCACCAAAACGTCCTGTTGGGTCTTCTGCAGGAACAGTGTTCTATTAAAAACGTCGCTTTGTTACTTAAAAGGACTCAATGACAATGCAGTTTTTACCTGTTGAGACCTGCAGCTACTTCCCAAAGCTCACAAACTAGCTAAATGATTTGTTTTGTTGTTTTTTTGTTGCTTTTTTTTTTTTTAAAACCTAACTTAAAAAAAAAAAAAAAGATCTGTCATAAGCTGGATTACAGTCGTGGCTGTTTTCAAATCTTTTGTCCATGGATCATAAATTCCAGTTCCGTGATTTCTGTGGAACGTTTGTTTAATTAGGTCTAAGAATTAGGAACTTGGGATCAGTAATAACAAGCAGATAAAGCAGTGATCAACAGGATCCATCAGTCTGGAGGTTTTAACCACGTAAATGTTAAATAATTGAGATGTGATTGGAAGAATTTAGTAAACTTTAAAGGGTTTATTGGCAAATATTCTTCATGAACCCTGAAAACCTGTGAAAAACGAGATCTAAGAAGACTTGAGTGGGAAAGTTCATGAAAACCCAACAGACTCCGAAAATGTTTCTTTCCCTGGGCTGATCAAACTTTGTGCACTTTAAAAGCCCATTTTCGTTTCTGGTACCGGTAGGAGCTGCTCAGTCCCACCTTCAGGAACCGTTCAGTCTTTTCTGTGTTGTGACTGAATAACACCTGAAGGCGACCTTCAGGCGTCATGTCTGCTGACTCTGCTGACTGAGGTTGGATAGAGCTGTCAATCATCCAGATCCATGTCGGCGTTCCTGAGATACGTCCTTGTTCAAACATCCTTTCAGACAGGCGCTAGAGCATCCTGAAGAGCAACGAACACAAAACTATTCTTATTTAATACATTTAGTGACAAATATTTCTGGAGCATCTGTCTAAGCATTCGTCCTCCAAAACGTCTAGAAACTCTGTTACTCAGCAGGAAAATCAGCTTTGATCCAGTAAATGCTGAGCTGCGTTAGGATGGGTTTCTGGTGTGGTTTCTGTTTCACTACGCGGGTTTAGAGCGAGATGAGCTGTAGAAGTCAAACATTTGGGATGGTCTTGGTTTGCTCTGGCCTGGTGACATCTACACCTAACGTTACACTGCAGCGGTAATCTTACGTGCCTTACTTTATTTTGATACATCTTGTTGTTGCTGAGAGGTTCTCATTTGAAGTTAGCGTTGTGATTTTTAAAAAAAACATTTTTTGAGCAGGAACCCCATGAAGGGTGTTGACGTCGCTCCCCATCTGAGCTGCACGCCGCCCATGTGTCTGAGTGTTTTGTTCAACTCTGGTCTCTCTGCTCCAGGTGACGTGGCGGTGAAGATGCTCAACGTCACTGCTCCAACACCTCAACAGCTTCAGGCCTTCAAGAACGAAGTGGGAGTCCTCAGGTGATTTTTATGGCGGATATCTTTGTCTCAGAAGTATGAAAGTGGTGGCGGGCTGTGGTTGAACCGGGTTGGTGTGTTTGCTCCAGAAAAACGCGTCACGTCAACATCCTGCTGTTCATGGGCTACACCACCAAGCCCCAGCTGGCCATCGTGACCCAGTGGTGCGAAGGCTCCAGTCTGTACCACCACCTGCACATCATCGAGACCAAGTTTGAGATGATCAAGCTGATCGACATCGCCCGGCAGACGGCTCAGGGCATGGAGTGAGTCCCCCACATTCACAGCAGCCCTCCACGTTCATCACACATACTCCATCTAGTAACTGTTTCTGTCCTCAGCTACCTGCACGCCAAGTCCATCATCCACAGAGATCTGAAGAGCAACAGTATCCTTACAACCCGCCGCTCAGTTTTAAAGCCCAGACAGCAGATATGTAATCTTAATGATGGGAAACTGGCTCACGCTGAATTCAGCGTAAAACACACCTCACCTCCGTTCAGCCTTTCCTTGACCCCGTCACCTCCCAGATATTTTCCTCCATGAGGATCTGACGGTGAAGATTGGGGACTTTGGTCTGGCTACGGTCAAGTCCCGCTGGAGCGGCTCGCACCAGTTTGAGCAGCTGTCTGGCTCCATACTCTGGATGGTCAGTGTTGATCCCCTTCAGAGCTTCATTTGGTTTCCAACTTCCGTCTTTTCTGTCTGACAAACACTTGGTGAATTCTGATTTGCTGTTCAGAACTTCTTATTTTGTGATTGTTTAACGCAGCATGATATAAAAAAAAATAATAATAAAAATTTTAAAGGTCAACAAGTTAATTATGTCACAAAAACACCTCACTGCACTGACCTCAGGACTCCATGACTACGTTTTAAAAGTCATGAACAGGAACTTTTCTTGAAAATAGTAAACCTCATCAAAACCCATTAGTACATTAGAGTTTCAAGTTTGACGTATGTTTCTGCTGTAGAGTTTTCCTGAGGGACCAGTTTTCACTCATTTTAGCCAAAACTCACTAATTAGAAGCGATGACTTCACTGTTTCTCAGGATTTTTGTAAACGTTGCACGGTGACTCACCAGCAAAACTCTCCATTTAGCTTCACATTTTCAAAACTTTTGTTGCTGGAATATCAGCAGTTGTGTGGTGACAAACCTGGTTTACAGTATAAAGAGTAAAACCCTCATTCAAACCTGTGATCTTTAATTTTGACACTGCGTGTGTGTGTGTGTGTGGGTGGTCAGGCTCCAGAGGTGATCCGGTTGCAGGACAAGAATCCCTACAGCTTCCAGTCAGACGTGTATGCCTTCGGCATCGTCCTGTACGAGCTCATGTCAGGAGCTCTGCCCTACTCCAACATCAACAACAGAGACCAGGTGAGCAGCTCACAGCGGCCTTCATGGCTCACATGTGTAACATTACTGACTCCGTCAACCCGTCCAAGCTTTCAGACCTCGGTCACTTCTCCTCTAATCGTCTTCGTGCTTCACTTGGACGTGTTTCTGATGGCGATAGCAACACGTTACACACATTCATGTGAAGCTTGATAAATCAGACTGTTAGTCTTCACTCGTCTCCCATGGTGATGTGATACAGGTGTCATACCATATAAGGGTTCTCAGGAGTCAGAACAAACTAGGAATGCCCTTCAGCAGCCTGGTAGAAGATGAACTCAGAAGTCCCTGATGGGACCCAGCAGAGACCTCCACATGTCCACTGTGCGTCAGAAGACGACCGTTACCACTGGTGTCATAACCAGGATAACGGAGCAGCCAGAACCAGCAAGACATGATGTTGTCTTCGTGATGGCTGGAGAAGAGCCACAACACCTTACAAAGATTGACCTGCGGAGGGGGTTTACGCCATGTGACCATGTCCAGGTCCGACATGTCAGAATCTCCAAAGGTCGTGTTGGATATATCTGTGTCCGAGGAATACTGAATGGAGGAACACCGGGTCCAAAGAGCTCACGCATGAACGCAGGAGCGGGAGATGGAGGACCCGATGTGGCCCAGTCGAGGTTGCTGTGGAGGTCGTGCTGGTCAGTTGTTCTGCAGAGCCACGAAGCTGCTGGGAATGATCTGGGTGAGGTCATAGATGTTGTAAGACCCCAGTCCCGAGTGACCCCAAGTTCCATCGCTGATGATGCGTCTAGGTTGCACCTTCAGATGTTTGTTGGATACACAACCATCTGTTAGAAATAACAGGGTTTTTTCTTGCCAGTACTGGACTGTCCTCTGCCCGGCCTCCACTGAAATGTGTCACAGGTCTGAAACGCAAATAAGGATGTACAGTAAATGAACAAATTATGTTTCTACGACACAACACAGAATATCAAACTACCGGTAACTGATAGTTTGTTTGTTTGTTTGTTTGTTTTATCATTCCAACTTTCTGGTTTGGGGTTTTCTGATGACATGGCCAAAAATCCCCGTTCATGACATCAGCTTTGTTTCGAGATCAATAGTATTGATATTTCATGAGACCAACGACTGCATCAGCTTTCATGGGTGTGAAGATCTGCAGCTCATCTGTCTGGATGAGGGCGTGAAGCTTGCTGTCTAACACGCTGCCACTTCACTGTCACACTCTTGTCCTCAGATCATCTTCATGGTGGGTCGAGGTTACCTGTCCCCGGACCTGAGCAAGGTGCGCAGCAACTGTCCGAAGGCCATGAAGAGGCTGATGGCTGAATGCCTGAAGAAGAAGCGAGAAGAGCGCCCTCTGTTCCCCCAGGTGAGACGTGCACGCCGAGGTGTTCACGTGACCTGAAAACGTGTCAGACAGGTGGACTCCACAACTGAGTGACGACTGTGGGTGGTTTTTTGTTTCCATTACTGAAATCAAACCATCACTTCCCCGAACCAGAGTTGTTTTCCCTCAGATTCAAGCTCGTCTTTTCTGTCGTGGGCGGCTGCTCTGGGAAAATTTGGACAAGTGTTGAAATGGCGTCTTCCTGACTCGACCCATTTGTCAGTCTTTAAATAACATCGTTGATTTCCTTCAGTTACGTGTGGGGTGGAGACGGTCTCCCCCGTGGGGTGGAGACGGTCTCCCCCGTGGGGTGGAGACGGTCTCCCCCGTGGGGTGGAGAAAACATGATTTTTGAATAAAATGAAAGTATTTATTATAAGCGTATAATAAATACTTTGTCTTTTCTTTTCTTTTCAAATGAAAAATTCAAATAACTACAAAACTTTTTTTTCTCTACAACTTAAATGAAATAAACGGGGAAAAAGCGATAATTATTTTACTTTACTTGGGAAATGAAAAGAGAATATTTTTGTTTTATGGATTCCGCAGAGACCAGAACTCGTCCTTGGTTTTTAAGTGGGGGTCTTGCAGCGTCGCTGGATCGATCCCCAGCCTCGCCACAGCCCCCCGTGTCATTGGGCAGCATCTGAGCCCCACATTTCACCCACTGCAAAAAAGGAGGGAGCTCCAAGAAGAAACCAGGAGGGTTTCCATGAGGGGACCCTCCTCACCGGTCCAGTCTTTGGACCGGATCAGTGAGGAGGGTTCATGTCTGGAAGAACATCCGACATAAAAGCTGCACCAAAAGCAGGATGTTGATCCTCTGACTTTTAGGGGCTAAAAGCTGAAAAAACATCTTTGTTTTGCCCTCAAAGCAAATGAGAAAAACAAGGAATAAGATGGTAAAACTTCAAAATGTTGAGTTATGTCCAAGACACAAAAGATCCATTAACTCCTCTGAATTTTGGGAAGAACCACCATGAAAGAGCAAGATGGCTGCTCTTGTTAAGAAAGAGAGAATAAAAACTGTTCAAGTCCCCGTGGTACTCAGCCGTTTCATGTAAATGTATCGTTGGAGTTTTGGAACATTTATCAACTCTAGGAAAACCGCCGTGACGACTACTGATGGACCAGAGTTCCTGGTCTCAGCTTTTATCACTGGACTGTTAGTCAGAAACATCTAAGTTCTGGTCCAGTTCTGCAGCCTTATCTCTCACTAGTGATGCTTGATGCCTGCGCAGGCTCTCTTTATAGACTTTGACACGATGACGGAGTTAAACTGCCATCCGTTGGTCTGCAGGGACTCCGTCCAACCAGTCACTGGCGTGGAAGGACATTTTTGAGTCTTGTCTAACATTTGTAGTTACTGTGAACAGGTTTCATGTTTTAATCCAAAGCTGCTTTGATTCAGGTGTTTTTGAGGAATCCTAACAGACGTTTACTCTCCGCGCCTCCTGATAACAGACCCGGACTTGTTTTAATGCCGGGTGGTTCCTGTTAAGGGGAAGTCTCCCTCTTTCGCTCCAGTTTCTCTGACATTTGGACTGTTTGGTTTCCTCCCTCAGATCTTGGCCTCCATTGAGCTGCTGGCTCGCTCGTTACCCAAAATCCACCGCAGCGCCTCGGAGCCTTCACTAAACCGAGCCGGCTTTCAGACGGAAGATTTCAGCTTGTACGCCTGCGCCTCACCTAAGACCCCCATCCAAGCCGGCTATGGTGAGCAGTACATCAATAAAATCCTCTCTTTTCTTGGTTCATATTGTGTCATATCACCATAAAGGTTATTCACAACATAAAGTCACTCGGATGCGCAGTAATTCAGTCTATGAAGAATCAAGCTACTTTCTCCTAAATCCAGTTCTAATCGGGTTTATTCCACTTCATTGTTTTAATTAAGAAAACGCAGCCCAACAGATGGCACTGAATCTTCTCTGAGTGAGTCCTCAGTCCTGTGGAGAGATGGAACTGCCTTTTTCATCAGAACCACAGTTACAGAGCTAAACGATAATGTCATCAATGGTCTAGGCCCACAGCAATAAAAGGATGGTTTTGGTCACCTGAACACCAACTGGTAGCTGGTTCCACCAGAACCAGCACCAGGAGCCTGACAACTGAGGCTCTGGTTCCAGTTCCACCTTTGGAAACTCAAGGAACCGCCAATAAACCCGGAGTCTGAAGGTGTAAACAAGGGAGAGGTTTGTTTGGAGGAGAGTTTGAAGTCCAAGACTCCGTTTAATCCTCATCAGAACTCTGGTGACAGCATTTTGGACTACCCGAAGGCTGATTTTAGGACATCAGACTCACTTTAAGACATTTCACCGGCAAAGAGCTGTAGTAGTCCAGTCTAGAAGTAACAGAGGCCTGTAGCCGTTTTTTTTCTGCATCACTTGGAGACAGGTTTTTTCTTATTTTGCAAATATTACAAAGGAGAAAGGAAGCAGTCCTTAAACCATTTTTATGGGTGAGTTGAAGGACAACAATAACCTTCAGGTTCATCATAGTTGAACTGCATTCCAAAGTAACACCAACCAGAGGTAGTAAATGACTAGACCATCTTTTTCTCAAGTTCTCAGATTCAAAGACGACAACCTCAGTCTGATCAGAGTTTAGGATAAAGAAACTAGCAGGCATCCAGGTCTTTCTGTCCTTTAAACATGCTTGCAGTCCAGTTGGTTTCCTTGTCCCATCTGGCTTCATTCCTAGGTACATCTGAGTATCATCTGCATAGATGTGTTCCCTATTAATTGTAGTTTGCTGGGTGTAGGCTGCTAACGTTAGCCTTAAACCAGGCTAATGCAGTTCCTTTAAGCCCAATAAGATGCTCGATGGTCATGTTGTGATCAGATGCAGCAGATGTGACTGATTCAGTCTCCTGACTCATTATTTCTGTCCTCTTGGTTTTCCAGGGGAGTTCTCTGCATTTAAGTAAGTGCAGCACATCCCACCAGTCCATCCCTCGTCACTTCTCAGACGTCTCATGCCCCTGCGGTGGATTCATTCATTATTGATTTAAAAGAGAAAAAAAAAGGATAAAGGTCTGAAAGAATGTGCCGCGTTCTTCCTCCATCTCCCTGAAGAGGGCGCCCTCACTGGAGTCCTCAACAACACACTGACCAGCAGCCAAACGGCCACAACGATGAAACTGAACCAGGAAAGGGAAGAAAACGAGTGGAGTGAGAGACGAGAGGGAAGAACGTGACTCCGTGACGGACTCGTCTGCTGGAGGGAAAGACAAAGGCATGTCAAGAGGCCGCGCTCTCGGCCAGCCAATGAACAGCTGGAGCTGCTGTCTGAGCAGCAGGAAGGCGGGACCTGTGGTTGACGCTCCGCCCACTGGCTGCTGGAACGCCAGCCATCAGAGATGAAGTGCTCAGCTGGGGTTCGTCCTTGCGGACAGACTTGAAAGATTCTTTCATTTCCCCCGTGTTCTTCGTCTTCATCCTCTAAAGAAAAGCTTCTGTTCTGGAGGAAATCTTTGCTCCCGGCTGCACAGCAGACGCCGCCATTTTGGCTTTGAGTTCTCAGCTGACTCGATTCTCAGCATTTTGCCTTATTTGTTTTGCCTCCAGCAAGTTTGACGCCCAAGATAAAGGGACATCGTTCTTCGTATTGCAGATGTGTTTTGGTCAGTGGAAAATGTCCAAATCCATCATTGTTCAACATCAGAAGATACTTGCAGAGCAGATTTTCTTGTTTTAGCTTTCCTCCTGAGATTTCCTCCGAAAGCCACTTTTTCCACTGATTTCTGCTGTGGCGGCTCCTCTGGAGGGGGGGGGGCAGAGTTCCTCGATGTTGGAAGTAGGAATGTCTTCTGGAAGCACCCGAGAACTTTCCTCTTTGCTTCGTTTTCTCCCAGAACAGCGTTTTTCGTCGAATCCTTTGTGTTTGGGACCATGCAGCTCTGTCGTTGCAGTCGCTCGGAACAGAAAGGAAGTCGTGGTCCCCGCTGCCGCCTGACGGATGGCAGCGGTGGGTCCTGCTGATCAAACCGGATCTCTGAAGAGTTGTTCGTCTCAGAAAAGTCTGGAGGTTTTCTTCGCGCACGTCCCCGTGCTTTTTCCCATTCCAGCGTGTGTGGAAGGTGTTAATATTCTCATTTGTTCTTGTCGTTTGCCTTTTTCTGTACAGGCAGGCCTGCAGATATGTACTTATTTATGTGAATGTTTTTGTTTCAGAGATGTATTATTTAAAACTGTCAGTCTTTCTTTGACACGTTTCGGTCTTGCACTTTGTAAAGAAGGATCAAAGTGAACGACTGCATTTGCTTCTGGTTGATGGAGTGCTGATTGCCGGCACTCGGAGGGGACGAGCTGGCGTTCGGAGCTCAGCCGTGCGACTGTGGGGACGGCGCTGGCCCGGTCCGACGCCAGCTATGTGGGTTCATCCTGAGCCTGACGGGAGGCGGGTGGTGCAGAGCCCACAGCTCTGTTTGTTTCACGTCACTGAGAATGTTCCGGGAAAAAAACCCCAGTTCTTACATTTAGTCTGACTTTCATTTCTTTCTAGACTGCATGAAGCTAAAAGAATTCTTTCTTTTTTTTCCAACTTCATTTCATTTCAGACGCATCTATATTTGTGTTTCAGACCTGCAACACACACACAAAAGGATGGAGAGGTTTCTGGTACTGAGTTGGGAGGATTTCAGCTCTTATTTGGACCCATTCTTCATGCAGACCCGTCCTAAAGCAGCAGGAAGGAGATTTTCTGCATGAGAGCATCCGTTTCAGGATGTTTGATCACCTTTAACCTAAGTGGGATCTCTAGCTTCGGTCACTAACTTCTGTTGTAAGCATCACTGTCCGGTCTGGTGTGGGACTAGAGCAGAGCTTACCTGGCAGAGCTCTAGTGGACATCCCAGCAGGGGCGAGTTAGAGGCTCCAGAAACCAGAGAGCAAGCGGGAGTAAAGTTGATCGTGGAGCTGACGGTGTTTCTGAAACCTACGTCAAACACCAGGCCCCACTTGTCAGGTGGTCATGTGCCACACCGATCAGTCGCTCTGACTGGTAGCGTCGTCGTTCTTTGTCTTGAACACAGGGGAAGAGAGCTCGGCTTTATTTGCCCCGTCGTCATGTCTGAGCTGCAGATTTGAAGTCGGCAGAAGCATGTTGGTACTGCTGGCCACAGCGCTGAAAGAGAAAAAAAAAAAGCAGCAGGACCTGTTTGGTTGTGTTGTGTTCCAAACAACAAGCAAGCTTGAATCCCAGCTACAACGCTTGTCCCATCCTTAGGCGGTGTACACAGTTGTCTCCAGACAGGAAGTGGTTATGGGGACCGTCTGTCCTTCTAGTGTTTAGGTTTTAAAATTCTCCAACATTCCTTCCTGGGGACAGGTCGGGCATCGTACCCTGCTCTTCCTCGGCCGTGTGCTTGTGATCTGTGGAGGGTGGAGTTTCACGCTGTCTGGTTGGAAAGTGTTGAACACACCGTACTATTTCTTCTTAAAAAAACCCAAAAACAAACAGACATCTGAAATTCATTTCCATGGTGTGATGGTCCATTCCCAGCCTCTCCAAGCACCACCTCTGGTTGACATAAGAGAGTGTCATCTGCATAGAAACTCACATTTGGATTAATCCAGTTCTAACTGGTCCCACTCAAGATTAGCTGAATAAAACCGGGGCCCTCGTACAGAGCCTTGTGGTACTCCTCAGTCCTTAAAAAAACACTAAAACAATTTTAATACTTTTGTTGAATCTTTTTGTGTTTCAGGTCTGAAACGGAGGAAAATTTAAACAAGTTGAAGAAAAAACATTTTGATTCATTCTAACTGAAACTAAGTCAAAGTTAAAAGTCAGAATCTGCTTTATTCTGTGTTTGCTTTTTTCTTCTGGTTTAAACTTTGTCAGAAATGTAGTCTTGTCGTACTGAAAACTTTAAAGAAAACCCCCAAACTTTGAGGATCTCAGATATTTGGTCAGTTTCTGTTCTAGTTTAGAAAAAAAAAAAACCCCAGCTGTCTCTTTAAGGTCTTCAGTTATTTCAGCTCGCTGTGTTTGTGTGAGCGCTAATATTCTCAACTATTACCCTGATTTTGAAACCCCATTGTGGTGTTTAAAGAAGCTCCGTGTTGTCGGGCGTTCTGGGCTGTGGTCCTTCTGTGTCAGAGAAGAAGTTAGGATGTGACTTTAACAGCCGGGAACGTCTTTGTGAAGTTCTGGAGCTCTGGTGAAAATCCGGATGCGTTTGATATCTGATCTGATTCCAGATCTGACCAGGAGCAGCGACCCTTGGGCTTCACGTAGATTCACTAACTCCGCCCTCAGTGACACTCCCCTAGATGAGCTTTGACCAAACCTGGCAGACGACACGTGAATGATCAGTTCAGTTTTTAAACTTGTAAAGCCGAAGACGTTGACCAGAGTTGTTGCTGGGCTGGACTTTGTCCCAGAGACAAAGTCCAGAGACCGGAGGAAGCGCCTCAGGAGCCTCTTTGTTCCCCCGTCTGTCTTCAACTCCAGCTGCAGTAGACGCCGACTTTAAAGCCTTTTCAACTTGATTTAAGAAAGAAAAATGGAAATCAGTACTCTGGTCTGTCAAACCAGAACTACGAAAATGTGCTCTGGTGAAACAGGACTGGTTCAGAACCACTTCCACTGGTACAGAACGTACCAAAGCAGTCACAACAGGGAGGGGCCAGGTTCATGCAGCGACTCTCTTTACTACTTTTTGGCCACGCCCACAAGCTTGGTGAGCTTCTAACTTTGAAACAGTTTGATCTCTAGATGAACTGTTCAGTAGAAAGGTCTCAGACTAGTTTGTTTTCAGTTCTGTCGGGTGGGAGTGGGTGGGTTTGACCAGGAAACTGAATGAAAGCAGGAGGATCGTTTGAGTTTGTTTTATAAGCAGTGAGGACATTTTTAAGCCATCACCAGTTACACTAGGAGGGGGTGGGGTTAGCCGTCTTGCTCGGGGTTCCACAGTGGTTGGCCTCTGTTAACCCGGGGACTGAACCTGGGTCCTCCACACCCAAACCCACCTCCCTAACCACTGTGTCACCTGTTTGACGTAGAAGATCGACAACCCTGAGGCCTGGAGGCAGAAGACAGACCGCTGACACCTTCACAGAAGCGAGCTCGGTGGCTGAGTCTCAACACCGGTTCTTCTAGATGAACAGAACTCTGGAAACACGAACTGAGGAATGAAACTGAGCAAAGAGGTTCTCTGAAGCTCTTACAGACTGTTGAAGTCCCATTTATGACCCACAGACCTGAACTTGACCTGAACTTCTGTTAGAACCAGAATGGTGGAGCCGTTTCCAGAGATCTGCTCGTCCTGGTGCTCAGCATGTCCGGGAGCGCCACCTTCAGGAGGATTCCTGTTGACTCCTAGGTGGATGAACTCGGCAGATAGTTCTGAATTCAGCTGCCCAAAATACATCCCTCCACCCACAGGAACAGCAGAGACCACATGGTGTTCCTCACACATCTGATGGTTCAGGACACCCAGAAGACTGAGACCATCTCAGCCTCAGGCGTACGCTCTTGTTCTGGATCATGACAGATCATTCTGAGACTGAATTTAAACAGTCAGGATGAACTTTGAAGCGTCCAGCATGGAGAAGATCAGGAGATCTTTAGGACTAGTGAGTTCAGACTGAAAACTGTGAGCAGTTGGGACGGTCTTCATCCTCTTCCTCGGCCAGTGTTCTTGTTTTTATTCAACCCGAGGAGCGTTACTTAATCCACCACATGTTCAGCCCCAACTCTGAAAAGGTTGTGCTCTCAGATGTAGAAGAAAAGCCAAATTCAGTCACTTCCAACCCAGATTTTATTCACAACAGAACACACATCAACCTGAGGAAATGGACCATCTTAAAGGAAAAAAGAAAGATAACTTTGAATTTGACAGCAACTTAATGTCTCAAAAAAAGTGGTTGTGGGTGACGTTTCTTACTGTTCACATCTTCTGAAGCAAACATCTGAACTGAGGGATGTTGTCTCGTGGTCTGATGGTGGTCTGGATCTGCTCCTGGTGCCTCTGGGTGGGGTTCACAAGGATGTTTGACCTGTATACGTGGGTGGTGGAGTCATCTGTCGTCTTAGAGATTTCTGGAAGTTCCTGACATGCAGGAATTTCCTCCCAGTTTCAGTGC
>JAOWBL010000016.1:1588518-1620872 GCA_028564865.1 Zenarchopterus dispar
TATATATATATATATATATATATATATATATATATATATATATATATATATATATATATATATATATATATATCATAAATCATGTATATTTCTTAGGCTGGATACTCTTAAACATTTGGACCTAAGAAAGAAACTTCTTTCAGCTTTTACCTGTGGGGTTCAGTGTCCTGTCCAAGGAGACTTCAGCACACAATGCAGCTGGAGGTCAGTCCAACAGTTTTCCAGCAGCAAATGACATCCGGCTCTTTCCGCTCTGCTTCATCCACCCTGTGCCTGTATGAATCAATCATTGTTTCCAGATGCCCCCATGGTTTCATCATGTATCTCAGCTTTTCTTTTGGACACGGCTGAAAGAGCATCATATTCAGCTAAAGCTTTCCAGGACTGAGCTATTAGTCATCTCGGCCAAACCGTCCATTCAACACCAAAGGTTCCAAGAATCCTGAGTGTCATGACTGATAACCTTCTGTTTCATCTATTTCTTGGTCATTTAGGTTTGCACTATATAAAAACAACAAAAAATGAGGCAACATCTGACTCAGTAGAACCTCCACTGCCTGACACAGGCAACGGTCATCTCTCATCTCAACTACTGCCATGCTCCTCTCATAGATCTTCCTTCATGAACAACAAAACCACTGGAGATGGTTCAGAAGACACGACTGATGTTTGCTCAACTGACTAACTGTGGATGCTTGAATTCAAATTTGAAGTAGAAAATATTCAGAGACATCCAAAAGAATCCCCAGATGTCTGCAAAGATGATTGTTGCTTCTTCTGGACTTGATGATTTCAGGAAACTGCTGTGACAGCTCTTCATCTCAATGACCTTTGAGATTATGGTTCAGGAAGAACTTCACTGAAGTTTGCCTGTGAGCATCTGAAACATGCAGATGAGTTTTGGGAGTCTGTCCTTTCAATCTGATGAGACCAAACTAGAGCTGATGGATAGTAAAACAGGATGATGGGAGCATTTGCTGGGTTAGGGTTATGAGTTAGATCAGAATTTTCCAATCTCCCTGGGAATCGTAGCCTCAAATTTCTGTTATAACCTTACAAGAGAGGCACCTGGTATGATCTTCTGCATGTATGTTTGATCCAGATAAGTATAGCTCACTGGATATTGTCTCTATTTTTTGGACCATTCTCAGGAAACCATAGAGATGTTTGTGCATGAAAACCTCTGTACATCAGCAGTTTCTGAAACAGTCAGACCGTCTGGCACCAGCAGGCATGCAGTTTAATCACATTTGTTTCCTATTTTAATATTAAGTTTGACCTTCAGCATCCCATGTTGACCATGTCTGCATGCCTGAATGCCATGTCATTGGCTGATTAGATCTTTGCATCAAACAGCAGTTGACCAGGTGTACTTAAGGAAACGGGTGGCTCGAACAGATGTAAATCACTTCTTCTGTAACAAAAAAAAACAGAAAAAAAACTGCACTGTAAACAGCTGTCATTGTCTTAATATTAGCGATTGGTCATGTTTTTTTTTAAAACAACCCAATTTTCATTTCAATATCGGATCATATAAATCAATATAAATATCCAAAAATAACATTCAAGGAAAGGAAGAAGAATGGGGCCCAAACACAGTGTGGTAACTTAAAAAAATGTTTTAAAAAAGAAAAAATATATATTTTCAGATGCATTCATTTCTGTCCAAATAGTGTTTAATCAGGGACATAAATGCATAAATCAAATCATTCAACCATCTCTTCATTCAGTTTGATTTTACACCAAGTTGACCAAAATCATTCTGCTCGTTTTATAACATTTTTACTTATCCTGCTGTCCTTCTGGTCCCGTAAGTGGTCTATAAAAGTGGACTAGTTAACAGCTAATTGTATTTTTCAGTAGCAACAACAGAAGAAATGCAATAAAGATGTGTAATGTGGGACCTTTAATCCATGATTATAAGTGTAAAGATTGATCTTGAAGACTGGACCTTCCACTCCACTCATGTATTTGCTTCCCAGAGTCAATTATATACAAGATAGTTTGAGTAAAATTAAATTTCCTATCACACAATGCAAAGTGCCAGCAGCAACAAGACAAGAGTTAGACTGGGCGTAGTCATGGACGCGTTACCTGGGGAAGAAGAAACAATGTGAAAATAAGGAGAAAATCAAATGACATTGCCAAAGAGCTATTTATTGATTTGGGCCTTACCCTGAATCCTAATCTTCCTGACTGGGCCATCCCCTCCTTCATAACGACCACGCACCATCAGTTCATAGTCTCCAACCTGAGGCATGGGGAAGTCCATAAAGTGCCAGCCAGTGATGTAGACCTTCCCGTAGATGTAACCTGTCTTCCTGAACATGACCTGGCAAACAAAACATCAAACAGGTGAAAAACTCCAGCTATTATAATGCACTTGAGTGGACTTTGGCTTTCTTTTGATTTTAAGTTTATCAAAGAAAAGCTACCTTGTAGTACAGGGGGAAGGAGATATTGCCAAACCAGTCGTACTGGATGTGATCCCACCACACATACAACCATTTTCCTGTCCAGCTGATGTAGCGCCACATCCTGGGTGGGTCTGGTGGTGCTGCAGAGACATCATCCATTGAGCCCACGTGGGTTTTTACACATAAAGGTACACATCATTGTCTACACTGATATTAAGTCTTACGTGGTCTTTTTGTGAACATCTCGCAGTGTTCACCAGGAGGTCCAAGGCCAGCTCCGTTAAAGGCACGGACCTCGATGAGGTAGTGTGAGTCTGGCAGCATGTTCTCCAGCCTGGTTTGATTGACTGTAGCTGGAACAAATATTCGATTGGCTCCCGGTTCGGGATCATCGTACTTCCTCCAGTATTTGACCTGTGCATAATAAAGTAAAATATACAGTCAGGATTTGGGGAATTTTTTTAAAAGATAAGATCTAAAAACACTGCCTTAGAACAGAGCTAGGTAACTTCAGTAAAAAATAACTTTGTCATATTTCTTAAGTCTCATAATTAACAGTCACACATGAGACGCACAATCTGCCTCCTCTGTCTCCTGCTAATGCAAGAATTTGTTGAGTGAAACAAAGAGTTAAAGGCAGAAACAACCACAATGGTCACCATGGTTACTCGTCTTTGTGTACACTGCAGCAGGTGGCCTTTGAGGCAGAGCTGAAGCACAACAGAGAGGGATGAGACCTGTGTGTTACAACCATTGAAATGTCCACGGTAACCCCACCAGTTACCAAGGTAATGGTTCCCCCACAAGCATGCAATCTAGGGAGTAAAAAAAAAGTTTAAAAAATTAACTAAGGTTCAAGGTTGACAACGCCCTTGATTTGGTTCCTGAAACTGAACCAGGTGTTTATTTCATCAGGTTACCACACAAAGTCCATAGTTGTTCCGAGCTCAGCTAAATTTCACCATACTAAACCCAAACAGGTCCAAATCTGTTAACTTAAAATGTTCTCAAACCTGAGTACCACCTACGTATCAGAGCTGGTTTATTTCCTTGGACTTTTAGCCAGGACAAAGTGCAAAATGTTGCTGCCAGAATAAATGCTTCCTTTATTATTTCCTTTAGCATACTGTTGAAAACTGGATTATGCTTCAAAAAGGCTGTGGGTGATGCCACAGAGGGTTTTGTCCAGTAATTTTACAGAGTACGGTTTCGCCCCGCTTCAATGTCCACCATCACATCATAAAGCGATAAGCACTGACTAGGCAAGAATCAAACAACAACAACAAGAAAAAGAAGATAGTACCAGTTCCGATAGTTTCTAAAGACCACTGTCCATTAAAGAAGAAAACAAAAAAAAGTCATGGGTGTCAGAGTTAGTGTCTTAATACCTAAATGGAAAGAAATTGCCAGTTCAGTACCTGATATCCCTCAATGTACTGCTGTAGACCTGTTCCAGTATCAACCACCGGCAGCCACCAGACCAGTGCCTCGGTGGAGGACACCGGCCGGGCGTAGACATCTGTTGGAGGTTCTGTGGGTACTGCATAAAACAGGGGATAGGCAAAGAAAAAAAACACAGGTGTAACCCCATCCTGTTCAATACACCTACATGATTTCTACCAGGAAACACAGATATTTATGTCAGAGGGATTGAAATTGAATCCTCACCATCTCTTGGGTAGTAGATGACTTTGGTGAGGCTGTAGGGTCCGTCTCCTTTCACATTAAAAGACTTGATCTTCACCTGAAACTCTCGCACCTGGAAGTCCTCCTCAGTAGGAATGAAGTAAGAATCTCTGTGAACATAGCGTCTCGTCTCGGGATCCGAGATGGTCTCGTACCACCAGTCGTAAGCATCGTGGGGCTTGAATGCCACGATGTAGCCAAACTTCTTGCCATAGAAAAACCACGGCTGCACAGGCTAAAGTGGAAAAAGATCCATGTAAAACAACTGCTGGCTGAAATCAATATGACACGCAAATAAGAACTGAGACACCTACATCCCAAGTAATAACAATCTCGCCATTTCTACCGCCGTATCCTGCCACATTTGTGGGAGAAACAACTGGAGCTGGAGGGGAAATAGTGTATCATTAGTGTTTCAAGTTGCAACTACTGCATGATGAAATGATTGAATAACAATGTGTCCTTACGAGCGTCCCAGGTTTTGATCTTAAGGGAAGGAATACTGGCCTCGCCAGATCCATACTCGTTGGTTGCAATGATCCTGAACTGGTACTCCATCCAAGCGTACAAGTCGGTTACCTCGGCCTTCTCCACACTTCCATCAAGAAACATTGGAGCTGAAGAGCACACATGGCAACCACAGAAAAAAACATGTTGAGATTTAATTAGAATTCTACTAGTAACTATCAAAAGAAATAAAAATTCTGATGCAAGTATATCAGAATTGTAACATTATTAAATTGAATGGCTGTTGGTTTTCTTGTTTATGGAGTAAGTGAGCCCCCTGCTGGAAGAGAGCAGCACTCACAGGTGCTGGCGTTCCTCCAGTCGTCTTCATTTAGAGCCCAGAAGTGCCTGGTCTGAATGGTGTAGTACAGAATTGGACTGTTATGCTCAGCTGCTTTGCTCCAGTGCAGCTTCACCCACGTGTCCCCGATCTCTTCCACACGGATCACACCAGGAGGCCCAGGAACACCTGCAGTTTGGAGATGGACAATTGGGAAGGGAGGTGTCATCATGACATACAGTAAGAACTGCAATATGTTTTAACAAAGAAAGTACTAATCATTCTTAGTATTTGGTTATGACATCTTTTTGGACATATGAATGATAACCAATGTACAGTAGGCGTCTTAGACTCACCTACAACTATGAGGTCAGCGTAAGCGGTGTCGCTGTCCACCACGGTTTGAGCCGTGCAGGTGTAGCGACCTTCATGCCAAATCTGACTGTTTTTTATTCTCAGGTCACCAACTCCGTCTTCGCTCTGATCAGCAGGAAGCAAAATGAGATAAGAGGGATGGGGGGAGAGAACGGGAAGCAGATAGAGATGCAAAGTTACATAAAAAAAGGTATAACTGAATCACAAATTGTTGAAACAGGTGAGGCTTGAAAACAAGTAAAATGTCAGCTTACCATAACACGCTCATAGTGCTGCCACTCAGAGTTAAAGTCAATGATTCTGAAGTCTATGGCCCAGATGAATGTGATGTCCAGCATGGGGTCAAATGAGGCAGCGCACCTGAGAATCACCTCATCACCAACCTTGACCTCACTGTCTTCAGGAGCTACTGTAATGCTGGTAGCCTCTAAAAACAAACAAACAAACAAAAAATATAAGTAAAGTCTTGTGTAAATAAAACAGCCATCACAAAATACATATAAATCTGGTGTAGGCTTATTTTGCAGGTGTCAAGAACTTAAGAAAATTATGTCTAGTTCTCAAATCTAATAAAGAAAAATGAATAGATAAAACCTAAACCTGTAGTTGAAGCTGTTGTATTGAAGATGTAGCTTCATATTTTGGACTGTTTTCAGCAGATGTAACTAAAATGATGTAATGCATTTGAGGTTATGGTTCTCTGTGTTGGGAAAAATTAAGCACAATAACTTTAAATCCCAAGATTTTGATAATCACGCATAATTTAAAAATCTTTTTTAAAGTAGTGGAAATCATTCAAGAGTAGTGAAAAACACAAGGAGATTACCCCAAATGTTAAACCTTGTCATATATCAGATTTTATGTCTTTATTAGCATATTTAATGTTTAAGTTCACAATAGCAGAATTTATTTTTAAAAAAGCAGTAGTGTAGCTTGTTTAGAAAGGTTGTAAGGAAAATGTTTCTTCTCCCTAAAAAAGGCAAAGCAGGACAGTTTAGGTTTATATATCTGCAAAAAAACACACAACAATACTTCTGGTACAATAACCCTCTGAAGGGGTTTAATCATAAAACACAATGCCACATGAGGAGAAACCAGGAACAGCATATCAGTACAATACCAACTGCCAGGCACGGTGGTGGAGGGGTAATAATATGGTCTTATTTTGCAGGCACATGACCTGGACACCTTTAAGTCACTGAATAAACTACTAGCTCCTCTGTAAAAGGGTATTTTGGGTGTTAAATCTGTCTGAGGGATAAAGCTTGGCCACAACTGGGTCACGCTACAGGACATTGATCCCAAAGGGCACTGGTAAATATCTAAGACAGAGTGGCTGAAAAATAAAAGAAATCTAAAAAAAAGAACCGAGGTCTTGTAATGCTTCAATGTCCAGACTTCAGTCTGACTGAAATGCTGTGCTGTTAACTGGAAAAATAAATATCTGCAACCTTAGTGAACTTATGTGATGTTAGAAGAGTAAGCCAAAATTCCTCCACGCTAATATGAGAGACTGATCATGTCATACAGAAAGTGATTACTTATTAACGCTTTAACTGCCCTACTTCTCTCATTGAGATATAGTGACCCAAAATCACCTCAGCCATATGGTTGAGCAGGCAGTTAAAGTGTTAAAGTTGCTTTAAGACCTGTCAGGAATCAGATTACTCTTTATAATATCCTATTTTGCCAACTCTTAGAATATACTTGAAAATGATGCACCTTCTTGTATGTCATAGTGTATAGTTGAGAAGATATTATATATCTAAGACAAACCTGCCAAAAGGAGTGGGAGTGAAAGAAAGGATGAATAAAAACCACTTTGTTCATTTTGCCAACAAGAGGTTACTCCTCGTCCTATCTCACGCTGTCCTTCTACACACTGATGTGTACACACCTGTGATGGTGAGGTAGCCAGAGCTGTTGGCCTTTCCTCTGTCGTTCTCGGCAAAGCAAGTGTAGAAACCCTCGTCATTTTTCGTGGCGTTACGGATCTCCAGGGTCCCATCAAACATGATGGAAATGCTGAAAATAAAAAGAATTGAAAATAACGTAATCATGTTTGCTCTCCTTATGTGATGAAAAGCAAATGTACCAACCGTGAACTGTTAAAGAGGAGCTCTTTGCCCTTGGTCCAGGTGAATCGAGGTTTTGGAGCTGCTTTTGGTTTACACTCAATCAGCACGCGTCCGTCTTTAGCGCCGAGAAGTTGCTTCTTTATGGGATTGAACTCAAATGTTGGAGCGCAGGCTGGCGGGAGATTGTGAGCATGATTTCATGTTTCAGTACCATTTTTAAGATATATTGTCTGTTGTTAGAGCTCACCAATGACTCGCAACTCAGCGTTGGCGTATTTGATGCCCCAGTAGTTCTCGGCGATACACTGGTACATCCCTGAGTCGTCGAAAGTGAGACTGGAAAACTTCAGCTCACCTTTGCCAAACTACGGAGCATGCCCAGAAAAACAAAAGAAAAATAAGTGCTGAATACAATTTGAAAAGAAAACACCAATCCACACAAAACTACAGCTCAGCTGATGTCTAAGATTACATCATTTCTTCAATTATAGATGGAAAAAAGTGGATTTTACCATGTATCCGTCCTTGTACCAGCGAATGAACGGAAACGGTTTCCCTGATGCCACGCAGCGCATCGTGTGCTCGGAACCAATGTCCACTTGGGTGTTATTAATGGTCTCTGCCCACTCTGGGGCAGCTGAAAACACACAGTGGGCATAATGACATATCTATACACTAGAGAAAATCTTTTAAAGTTCACATCATTAGCCTTACTTACACTCCACATACAGCCAGGCCTTGTGCCAGTCCTTTCCTTTAGTGTTGATGGCTTCACATTCGTAGCTTCCCACATCCTCATATTGTATGTTGTACAGATGAAGAACGGCTCCAGATTCACTGATTTCATGATTTGCCGGAAGGTCTGTGGAGTCTACTTTCCTCCACACAATATGAGGGATGGGACTGGAAAGACACAAAGATTGTTTGTTGTTTTGATGGACTCACGAATGCGCATATCAGCTTCTTCACATGCAGTTGTTTAGAAGCCTTTAAAATCTCTTGAATACCATAAAAAAAAAGACACACGGCAACGAAGAAAGCAAAAGTGTTAATTAGTGTAGCTGTGCATTGTACTTGTCACCTCCTTCAGAAGAAAAAAAGGATATGTTAAAGGCACTTTACAGAGCTGTACTTGATCTCCCACTGAGTATACGTACTTTCCAAGAGCAAAGCACTCCAAGGTAATATTGGAGGCCAGCATGGCGGTCGTGTCTGGAAACTTCACTCTTATGTCTGCTGGATATTTCCTCTCCTCACCTGAGAAAATTTTTAAAAAAATGTAATGACTAAAGTTTGTATTTTTCCTTGTTTCATTTTAGCAGACACCGACTAACCATCATCAGGAGGTAAGGGGATGAGAGGGATGAACTTGGAGTAGACACTCTTCCCTATGATGGGACTGGAAACAAAGCAGGAGTAGTTTCCTGCATCCTGAGCTTCCACCTTGGAGATGTAGAGGTTCCCTGTCTTCTGGGAGACAAACCGACGGCGGTCCGTGTGCAGGAAAACTGGGAACTCGTTGTAGATCCAACGGTAGGTCACCTCCTCTGAAAAGCAAAAGTGTGTGTTTCAAAAGAGGTACGTGCTGAACAAGAGGGGTGTGTCAAGTGGCTGACTCCACCCCCTACAGTTGGCTGTGATGGACCGTGCAATAGAAACATGATGAAAAAAGAGCCTTTGCACTGTTTTTCTTCAGTATTTAGATAAAAGCATGTCCCGAGTGTTTCACTAATACCACAGCCAAATGAGTCGAGGGTGTAATATGCCATCTTTAATGGAATAAATGAGTAGTTAATATGAAACGATGAATTCTACTTTCTGAGAGTAATAACAAAAACACCTGTACATACGTGGCCAGGCTTTTGGAGGAGCGCACAGAAGAAATGCTCCCTGTCCTTCTTTCACATAGACTGGGTCTCTCTCTTCATCAGGAAACTCCTTTACAACTTCATAATGAAAAAGAAAGAGGAAACAGCAATGATGGAACAGGAATGGGGGAGTAAAAAAAATCTATCTCTAAATATAGAAGGACCACTAACAGGACGTAGACCCCAGACCTTTCCTTGCCAAACAGCCTCAACAATATCTACACCAGTCCACCTGCAACTCATAAACAAGTCCTTAAGACTCTGAAGATAAACTCCTGCAAGGTCATGAGACTTGAAATAGTATCAGCAAGACCCCCGTACACCAAGCAGCGATCAATTCTTTGAGTCTAACCCTGAAATTTTAGTGGACAAAGCAGTGACTGTGGTCTTGACAACAATTGTCAATACTAGAACATCAGAACTCATGCATGGATGCTTTTCCATAAAAACCTTAAAAATGGATATTGAATCCTGTCCCTGACCAGTCACAGATGCTGAGGATGAAAGGCAGCACAGGAACAGGATGAGGTCACTCGCTCTACTCCAAATATGTCCTAATCATGTCATAATGCTGATATCATCAAATATGCAGATGATACAACCATTCTGTGGCTCATTGAGGCGGGGATAACATCCTTGTCTATGGCGAGGTTATTTATCGTAAAAAACTATGCTACTGTAGTGGAAAGAGCACAGCAGTGGCTTTATCTCATCAGGCTACAAAAGGTCAAACTCAGATGCTGTATGGTGATCCGAGCGTACGGGAACATTTAGTGAATGCATCCCCCATCTCTGCTCAGATATGAAAACGTATAGAGATCTAAGACACAAGGAGTTCTTTCCAGAGATAGCTAGACAATTGAAAAAAAAGAAGATTTGCTCCTGGCCACTGGTGTAATACTGTCAGATACTCATCTGTCTTCCATCGACTGGGACTAATGGATCTCATACTAATGGTAGGGCAGATGTGAAGCAGAGCAAAGAAAATTAGTTTATTTGAGGTCTGGAATAACAAACAAAAAAATGATTGAGTCTGTGAGTTTGAAACAAAAGACCCTGCAGATGCATAAAAAATGGTTTGATTACAAATGAGAAGCCAAAAAGTGCAGCAGCTGAAAACAACAGTGGCATGGGAGCTTTATCTATAACCACTAATCAGGTCATACAGGCGTAGATAGAGATGATTAAGAGGGCATTTTTAACTGGGTTCAAGAGTCTAAATATGGGAAGGAGGCCACAACTACCAGTAGATCACATTTTCGTGAGTTAATACAGTGCATCATTTACAACAGACAATCTACAAGAAAAGACTAACACAATGTGGAGATGAGAGGCACAGAGACAAAATATGATTCATCCTCTCCATGAACTTACATGGAAACAGAACATTTAAAGAATTCATTCAAACTTCCAGACACTGATGCCTCTGTACTTTCCTATTTGATTAAAGATGATGCAAAAACTTTATTTTTTTATCCAACATATGCCATTCTACCGTATCTTAAATCGAAAGGACAGATCTTGAACATCAATGATGAATGTATTGTCATCTATAATGCCGATATGATGGTATTGTGGTTTTGCAAAATAAAGAAACACAATGCTCTAAGATAAGAAATCAGTTCAGTAATAGACTTTTATATTGAACTGACTTGTGACCATGTTTGGAGGAAATTAAAAAAAATACTTTGGAATGGGCATTAAGTAATAAATTAAAATCTTTAGATGAATGTAAGTTTTTGTTACAAGACTACCACAGACGTCCATTTTTCTCTACGTTACCCAAAATCTAAAAGGTTTTCAGGAATCTTTTCAAGGGTGTTTGTGTCTGTTGAGTCTTTTGATCGGACAGTCTTTAGGTTTTTTCTTCTACTCTTGCCAAATTGCTCGCAGCCCTGAAGCACTCTGAGTGTTTTGGATATAAAATTAGAGCTGAAGAGACAGGTGTCAGAAGCAATCAGTCAGCTTCTGAATGAAAAGGTGGTTCTTAGGAATCCCTTTTAGCAGAAATCATTCAACTTTACAGGTCAGTGTGAATGGTCTAATTTCTCTCCTAATGTGTTAAAAATGGTTGAAAAACAAGTTTTTATGTCTGAAAGAAGTCTATAAATTGCTCACATCCAAACTTCACCCTGGCCTCTTTGCTGATGACGGTCCCGTAGATATTCTTGGCCACGCACACGTACGTCCCAGCGTGTTTCTCCTGGATAGGATTAGTGATCACCAGGTTCCCTCCAACCAGGCTGTAGTGCTCATCCGGCTGCTCCATCAGCTTGATCTCCCAGCTGTCTCGACGCCACCTGTTGCACAGAAACAATAACTACGACATGACAACCGCACATGCTGCACGGATTTAATCCATGGAAACGTGCAGGATAGTTTGTCTAACCTGTATGAAGCTGGTGGGTTTGCACGCGTCCGACAGTTCATGGAGATTCTCTTCTCCGGGGAATCTTCCACGTAGACAACATCGACAGGCTCCTCTTCAAATATGGGCCCGTAACCAGTGGCATCCTCTGAGGAATTTGAAAAAACGGTAAGTTTATGCATCGACATTGTATGGCTTTTTATTTTTCTCTTCTTAAAGAACCTGAACTCACCTCCAAAAATCCTGGGCTCACCGAACAAGATTGCCACTAGAAAAGAAAAAAAATTCTGATGTGTCAGCTGGATCTACAGCAGATTACAAGCATTTGACAGAGCAGGTGCTTTGATCTTACCTGTGAGGGACACAGAGGAGGAGATGACCAGCAGCAGCAATACAGCAGTGGAAGCCATGACGGTCAGTAGTCTGACTCACGGCGGCGGCGTGAGTTCAGCGGATGGACAGAGACACGGACAGGAAGTAGATGGAGAGGGCATGAACAGGAGAAGGCTGTGAAGGACAAGAAACGCTTCAATTTAAACACTTCATTTTGTTCAGTAATTTGAATTATTTTCTCTCTTTGATGGCAAAGAATTTAATCGGCACATTAATGTGAACCCAGACGTGTCCAGCTGCAGAGCTACGTTTGATTTTCACGACTACCAGGTCTGTGCAGAATTAGATGGAGCTCTTCCTGCAAATATAAATGATTCAGGATGTGAGTGACTCAGCAGAAAAATGCAGCGAAGGTGCAAATTGACAAGAACGGGCAGGCAGAGAGACACAGAGGCCTGGACTGTATCGTACTCTCACACCAACTTCCTGAGCCGTCTTCATGTACAAAGCACGCGGCAGCTCTGCAGCACCTAGACGTCTGCTGCAGTCACACATGCTTACATGCACGTCGCCACTGCAGGATGACATGGCAGAGCTGCTGTGAACAACTGCAGCCAGGAGAGACGAGTCAGAAAGAGAGTGAGAGAGTAGGGAGCAACATATATGTACGAATATATGTGTGTGTTTATATGTGGTTAATAAAACTCCTTTTGTGGCATATTTTTAATTCTAAGACATCTATTTTCATGGCCGGAGCCATCTGTCATGCACCTATACAGAGGCTGAAACAATATGTACTGACTGATCCGAATAACACAACACTATGACATGCTGTTACAAAACAATCTTGCAAACATCATTTAAAAATATGCAAAGTAAAAATTCTTTATTTCAGTGTCTGAACTCAAAAAGAAAACAGAAGATGAGCTGATGACTAGTACAGAGTTCCACTACTCTACCATCCTCTGGCTGGCTGTGTTATGGTGTAGGGTTATTGTGGTGGGGTTTTGAGTTCATATATTTTGGGTCTTTAGTTTTGGTGTCCTGTTAGTATCTGGGTTTGATCTAATGCTGGTGATCTTGGCTCTTGTCTTTTTTTCTTGTCTGTCTTTTCCTGTTTCTGAACTTCACTTCCTGTTTTGCTTTGAAGGTCTGTCTTTGCTTATTTTCTGGTTTGACTTCTTTTGTGCTCATCTCCCCTGATTGTTTACCCCTGTGTCTCATCAGCTCTATCAGTAGACCTGTGTTTGTATGTAGTTATTTAGGTGTCTTTCTTGTTGGTTTTCCCCATTTTGCATTTTCTTTGTTTTTAGTTGGATCTATTGTGGATTTCGTTTTGGATTCCTGCCTTTGCAGCATTCTTTGTTTAATGAAATGCTTTATGTTAGATACTCCTGCCGTCTCAGTCTCTTGCTCTTCTCAACTCATAACAGGCTGTTACTTCACTTCAGCATTCCTATCTGTGATGAATGCAGCAAGAGAAAAGGTCTAAGAAGGTTTGTTGTCCTTCAGGAGAGCTCTCACAACTGTTGGGCCCAAATGTACCCTTTGCAGTCCACCTCCCACTGACACCACCTTGTCACCTTTCATTTTGGGTCATTGTTGTAATGTACAGCTGGTATGCAGCTTCTTCAACTTTACTTACAAAACTTACAGGATTGTGTACCAACATGGTTGATACCCCAGCACACTTTAGTCATGTGGACGAGTCAGACCTACGTCGTAGGGATCAGAGAAGAATATAGTCACAGCCATCCACTTATATATGTGCACCTGAGTGGACACATTATATTCGTTTGATAAAACTCATTTTAGTTGAATATTAAAATTCTACAATGTCTGCATCTCGTTTAAGATATAAAATTAACTTTTTTAGAAAGTTGTTAAAATGAAATGTCTTCTAATTAAGCAAAGAAAAGCACTCAATGCCAGTTTATCTCATAATGTTCACATACTTTTGATCACAGATTTTGTAGCAAGTTTAGTCTTAGTGACAGTCTAAGTTTGTTTTAGGTTATATTTTTCCAGCAATCTAAAAACATGCTACTTTTTAAAGCATCTTTTTTGTAGGGCTTAAAAAAGCCTGGAAATGGACACAGAATTGGTGCTAGCACTCCTCAGTCCACCTCCTATGCTCCACACTGCTCTTCTTATCATCCACAGATTTAAAATCATACGTTCAACAGTTTAACGCTGATTAATGACACATCAGAAACCTTTAAAGTGTAGACCAAATCTGTCGGCTTGAAGTTCAGGCTAGGAACGATCACCTTCTTACAGTATCATGAGGCAAGAACCCCAATTAAATGGAAATTAAATATGCAGCAATATTTTAAGACATGGACTGTCATATCAAAGAGAATACTTGCGTTTTCCTTTGCCATCAATGTATTTAATAGCCTACCACATATGTAAAAAGCCTGCAAGTTATAAACATCAAAGGTCCATACTACAACACATTCATAACATTGTTCTTGGTACATCTGACAGTCCTACATAACTATAAATTTCAAACAATCCACTGACCAATCAGAGGAGGCACTAGAAATTGAGCATTTCAGCAATAAGGTGATAAAACTTCAACAATGTAAAGAAAACAAATGAGCTTAAGGTGATTGTGACAGATACCCAAGATGAAACTGTGATGCTTTCAAACATAATATGAGCATAATACAAGCACTTTAAAAAGTGAGCAAGTTTAGTAGGAGAAGACTAAGGCACATTTAACTAATCCACAATAAGCTGAGTTAAAGAATATACATGTATTATTAATGATATGATTCAGTGTTCTGTATAAGAAAAACTAAAACAGGGTTAGCTGCTAAAAGTAAATATTTTGATCGTCTGATCCTTATTTAGCAGCATTTACAAGCTCAAGTACCAACAGAACAGCACCTTTTTGAATTATCCTTAGTCAACAGCCATGTCTGTATCTGCCAACCAGCCAGAAGGAGAAAAGAAAGACGAGAGTCACCCACCCAAAATAGAGCTCATGCACCTGCAGACTGCAGCACCAAGTCCTCATGGGTAATCCCGATGACTCAACATGAACAAAAATACAGAACGCAGCATCTGGCTGCACACTGCAAAGTAATAACCAGTCCTTATATCTTGAAATGAAAAAAAAAGTGCATCAAATCTTAACACAGCTATGATTCCATCACAAATTGAAATAATGCAAATAAAAATCACACAAGCATCCAACACGCTTCATAGACGATAGTTTTAGCAATCTGTCCCATTGTGAATTCTGATCAACTCTGATGAGTGTTTTCGTGTTTTTTTTTTTTTTTCTCTCCCTGCAATAATCCCATCACAGATCCTCTTTGGACAGCCCAGAGAAATTTAGGTCAGCTCTCTTATTAAGCCCAGTAAACCATGTTCGCTGTGGTGTTTGTGTTGCTTTCAGAAATCAAAGTCAAAGCAATCTCTGAATTCAACACAAGAACTTGTATTTATGCTTTAAACTACGATGCATTAGAGATCCTCTTTATTTCAACTGAATGTGGCAAAAATAAAGAAATGGCATCAAATTTCGCCAAATAAGGGAGAACCAATCACTCTCCCGGGATCATTTATTTCGTAAATGTCACACCTAGTTTGGTGGCTAAATCGCTCTAGAGCTGGCATGTTGCAGTATTTTATTATAGTCCAAGAAACAATGAAAAGAAAAGAAAAGAGGGAGGCTGAGAGCACTGGAAAGAGATGGAGCACATTTCTTTTTCTGTTAAAATATCCTTACCTAGTCTATTGTCATTTGTGCATATCAAATCATTTGCAATGAGCCAAGATTTTTGAAGTTGATATTCACAGGATATGAAGGAGGTTGTTTTATTTCGTAAGAGTATGTGCAGATTTATATTAGCACAAAGGGAGTTGCCTAATCATTCAGCAGATGCCAGGATGCATCCACCAGCTCTCTGCGCCCTTGACGCATACAGTATGTGACACTTTCACCTTGCATCCTCCCAGATTCCACTTTCTTGCCTTTTGCGTGTTTTAAACTGGCTCAAACTCCACAGAATGACCGGCTAAACCCGGTTTTCACCCCCAGACGGCACCGACTCTGCAGCAGCCTTCCCGGAGACCCTGGAAAAGTAAGTGCGCAGCCGCTGACATCACTTCATCCTAACCACGGCTGAGCGGCACCGGTAATTCACTGCCCTGCAATGCGGTACTCCGGAGCCGGTCCACTTCCCCGTCACAGAGCATTTAAACATCCCAGATGCATCCACCGAGGACCGACACGGGAGGACCCGTTCACGCAGTCAGGCTCGCGTCGTTCTTACCTTTGAGACGGGATGAGAGGATTTTATCAGAGCATCGTCCTCAGGCACACCTGGACCCGAACCGCATCACCCCGCACAGCCCACCCGCCGGAGCGTCCCGTTCCAGATGAACTTTTCTATTGGTTGAAAGGGATGAGTGGCACGCAGAGGACGAAGCCGTGATTGGTCCGTGGGAGGAGGGAGGATGAGAGGGACGCGAGCATCACGCTGCTGCGCCTCCCAGACAAGGGAAGTAAAGGACTCATAGGAAATGAATTAGCATTAATTCACTGCAAAAAAAAAAAAAAAAAGACCAGAAATATGTTTCTAGTCAAGACTAATATTACCATACGTGAATATTTTTGCAGTATAGCCTAAATAAAAAGAACTCTAGACGATAGGTCTGCAGTTTTACACATCATAAGCCCATAAATTACTGATAACAGACACCCAACTTTGCACTTGAATTTAAAGATATATTATTCTGAATTAAAGGTACATTGAGACAGTAAGGATTCAATCAAATAGAACAAAAATATATAATTTCCCTGTAGTTCGTGTAACCATGTGCTGTGCATGATAAATGACCTTCACTTTGATCTATTATTTATGCCAGATCTTAGATCTAACTCACACTATAATACATGAAGATATTTTTCATCCACAGTTAAACTGTACATGTGCATATTGAAATCATAAGCATTGAAAAATCATTGTTTCATAATAAGACACCAGGAAGTGAAAGATGACCATAAATTATTGGAAAAGGGGTAGTTAAATACGTAGTGTTTCCTCAGACTCCTTTTTGTATATACTATTACTTTTTTAATACATACTTGTTCAAAATGATGCATTCACTCATTCGTTCATTCATTCATTCATCTGTCTGTTACAAACAGTTAACTGTTGTTAGCAGGGAAACTGACATTTGAAATGTGCAGGAAATGATCATACTAAACAGAATTTACACTTTTTTTCATTAAAAAAAGAACAAAAATAAAATTATCAATGAAACTAAGTTAAGATAATTTACTGCTGTGTTTGAGGATTTATGTGTTTTGGTGTCATTGTCTTGTTGGAAGACCCTTCTGGCAGCAGATTTCTTTATATTATTCCTCAAAATATCATGTATACTGCAATGGAGGAGTCCTCACAACAGTCATCTGTAAAAATAATAAAATAAAATAAAATAAAATCCAGAAACGTAAAGTTCAGAGACAACACTCTCATGCAAACTTTGCAGACTCTGAGTCTCTCAGGTGAGACTCAGAGTGAGCAGGGAAAGATGATGGCAAAGGATTCTGCTCAAAATTGATTTTACAAAACTAATTTTATACTCATTACAAAAGTGTAGGACTTAATAATCCTTGCAGACATCAGTGGGCCCTTTTGGTTGTTTTTAGCTCTTTTCCTCTCTAAAGTTTAAAAAAATCTTGCACTTTTGACTAGATTCACATTTGTTTTTAATTCAACGTGGATGTCTTGATACTGATTTTCTTTGGCCCTCACAACACTTCCCATATCCCATCTCTAAACTAGCTTATGAACTTTGGACCACATATGGATCATATAATACATGTCAACACCAAGGTTTGGCCCACTTCATGATATCTGGACATTTCTGGCCTTTTCTTGCCAAAGACTTAAGTCAGCCAGAAGTACCAAAAGTAGCCCAGATTAGGCCTACGTGTGTCTGCTATCTGGGCTATTGTCTCTTAGAGTTCCAGACTGATTTCTTGACCTTGTGGGATCAGTACATCACCTTTTTCATGTGAGGACTTTATGAGGAGTATCTTACAATTAGCTGTGACAAGGACTACATGTGGATTCCTTTATTTCTGCTGAAGCATTTTTTTTTTTGCTACATTACCTGAAATTTATTTTACAAAACCATAATAATGAGTTCAGTTTTTCACATAAAAAATAAATAAATGAAACCAACCATGGAAGATAAAGAACTAAAAAGACCATCTCATCCAGTGGTTCCCAAAGTGTGCCCCCTAGTGGGGTCGCAGACCCATTACGGAGGCAGAGGGAGGGGCAGTATTACACTGCTAAAATATTTTCTGATAAACCAAATGGGGGCCCACATGAAAAAGTTTGGAATTTATCTGATCAGTGTGGGTGACCCAAGTGAAGCCATCTGACCATTAACTTGTTGATCAAAGTTCTTTCTTTTCTTCTCTCTTTTTTTTTTCACTGAACGGCCACTAATCTCTCATTTCCTTTGGAGGTGTGGCTTCAGGCTCTGAAGGAAGGGCCTTCCTGTTGACTTCTACTGATTTTTCCACTTTTAAGTAAGGGTCATTGCTCAGGCATCCTCTGAAGCCAACTATCATTTGGGGGACAATAGTTTTGAAGTTTCCACTATATTATGGATAAAGAAAATTTCAACATGTATTTTGCATTCCAAAATGAAACAAATGGAGCCTTTTTGTCTTGTCCTTTTGTCCTGAAATAAAGCTCCTCCTGTAGACAGCAAACACACCAGATATTTATGCTATTCTTGCAAGATTTATATGTTTATCTCAAGGGGGTTGTTACCCAAAGAAAAACAAAAAATTTCCATACAGTAGGTGGAGCCAAAACACACACTTTTCACATTGTACTCCATGCAGAACTATGAGCCATAATCCCCCAATAAAAACAGTGATTTGGAATCCTTAAACCAACATTTATTTCATTTTTTTAAACTTCATTTAAAAAACAAAATATTTTGCAATATTATATTGTATAGTAAACCATTGTGACAGCCTTTCATGCTTCTCGTGTAGCTTCAACATTAACCAGAATGTTATATTATATTGATCCATATACTGTATATCCAACGATAGGTTCACCACCAACTTCATCATTGTTTCCAGGGTATTCACGCTCCAATTTACTAGTCCATTTCAGTGTCCATGGTGGCCTTCTCAACTTATGTTCCAAATGGGTTTTAACTTTTGTTGCTTTTTTTTAAAATTTCTTTTTCTGAGTCCACACTCCTAACAGGATGTCAAAGTTTAGGACAGCATCCAGACCCCAGATGTCCCAAACTTGGTGTGTGACTTTCTTTGAAACAAGACAGCCTGTTCAACTGTGCATCTTTTCTTTTTTTGTTTTTAAATAGAAAATACATAAAATGTGCATGAACTGTCAGAGACAGAAACAATACAGGTGTCACAAGAGCTCAGTCACAAGTTAAATAATCTCCTTTGATACCTGATTGGCTAAACAGTTGCGCTAGCAAATTCACCCGACAAGGTAAAAATAAAATGAAAAAAAAAAGAACTGAATTCCACACCAAATAAAAGAGTGAAAAGTTTAAATAGTCTCATCTCACGCAATGCCATTTTGCCACCCCTTCCCATAATGAAACGGGATTGACCGAGGTCTCACCTCAACGTAACTACGCTCCAAAATCAAGCCGTTATTTACAATAAACAAAAAATATCTACATGTGGAATGCTGACACATTGCAACCTAAAAACTTGATGCAAGTTATGATAAGACATGGAAATGTTCTCTGAAAATCATTTAGAAACAGAAAAAAAAATCTTGCAGGGAGGAGGAACAAACTGCTTGACGCACACTGGAACAAGATGTCATCAATGGAAACAGAAACCAACAGTATGCACGACGCACGCGGTACACCGTAGCATGCATGTGCTGCACACAAATGCGCGCGTTCATGCACGCAGACATTCACACGAAGCTTCATTCATTTACAGTAATATAAAACTCACTGGAGTGCTGCTCCCGGGACGAAACAACACTTACTGTAGAAGGTTAAATGCATAAACCAAAGTCACCAGTGTGTTTACCTTTTACAGTGAAACGAGCAACGTCTTCATTCACGTGAACAGGTACACTCATATCCACATTCAGTAGCATCACTTTTTTTTCTCCACCCCTTCCTTTCCATTAGAACAACAGTGTGGTGGCACCTGGTGGTGACTCTGGTTCCCATTGGCAGTTAGAGTGGCAGTAGTTTAGTGCTGCTTGGCAGCTGCTCCTCTTCAAGGTGAACATGTCAAGAGGAGAGTTTGAAATGAACTATGACCTCAGCTTTCATACATATTCCCATTCCAGTGTTTTTAAACTTGTGGTCTGTATACCGCATGAGCTAATGAATGTCATGATTGTCAACATGGCCATAACACTCGACAAGGAATCGATGCCGTAGTTTGACTTTTAGCTCCATATAAGAACCTGGACCCTCATTAATGAGACTTAAAGAGGGGTTTCAATAGTATCTACCCCAACTTCTCACAATAATAATAAAAAAAAGGGTGACAAATTAAAGGAAACACAGACACTAAGGCTCTTAGTAAGAAGCAGTCAGTGAAGCAGTAAGTACTTCCTGCTACCTGTGGGCCATAAAGTTAAGGAAAAGGGAACGTCTTGACATTGCAGAACGCCATGATACTTTGCAAAACCACTCAGGAAAATAATATTGTGTCTTCATGGGATTGCTGTGAATGCACAGCTGGAGAGTAGAAGCGGAAGGAGGAGGGGCCCTTCGGTGTCTTCAAACCAAAATCTCTGCGTTAAAATGGCTACAGTCAAGGCTCTCCTTTACTTTTTTTTAATTATTTATCTACTTCATATGCAGATGGGAAGAAGAGACCACTTGCACTACGAAAGAAGAGTTTCTTTTACGTACTGATTCAAGAAAAATCTCTGTCACTGTGGGATCAAGAGTACAGATGGTTTCTTTGTCACTTGTGTGCAGTTTGTGAAATATTTAATGCTCCCTTGTGGACAAATTACTCTCACAACATTATAGCTTTTAAAGCTGTTATTAGTGAGGTCAGATGGTGTTTTTTATGCAATGTCTTAGTGAAGTACTGGAATTGCAGGAAGTCCTGGTGTGCCTTGTGTATGACGAGGGATCCAACTGTGATTACAGGTCACTTTTCTCTACAAAGGCACTAGAAACCATGTAGAGAGACTCCTGATCAACCAACATAAATAAATTCCCAGAACTGCATGTATCATGCCAGTGGAAACAGTGTTGGGATAGGGTAGCTTTGACAAGGCTTGCACAGTGACCATGACTCAGCATGAAACCAGCTCACGGTGATACCGACTGGATCACGCCTCAGTTTGTGGTAATGTGGGCTTGTGGCAAAGAAAAACAAAGGGGAAGGGATGCAAGCAGAAAACAAGCATGAGAGCACACGAGGCTACAATTTCTAGCTGGCTGGCTGGTGTGAAGCTGAGTTCCTTTCCCTTCCGGTTTCCAGATACTACAAATGGACATACCCAACCTGGAAATATAGTTTCCCTCTTATAATATTATATATCTACAAACAGCCGCTCCGTCTTAAGAAAAACATTTACTAGCGTCACACTTTTCACCGCTACGTCCGTGGAGACGCTGCCGCCATTTTGTCGTTATACGTCACACGCCACTTAACACTTTCTGAAAACAAGAAAACAAAAGCCATACTCAGCTGCTCGCGGGCGTGCACCAATACAGTTTTAAGACGCAGTTTACCTCCGAAAACAAGTGACTCACGGGTGGTAAAATGCTTTACAGACATCATTTCTCCATGCAGATGCTTACAAATGTGAATCGATGCATATTAGCCTGCCTGCGGGTCATGTGCTGTTTTTTTTCTTCATAAAATATATATATGTATATATTTGGATACGTCACATTTAGTATGTTTTCAAAGGAGATTAAATGGCACTAACACACGCGGTCGGGCTCAGTGATAAAACCCCTTCCGGTACATTCCGTCTGCTTTTTCCCTACTGACGTCCGCCGTTTCACACCTTCTTTCAATGGTTGCGTGGGTGGGTTGAGTGTGTGTTCATCGGGAGGTCACAGTGTGACTGGGGCTGACGGGTGTGGAGATGAGAGAGGAGTCAGCAGTCATTTTGTGACAGGCAGCCTCGGTCGCCAGAGTGACAGCCACCACTGGGGTATAAGTAGGCGTCCACAACAACCGTCACCATAGCAACTGCCACCAAAAGGATGGTCACATTTGCCAGGGTGATGAGGGGTGGCCGTTAGACGAACGAGTTCATGGCGTTGACGGGCGACGGAGCCTCCGAGCTCTCGTTGCCTTCGTGCGTGTCTTTCTCTTTCTTGCCGCTGTACTGGCCGATGAAGGAGCCGTCTTCGTTGAACTGTCCGTCCCCGCCCTCCCCGTAGTCCACTAAACTGTCGTCGCTCTCGTCCCGGCGCACCGTGCCGTTGGACGGCGTCCGGCTTCCTTTCAGAGGTTTGTGGTCCTCCGTGTCACTGCAAAGGGGAAGAAGAGGTTGGAGGGAGGGCTCACCGAGAAACAAATTCATGCAGTCAGCAGAGCTTCCCGGGAAGTGGTCAAAAATCTTTCAAGCATTTGACACGTTAGCAGACTAGCTTTTCCACTGCACAAGAACCACGAAGACAATCTCCAGGCACCGCGCGTCGGTGCTGGTTTTTGCATCCGGCTAGCTTTAGCTCAAGTGTGCAACAAATGTAGACACGAGTGTTTTTTTTTTTAATTTCCATTTAAAACTAAAAGGATGCATGAGGATGAAGTTACATCCGGCCTCATGCTGCTGTACTTGCACAGTGGATCAGCTCAGGGACACATGTAGTATCATCTTAAGCATCAGTGCTGCGTTCAAGCCCGGGTGCACTGCTAGAGAGGATTTTTGCAAACATGTGCCTCAGTCTTTTGCAATAGATCTGTGTTAGAATGCAAATTTCTGAAAATATTTCAGTCAGTATGCTTTCAGTTTACATGCAGTAATCAAAAATGCAATTGAAGAGCCAATATTATCATTTGTGTTCTATTTTGATGTAAAAACACTGATTTATTCATTTTAAGCCAGCTTCATAGTTGTGCTATAACTCAGCTTTTAAGTTGAGAAATGTACATTTTCAGTTATTTAGCTGTTCATAGAAGTAATTACGAAAACAATTAAATGAATGAATCTAGAGTCAGTAGAAGCAGTGAAATTCAATGCTGAATTTTAGTGTCAATGTCTTGATTATGTCAAAATAATGAAGAAGATAGGTAGTATAGATCCAGTTTAAACCTCACATTAATTTTGGTGATCTGATCACAAGTGGACTGGTTAAAGAGTGAAATATGTAGTGCACGCAAAAAACGTTAAGATTGTGTTCCTCGAATTTCGTTTGGAACGATTACAGCTGCAGTCATTTCACAGGTTGAACCAAGGCTGGGAATTTGCACCCACCACTGACCAAATAAGGGTTATTTTCTGGGGTGGCAGGCTTGTTTCCAAAATCTACCAGAAACTGTAGTGGGTACATGACAGAAATAAGAAAATAACAGCAATTTTTGATATTTCACAACAGATTTCATTGCGAGTCTTCTTGTTTCATGAAGACATTTTATGTGAAACACAGCAAGTTACCATGGTAACATAATGAGCCTCAATGTCTGCTTCTTAAAAACTAAAAAAAACAAACAAAAAAAAAACAGCAGTTGGTTTTTATCTAATAAGATAAAAATCAGCAGTTGAACAGCAGAACACGAGGAAAGAAGGTAAAGTAAATATAAATTAAAAATATATACATCTGAGTGCAGAAATCTTAAGATTTAGATTTCTCATTCAAAGAAAATCTTCCAATTTTGTGAAATTTAAGAGTGGAATTTACTCCTTAACCTGCATGCTGACAAACTGATCACAAGTCTGTTTATGAAAACTGGTGTTTGAAAGTGATGCGGCAGAGATAATTTTTTACTGTAAGATAATTAGACTCCAGGGTTTCAATGTTTTATTTACATTTTTGCGCAGACTTTAGTCCAGAAAGCTCACTAAAGGCTTTAGAGCCTCAGTTAGTCTTTTGCTTGTCATGGATGTATGTGTGCTCATGTAGAGATCTCCCAAATAACAATTTCACATCTTCTGCTTCTTTTTTTTTAAATAATAGAAAAATTCAGGTTGATATAGGAAATTAATATAAATTTTACTTTGATTTCTTTAAGGATAGTACAAACCCAAAACATTTCATGCTTCACCTCATCGGCTTCATTTCATCTGTCAATATAAGTCCAATTTTGCTTTCAAATGCAACAAAGTACAAGAAAAGATGGCACAGGAAATATTTAGTAAATAAATCTTGTAAAAAAACAAAAAAAAACCTAGGAAAATTACGCAAATTCTGCGCACACTGCAAAATTTGATTGATGAAGAAGAGGGTACCGGCCTGTCAGCAGTGCTGACTTAAACTTGCTTATATAAAGGAAAATGTATGAAGAATTTTGAAATTTAAAAAATGCAACAATACTTTTGTACCATTTCATACTTCATGAAGTGTTAGCAGGAAGAATGGATCAGAACGCCTCATATTTTTCATCATTTGGTATCCTCAAGGCCAGAAAGCCTTTAGTGTGTTGTGATAAAGTGGTAAAATATTTGTCTCAACATATTTTGGACCATATGGCAGGCCAGAAATGCAAAATTGGACCGATCTCAAAAAATTACATGAAAATGTGAGAAAAGCATGAACTCTCTTGGGTTTATGTTGTCTGCCAAAAAAAAAAAAAATCAATCAAGTAAACGTAATAATCTTTGCTCTTTTTAAAATTTGAAATGTCTATATCATCCAGGATGAGAACATACTCATACTGAAGGTCCACTTGTGATTGGATCACCCACAATGCGCGTTAATCCAGGCAAAGAAAGTCGTATCAGAACAGATGGGTTGATGTGTTATTGTTTCTGGCTTTTGTTTCTCTGAAGTTAGAAAGACCTTAAAGGAGTTTTATGGGTTGCGTGAATTGCATGCTCTAGTTTTACCACATCTCATCTTACCTCTCCATCGACCTAAACCCCCCAAAACAGAGAGATATAAAAAAAAAAAATACAAAGGGCACATGAAAAGTGGTTCACAAGAGCTGCTTTTTTATGTGATTTTGTTAGAAAACATACAATAATACCAGTTTCGTAAGATCGAGCATGCAAGTGGATAGCCTGGCCGGCCATACCCACTCATGTCGTTAAAATTCTCTCAGTGTAACTCTCATCCAGCCCTGTCTGCTGTGCTTTTCCTGGGACCAGCTCGGCAATAACATGTTCACCCTACAACACCTGGACCTCATCTGAGCAGCCATATAGGCCCAGACTGGCTCCACATGACTGCTACCCTTAGCCATGGTAAAACCAGGTCTTCTCTGGAGGTGTCTTGTTGCTCAGTTCTTTAACTTCAGACAGTAAAAAAAAAAAACAAACATGTTCCTAGCGCATCCATCAGCTGTTGCTTTCTTTCTCTGATGGCTGAATTCCTATGCAAGGGTGTTCAGAGGCAGTTGCTTCTGCCTCAGTCGGAATCTAGAGGAACCAGACCAATTCATAGTCCAGAAGAAGAAAAAAGGATGAGGATAGCTGGCCAGGCTAATGAAAAAAAAAATGCTGAAAATGCAGTAAATATCACACTAAGGCAGCTAACTTAGTTGAGTTATACATCTACAAATGCCAAAATTACATTTTTTAAATATTTTCTAAATAAGCTCAAACTGATGATTATATAGAAATTAATATGTATTTTACAGGGCAAGAGATGAGATACCTGGTTAAAGCATGATATATTGTAATTTGCATTTTAAAAAGCTTCTTTAAATTGTAGTATTAGATGGTCCACATGTAGGTGAGCTGCTATAACAGAGTAATTTGGATTTTGTCTTGCCTCTTTAGAGTGTTTGGAAATGAAGTCTGGAGGGAAAAATGTCTCTGCAGCCTGGTAATATATTCTATATTCAAATAACCAAGTTAAGATAAGATGCATTTAATTTAAACAAGGAAATACCACACATCTTCTCTGACGTGAGACTCTCACCTGTACTCTCCAAATGTCCCATCATCCTCCTTCATGGGCTGGATCTCTGGGTCTTGGTGTGCATCTTCTTTCTCTTTCACTGTGGATCACACATCGCTTTTTGTTAAATTTCTGTCTTTTCACGTCAATAGCCTTGCTCATATGTAGTGATTACACCGCTTCACCTGGGTATTTGCCGCCCTTGTTTCTCTTGATGAAGCAGACGATGAGGAGCACCAAGATGAGGAGAGCGATGGCGCACATCAGTCCGATAAACCAGCCCTGGGTAGCGATGTCTACCTGCCGGTTGGGTGCAGCTGGACACACAGAAGGAGGCTGAGTCAGTTCGACTGTTTGGTGCACGGAGATTAGTACCGACTACATTTAAATCTCGGCTGGTAAAATAGAGGAACTATTTCTCTTCATGCTGAGCAACACTGACGTTAACAGAAGCTGAAAACACTGAAATGGGATTTTAAGATGGGTTAATACGGAACAATCATACAGACATTGAAAATGTGACTGAAGTGAAGGAAGACAAATTATAAGCTGATGGATGATGCATGAAAACTCTGGGACTATCATGGGTCAATTTGATTTCTTTATCTTTTTTATTTATTCTTTTATTCAACTGTGGTGATGCATTTTTATCTGGATGGAAGATTAAACAAATAGCGATTCATGCCAAGTAATAGAGATGTGGAGTACTTATAATTTATGTTGTCAGGTTTACACTTTCCTCCTTAATTATTGACTTTATAAAGGAAACTTTTTGTAATATATAATTTTAGAATAGTGTCAATTATGTCAGTGACTTTACTATCATCAAATTACAATGTACACTATACCTCAATTTATTTATATATATATATATATATATATATATATATATATATATATATATATATATATAAACCTTCAAATAATTAAATTTAGCTTCTGAACAATAACTTTAAAGTTTCATATTTAAACCAATAAAATTCTAAATTTTGGGGTAAAAAAAAAATTTAACTGTAGGTACAAACAAATTAGCTCTTCCCACCTTAAAAAGAAATAATCCACTCAGAAGAAAAACAACAAAAAAACAAGGTAACAAGTTCTTGAGTCCCCTAAAGAAATGTCTAACACGTTTTGATGAAAATATGACAAACATCCAGTAACAGGTTATTTTTCAAAGATGTCTGTACAGCTTGGCTCAGCTTGGTTTTATGGGGCGGAGCCAGACAACATTCTTTTGAAACTCCGCCCCCTCTTCCACAGTTTTTGGCTCTACGTGAATGAACGCTTTAAATTTGTGCATCCACTTCCAGATGTGCAGTGAATGCAACCAGATGTGGTATGGGACAGAAATTAAGATACAGATATTTGATATTTCCACTCTGATCTGGGTCTGTGACATCACAGAACCCTACAAATTTGAACTGCTCACTAAAAACCTCAATTTTAGATTTAGGTGACCCCAAATAAAGTAAAAAGCTTGTGATATCTCAGAGGTTTTGAATTAGTAGTCCCTTCAAACACTCAAACATCTGCATTCAAGAGCAGAGGTTGTATTGTTTTGTTGTTTTTTTTAATGGATACCCCCTTCAAAATAAGCTGTTGTCAGCGTAGGAAAGGTGTCGCACTGAAAAGTAAAACAAAAGTGGTAGGAGACATGAAAATGGGGAATAATGAACAATATAGAGAAACCTCCTCAGTTATGAAGAAGCAATAAAAGAATTATTTCATGCATTAGAAGTGCTCCAATATTTAATGTTTTAAGAAGTTACGTCTTACTGAAAGAAACGTGTGGCAATTTGCATAAAGCGCAAAGTTTAGCCAAATAAACACTGAAATCATTTGCCTGAAAAACAAAGAATTGTCAAAACTGAACTTTGCATGAAAATATTTCATACTTGCTTATAGTTTCTTGAAAATATATACATTTAAAAAAAAGTTTATCTGAAGGATCTCAAGTAATAGTGATTTTGATTTCAGAAATCATTCAGCCATTCCTTCAGAATAAAGCGAGTTAAGTCGGGTTTAAAACTAGATATTTGATGATGATGATGGAACACTGCGAATGCAACACTGGCAAAGTCAATAAATCAAAAAAAAAAAAAATCAAAAGCATCTAATGTGAGGCATGCTGCCTCACCTGGCACTGTAACCACCACTTCGTTTGTTCTGTGGACCGTCTGCTCTGCTCCGTCTTTAGCTACCACGCGCACCCTATAGGACATCCCTGGCTTTAAACCTTTTATCGTGTGGGAGTGTGTCCCGTTTACCAACTCCTTTTTCCAGTCTTCTTTACCTAGAATTGTTGCAGTGGACGAAGATGGATTAGCTTTTGGGGAAAGATAAATATCTAAATTTATGGCATTTGAAATGTATTTTTCAAGGCTAAATTAGCACAGGCTGGATTGATGCGGTGATACGACAGTCAAGGCATACACTACTGCTTTGATATGCAAAACACAAAGAGAAACCTTACTGTTTTCTACAATATACTCCACAAATATATTCTTATGGTGTCCAAAGTGTTCCCAACTGATCAGTGCACCTTCCTCTGATACCGACGCGTTAACGGTACCAAATACAGGGCCAACAGGGAGTACTGGGCACACAAGGAGGAGAAAAAAAAGAAAAAAAAAAGAAAAGTGTTTTTATTCAAAAGGCAAATAAAGGCATCAGTTTGCCAAGTTACATTAACCTAACTTAAAATATTTCTATTACTACAAAGTAAAGTGCTTTAGGACAAGAAAGTATACTTTCAGGTTCTACATGTGCTGCAAAAATGTCCACCTCAGTTTAGACAATATTAAACTTAAGTCCCATACAGGGGAGATTAGTTTTGTAAAACAATTCATCACCTGTATTGCAATTAATTTGTTTTGACTCTCTTTTATGCAGGAATCAATAAAATGGAGTCTAAAAGTATTAAATCCTTTAAATGCTCAGTTCTAAAGGCATATAAAGAGAACCGTGCTAAACAGATATAAATATTTTAGTTTGTAATTATCTATTGGTGAAAATGATCTGAGTTGTAAATGTATGAACTGGCAGTTAATTTGAAAGCAAAATTAATGTTTTCCAAATCAGTGAGGGGACAATCAAGTGCACGAACACTGGAGATCGGGCAATTCTGTCAAATAATGGCAACAGGGGATCAAAGTTAATGTTTATGATTAGCTACGTTAAAGTCCTGATCTTTAATAAGATTTTTTTTTACAAAACACCTGTTAGAAGCAATTGAGTCTGTTCCATATGGAGGACTGAAATGTCTACAAGCTCATGTTCACGACTGATCAGTAATTAACTTAAAGGTTTTAGTTAAAGCAATAGTTTTAAAACTGGGGGATAAAATAGGAAAATTCAGTAGGTGAAATCAAATATTTTGACACGGGATGACTCACTTTAGTGATCATTAGAAGACAGAGACAAAACTCTTTTCACCCAGAGGTTGAGTCGTATCAGTGGTATGAAGCTGTTCTTTTTAAATTAAATTAAATTCTTCATGTTTCTCAGTTATAAAGATGTGACTGAAAGGGGAACTTCTGTACTTTAATTCTCTGTACTGTTTTTTTGCACAGATCCTTTTCATTTTTCCATTTTGAGAAAAATAATAACCCGATCCTTACAACCTTTGTTTTAAATGAATGTGCAGTGGAAAACCTGCTTATTACAATCACTGATACTGTTAGAGTGACTAAAAAGAGAAGATATTTGATATTTCTTGGCAAAAATGTGCTTTGTTATGTTTTTTCTCTTTTGTACAGGTTGGAGTTTATAGTTTTAATTTTGAATAAATAAAAGGATGTTCTCTTTATCTACTTTCAGGACTTCAGTGAAAAGCTCATGTGGCTATGTTTGTGCAGGAAAACAGAAAAAGCTGAGGGTTTTAGCAGCACTTTGCATTTTCGCAGAAATTTTTGCAGCATTGCATTGAAAGGTGAGAAACAGTATTTGGAGAAGCAGTTAGGTACGCGGGGAGTGCTTGTACCCTTGTGAAACGGGGAATGCAGAGACTGAGTAGTGGGGGAGGTTGGGTGAGGGGGCTCTGTGGGGCCTGAAAGGACAGGGAAAAAAGTGAGACAACACACAAACATTACTGTGCACACCACCAACGACAACATCCTGACATTGTGGGTTAAATCAAACGCTTCGTGTATTGCTGCATCAGCAGAAATTAAACACTCTGAATCACTACGCTGCAACATGCATCACCTGGTTAAAATATATTTACATCATTCCATCAACAGGTAAATAAAGTATGTTAGGATACAAGAACACAAGAAATGCACCGGCAAGCACCATGCAGTCACACTGATTTAAAGATGCAAAATCAGGTATTTCTATCTCTGAATCCTGCATATTTTTTTTAAATCAGGTGAGCAGGGCCGCGGAAGTCTAACTTTAAAATCGCACTAATTCTAATAAAGTTACATGCGTGGGAAACCGAGTTAAACTGGATATCTATTCTGAGGTTTGCTTTGGTTTTAGCTGATTAAAAGTAAATCATCATGCATATGCTTCCAGCGGCATGCATGCGGTTACCTTTGCCCGGCTCTACAGTGGGCTGAATACGAGCTTAAAGGGGAAGAGGAAAAAAAGAGACACAAAGACAGAAGAGGTGACGTGTGAGGGATGCAGGAGAGCCTCCACATGGTTTTAAGTCCTCAATATCTGTCACAAGCGCTTTAAGGATATTTTAAGGCTTTGACCTTTTCTTCCAACTGGCCTCTCGGTTTACTCAAGTGTAAGTCCGTGCGTACAAGTCTCACCTGTGTCCACGGCTGTGGAGGCCTCCGTCGTGATGAATGGGCCCATGCCCTTGATTGTCCTTGCAGCTAAGTGGAACTTGTAGAGCATGCTGGAGTTCAGGCTGCCCAGGACAGCGCTCGTCTCGTTGGCTGGAAAGGTCTTTTCCTTGAGTGGCCCCAGCTCGCTGGTGCTATTGACTGTAGGGGTGAAGAGAAGTGGTCAGTGACGGGGAACTGAGATGGACGACGAAACAAAAAGGGGGGAAAAGGGTCTTGAAGGTCCTACCTGGCTGGTAGCTGAGCGTGTATCCTACAAGGCGGCCGTTGTTGTTCACCGGTGGGGCCCACTGCAGAGTGACAGAGTCCAAACTGGGGCCGACCACTTCCAGAAATGAAGGAGGTCCTGGCACTGAAAGGAGAGTTGAACTCATGGTCAGGGGCTGTAAGACTGATGTAAATTACCGTGGAAGGTGTGGAGTGGAACATGCATCTCTGTGATCATGTCATTTTAAGGATCTTGTTAGCACGTTTTAGTGTCAGTGTTTTGAGATGGTTTTAGCTCCATAGATACACACTACGTTGTCCACAACAGATGTTATGAGGGCTCACTAGAACACACCTCTAAAACATCTAGTGGTATCACTCATTAATTCTGGTACAGAAACAACTCGTACAGAAATTATATATATATATATATATATATATATATATATATATACATATATATATATAAAAAGATGTGGTTGAAAGATATATCTCTGTGATTTTTTTTTTTTTTTTTGACGAAAGCATTTCACAAACCTTTCATTAAGACTTTTGGGTATTGACTCTAAACCTGCAGCCATACCCACCTCCCTCTAGAGTCTCAAACGTCCTGCTGAGGCTAGAAGGCCCTTCTCCTTTGTTATTTAGGACTTTTACGAAGACACTGTAGACGCTGTAAGGCTGAAGGCCCGACAGCGGTCCCTCGCTACGGTCCCCGCTGAAAGTTAAAGCTTGCTGCTGCTGCTGCTCTGCTTCCTCCTCTGTTTCATGCAAACCACGCTCCCGACGGTAGTACACCTTGAGGAAAAGCACAGACTTTAAGTTAAGCCTAACATTTAGCAGTTTTGCTGTATTTTTCTATTCAACAACATTGTTATCACCTTCATACTTGGAAGATAATTAGTGTTCACACTCAATGTGTAGAAGGATCAAACAAGGAAAAATATAAGAATATTATAGCGTTAGAGTATGTGTTTAACAGACTTGGAAATTTTCAGACTTAAGTGTGAATGAAAGTGGCCGCTGACGACCAGCAGAGATAAGAAGGAAAAAAAAACTACTCATAAAGAGGTACCGTGTAGCCTTGCAGTTTTCCTCGGACAGATGATAAAGACACAGGCTCCCAGTGTACTTCTGCTAGTGTGCTGTTATGAACATTGACATGGACGCTCTCAGGTGCAGACAAAGGAACTGCCACACAGAGATAACAAAATGTAAATCAATGTTAAATACACTCGGTCCACTATGGGTTCAAAAGTGGGATTCAAATATGGATCACAAGTGGGTTTGTCTTCTTTTGTTCACTTTTGCTTTTCTTAGTCCTCACAATAAATTTCACTTTACAAAAAAAAAAAAAAAAAAGATTCTGAAGAGGAATATTCACCCTCTGATGATGATT